>CM021106.1:560810847-561301139 GCA_007115665.2 Sequoiadendron giganteum
AGAGGGACGAGAGACAGAGAGATAGGTAGGTAGAGGAAGGGAGAGGAGAGATAGAGAGTAGAGAGGGAAAGAGGTAGGGAAGGAGGCATAAGTGAGATAGAGAGGGATGGAGAGAGAGAGTGATGGAGGGAGAGGTATGTATAGAGAGGGAAAGAGAGAGGAGAGATAAAGAGTACAGAGGGGAGGGAGAGGTAGGGAGATAGAGGTGTGTGTGAGTGAGTGAGAGAGAATGGTGAGATAGAGAAAAAGATCGATTGAGAGAGAAAGAGGGGGAGGGAGGGAGGGACAATAGTGAGAGAGATTGGAAGGAGAGACAAAAAGAAGTGGAGGGAGGGTGAGGTCAAGAGAGGGAGGGAGAGGAGAGATAGAGAGAAGTAGAGAGGGAAGGAGGGAGGGAGGGAGTGTTAGTGAGGGAGATAGAGGTTTATGTGTGAGAGAGAGATAGAGAGAGTGGTGAGATAGAGAGGGGAGAGTGAGAGGGAGGGAGAGAGAATTATGAGATAGAGAGGAGAGAGTTAGAGAGAAAGTGGGGGAAGAGAGGGATAAAGAGTGAGAGAGAGATGTAGGTAGAGGGAGGGAGAGGAGAGATAGAGAGTAGAGAGGGAAAGAGGTAGGGAGGGAGACATAAGTGAGATACAAAGTGATGGAGGGAGAGATAGGTAAAGAGAGAGAGAGGGGAGATAAAGATAAGTAGAGAGGGAAGGAGATGTAGAGAGAGAAGAGATAGAGAGAAGTAGAGAGGGGAGGGAGGGAGGCAGATGTAGGGAGGAGATAGAGGGGTGTGAGAGAGAGAGAGGGGAGAGAGGGAGGAAGGGAGGGAGAGAGGGAGTAGAGAGATAAAGAGTAGAGAGAAGGAGAGATAAAGATGATACAACTTGCTGACTACTAAAATTTGACCTCCTGATTACTGAAATTTGAATTGCTGATTATTGAAATTTGACTAAGTCTGAAATTTTTAAGATCTTCCAAAAACTAGAATTTGCATTATAACTCCTAGAGATCTGAAAGCACTCTCAAAAATCTTGCCTATATACATGAAATATAACTTAAAGTATAAGAAAGTAAATTTCCATATGTAAATGTCAACTTATACTTAAATGTTTATTTCATGTATATAGTCTCCCTAGCAGAGAAAGCGAAGATAAAATATTTTAGAAAAATGCATTCCAAAATTCATTGCAAAAAGAAAGAGAACTCACACTTATTCATTCATTGCAGAATTAAAGCCGTTTGGCGCTCGCCAAATGATAAAGCCATTTGGAGAGCGCCTAATTTGGCGCTCTCCAAATTTGGCGAGCGCAATATGGCCTATTATGGGTTTTTTTAACAATTTGGCACCAAAATTGTGTCACAAATTGGTGCACTTACCCTGTGGGAGGTCTTTCAAATCTCAAACATTCTATAAGATACAATAGTTGAATGAGTTTCAAGAGTCATTTCATTATCCATCTAATATATAGTTGAATGACTATTTTCAAGAAATAATTCGTTTGAGCTAAAGGTTCCTATCTAAACGAAGGGTTGGATAGGGAACAATTTATTTGGTACATAATCTCCTTCCATTCTCCTTGATGAGTTGTAAGACCTTTGTGAATGAAATTTGAGATAATTTCACCTCACTAGATGTCTCGCTATGAGGGGAGTCAACACATTTACCTATATTTAGAGGTTTTGAAACTAGATTTTGAGATTTCAAGGAATGAACTCAAGGGTTTGAGAGTGGTTTGGATAATGGGTCATTATTATTAGGGTTCTTGGCTTTGTGACTCACCATGTAGATAATATTTTCTCTTTTTCTTGTAGGAGGAAGGGAAATAAAAGAGGGTTGAGTGTTGGACTTAGAATGAGGAGATGAAAAATGACAATTCTAGATTTTATGCTTAAAAGATTGGCATCTATAATAATTGTTGGGAAAATTCAAATAGAACCATATTGTGTGTATTTCATATGATCAATTTAGATATCAACTATCTCCTTGAAATCCTTGGAGAGATCCACTTCTACATAGACCCTCGTTTGGAGGGGAGCTAAAAAAACCTATTTGGTTCAACACACACAACATATCCTAGAGAGACTAAGTTATTTGTGTCAAAAATTTCCAACATTGCAAGTATAAACAAGGAAACTCCACCTAGATTTAAGGACATATAAAGCTTTCTCATAAGAGATAATGAAATCTCTAGTCCAAGGTGAAAAAAAAGAAAAAAGAGTGGAAAACCCATGTTTAATGATGACTTCAACACAAGTAGATATATAAAAAAAAAAAGAAAATTGGGTAAGGTTTTAGATGGCATTAAGGTAAATCTCACATCAGACCTAGGCGATAAGGACAAATAAATGAGCATGCTCCTAGGGGGAACCTTTCTCACAAAATATCTTATTAAAGTAATTTTCTAACTAATGACATGCACTATCAAATTCAATATTGGAGAGAACCACATAATGGGGTGTTTTAGCAAACATACCTCATGGAACAACTTGGGGATAAACTTCTTAGGCCTCATGAGTGGGGTTGCCATTGTCAAGTGTTGTCAAACCTTTAGCTTTAGCAACAACTATAGAGGGATAGAAAATCAAGGCCATTTAAAAGGTTAGAAAACACCCAAAGCTGTGGCAGCCTAAAAGGCACCACAATAAATGTGAACTTACAAAAATCAACTCTTAATTTAGAGAAACAATATGACATCAAGAATATGCACTAACAAAACCTTGATAACACTTTTAAGATATAGAAAACTTTTTAAAAACCTTTGTTTTGGATTTTTATTTTATCCTAATTATTGTGCTCATAAGTCGCTTTATAATTTTCTAATGTAATACTTAATTTATTGATGATAATGATCATATTGATGGTTGATTTTATCCTACTATATTTCGTGGTAGTGGCCAAATTGGTTTCAAACGCCGCCGTGTACTCTCTGTCAAATATACATCGTACACTTAAAATTTGCATGAGCGAGAGAATTATTACCGGCGTGCACGCAATAAACACCATCTTAAGTATTCCTTCCTGTACAACTATTGTTGGAAAATATGTCCTCATGATATCAGCAGGTCATAATTATAGCTTATTCTTGCGAATAATAATTAATTTGATGGTACCGACTAAGCCAATACAGTAGGATATATCGAACCCATAATTGTAAACTTCAACCAAGACCGTTCAAGCTTTTATATTGTGGAATAACTTCAACCAAGCAATAATAGCACTCAATACTGGAATCCTATCTCTTCCAAACGTACGAGTTGAAATTATCATGAAAGGAGGATAAAAATTGGTTTTTTTGGGTTGTGTAAAGAGTTATAATTTGGATTGAATAGTAGTTGCAGAAACAAATTATGATCTTCAGAAATTAGAGATAACACTTTAAAAAAAGGAATAATTTATAGTTTTTCCCATCACAAGAAAACAAAGTCCATAACCATTGATTGAACAAGGATGAAAACGACAGAGGAAATGGAGGCACTGAAATAATTAAAGATTTATCAGACTGGTAGCTGAGTAGACCTCCGACAATGAGCTATCAGTCATGGACGTCTGTATTTCCGAATCGGGACAGAAGCCAATTATGAATGAATCTGAATTTCACTAAATGAAAATACTGCTAGAAGATTCTGCAGTTCTAGATACGCAAGTTGGATAATATAAGTTTAAAATGATTCAAGAGTCAACAGTGATCTAGGCAAGATTTTTAGCACATAGAAGCATAGTATCGTCATTATAAGACATTATTTGTTAGATCTTCAATAGATCATACCACGTGTAATTTCGTTTTGGCTATGCCGACAAAACAACTATTCTCTTTCTTTTCCTAAGCCAACACTTGTCAGATATTCGCATTTGCCCCCACGGTTGAATGATGACTCAAACAAAGAGAAATCTACTTTGATCATAATTCCTGCCTTGAAAAATCTCTTACACTACTTGAAGGCATATCCGACGACAGTGAAAAAGTGCCTTTAACGGGGAGAACGTGAGGTCTGAACTCTTGAATAGCTTGGGGTCTAATTATATCTAACACATGGCTTCAAAGATGAAGTTATAAATTCAAGAAACACATAGCTGAAAAACAGCATTATTTGCATATCTTTGCTATGGAGTTGCAAGTATAGCTTGAAATTTGTTTTGATCACTGCATCACTTAATTTAGTTTTCTGGATGTTTAGCATCTTGTTGTAGTCTGAGCTTTATAACTTCGCATATTTTCATTTGCTTAATCTTGTAGAGTGACTATGAGGCGAACAAACTCGAGTATTGATGTGAATAAAGGCCCCTGGACACCCGCTGAAGATCTTCTTTTGAAAAACCACATACAACTTCACGGAGAAAGACACTGGAATTCTATTGCTGATAAAGCAGGTAGGACATAATTTTTAAGGTAGAGCTTAAACAGCTAGTATTTTGTGTTTTTCACTTTGTGTTTTGAATTTCGTGAGTGAATTAGACACCATAGTGGTAAGATGAATTGCCCATAATTTAAAGATTTCAATTCAAGCACAGAGGTACCTATGAGTGGTCTAATTTTGTTAAGTAACTTGTGATTAAAGATAATTGGGAGTTTTAGATATCTAGTTTTTTTAAGAACTGTTAACTTAGCTCTGTGTTCAGGTTTGCAACGAACTGGAAAGAGTTGCAGACTCAGGTGGATGAACTACCTCCGCCCTAGTGTCAAAAGAGGTCATATATCCGCTGATGAAGAAGAACTCATTATCAGACTTCATAAATTATTGGGGAATCGGTATGAGATTTCGATCCATTTACTTGGTCGCTATTGTCTTCTCTGGTTCTTCTTTAAGAGTTCCATTGATTTAAATTTCCCAGTCGAGCTGAAAGATTATTTGTATGATTTCTAGACCCAATGAGTGCTGAATCACTAGTAATTATACGCAGGTGGTCGTTGATTGCGGGCAGAATGCCTGGGCGAACAGATAATGAAATCAAGAACTATTGGAATACACATTTGAGCAAGAAAGTCGGCAGAAAAGATCCCAAATGCACCAAACAACGCTATAAACATCATGTTGGTGCAGCTACACATCTACAGCACTTGTCTGATCAGAATGAACAAGTATGCAGTGAACCAGAAAGAGGAAGGACAGAAGTGGATAATATTGTAGCCACAAATGAACTCATGGGTTCAGCAGAGTCCGATGACTATTCTGTATGCACTGTCAAAGGTCAGACCAGTTTTTTATATGAGGGAATTGAGAGCTTTCTAGTGGAAACAGATCGGGACATACAATGGAATATTTCTTCCAACTGGGGAAGTGCAAATTACAAACAGCTCAATGGATATGAAGAATCTCTAGTACAAGATGTTTTAGTCGGTATGGAGCAAGTCACAGATATAACCAATGAGGCTGACAACGTCTATAATGCTGATTCTCTTCCAAATTCATCTCCATTATTATCGGGATTAATATGCCCACCAAATTTTTACTGCTCATCTCCTGACATATCATTTAATATGTTTTCAAATGAAGCATGGTTCCCATATACTACAGAAGCGATTTCAAATAATTGCTCCCCTCAAGCAGAAATATCTGCTCTGTTCTTTTGAACAGTTAAGCATTCAACCAATTTAGGTAATGGTTTAGTAAATATGGAGCGGAGATCCAGCTATCTATGAGCTGGTGCTACTAGAGAAATTTGAAGACTTGGTATTGTTTTGAAGGTTAACCGCTTATTGTTTCACACAGTTTTAATAATGTATGGTACCTTCAAAAAAATTTGTTAAAGAGTTCTTTGCGTATTGACTCACTTCTACAAAAGTTTACTGCTGAATTCTTTTTAGATTTTAAAGCTGTTCAGCTTATTTATTCATTGTATATAAAAATATATAATCGTGTGATTGATAAATCTTCTAAGTATCATTATGACATTCAATATGAAGGGAATATAGCGTAGATGATAGCACTTGGAACTTGCAATTATTTGAAATCTAAGGGAACTGTAGACAATAATATTTTATCAGAAAAGATAAAGGAAAAGGAAAGCAGGTAGAAAAAAGGTGATAGAGGAGAATATTCTATTAGAAAAGATAAACGAGGGAAGGTGATTATGGCCATAGAGGAGGAGTTTTATTTCTAAGTAGCATAATATTCTAGAGAAAAAAGAGCAAACCATGTGGGAATACGACAATAGGATATATATTAAAAAAGAATCATCAAGGAAAAGAAGAGAAGAGGCATGTGTAAGAAAAGGAAGAGATGATATACCAAGAAGGGAATTCTATCAATTGTTGGAGATTGTAATTTTAATTATTTATCTAGTTTAACAGTTGTATCTGACATCACCGTATCCTCTAATCAGATTCTACCTCCCAACATTATAGATCAGCATTAAAGGAAAATCTTGAAATGGATTCGAATGGGTTTTTACATGGAGTGCAAGTCAAGTTACTAAAAAGAATGTAGTTTATTACTTTGCTTGCTGTGCAAGCTTTCTCCGATGAATGACTTTCTATATAATGTAATCTTCTTGTTATTGCTAAGTACTCTCTCAACAGAGTCTAGCTCCGCAGAGCTGTAAGGGATTATAATACCCTGTTATGAAGTCTTTGTAATGTCTATAAGCTGTAGTCAGCAGTTTGATGAATGAAATATTTGTTTATGAATTAGCAGCAACTCTGAAAATCATTGTAATGTTTTTGTTATGATCAATATAAGATATTATGTTTGTGTTTTCTGTATTATCCTTCTCTTCAATTCCATCATTTGGTATCAGAGCCATGTTGGTCAGGCTCACTGAGAGTAGAGGTTCATGGTCACTATATTTGCCAGAGTTGTAGGGTTTCCAATAATCCTTCATGTCTTGTGTTAGGGAAGTTTGTCTGGGTTTGTAGCCATGAGAAGAATATGAAAAATTGTTGTTTTCTGTAAGGGCCAATCGAGTCCAGTCTAGGGTGAGAACAAGTCATAGAAAAAGAAGTGCGGAGAGATCCAATTGTGTGATAGTTTGAAGACAAGTCTAGCCAGTGTCAAGAGAAAATGAGATTGATGTCATTGTAGGAGAGTTTTCTATTAAAGTGTAAGGGTTTAAGAGAAGTCCGCTGGCTGTCCAAAGGAAGGGAAAGCATAGTCAACATGAAGGTGATGTCTTAATCAAAGGAACCAAAGGGTTTCACTCAGCCAGTTCAAAGATGGTTATCTGTGTTCAAAATTTATAGAAGCAAAAGATCTACGAGATTGAAGATCCAGTTAGAGCTCTGAAAAAAAGAAAAGAAAAGATCCACCTATAGCTGAAGGAAAATATGTCACAAAAGAAAAGAGATCGCAAAGTTTAAAGGAAGCCACAAATGCTACTAGTGAACTAGTTGTAGAAGAAGTCGTTGAAGAAAGAAAAGAAATCAACTATTGTTGAAAGAATTGATGCAGATGTTGAGAGAAGATTTGGAGATCACAGTATTAGTAACTATCGACCTTGTGCCATTGAAGGTAGTCCAACCCAACTTTCATGGAGATAGGAGAAAATAATAAGTCTGAAGACTTGGTTGTAGCCATTAGTCAAAAATAGAAGATTTTGTTGAAAGACAAGGAGGAATTTGAAGAGTTTTTTGTGAAGCAGTTTTGAGAAGAGAAGCCTCTGTTAGAGGCCATACCTAATGTATGAAGAAAAATGTAAGAAAGAAATAAGTCCAGCTCCTCAAGGTGTATGTTTAGCTCCCGACGGTGTAATTCCTGCTCTTGATAGCTCCTGAAGCTAATTGAGAGGTAGCCACATACAAAAAGAAAAAAAGAAACTACCGCAACAATTGAAGAATTTGATGTTAAAAAATTGTGGATGAAGGTAAGAAATGTTTTTTGAAGTTGTTTGAAAATGAAGTTTAGTTTTGGTGAAAGGAGGTCATAATCTCAAAAGAATCTGAATAGAGGATGCCATAGAAAGTTATCTTGTAGTCAGAAACTGTATGTGTCTAAGTTAAGAGAGAGTCATATTGAGAGCATATTTAAAGTCCTTGAACAAAGTAAGGAGTGGTTTTGACAAAGGAGATTAAAAAATTAGAGGAGGACACCAGTTGTCTGAGTTTCAAGTGTGCATTTTCTTCCTCATCATGCTAGTTTGTGGTAATCTGAAACCACTTGTCAATGAGTTCATGGTAATTTGAAACCACCAGTATGTGTGTTTGTGGTCATCTAAAACCACTTGTCTGTAAGGTTTGTAAATAAGGCCAACAAAACCAATTTAATGCTAGGATCCCCGAGCACTAGCAATGTGACTCTATGGGAGGTGTAGATAAAACAAGTACATCACACATGAACCTATGATGGAATGGTTACCAGAAAGGACCAGAGCTCATGGGTAGAGCATCCCAACAACATCATGGGATTTCCTAGGTTTGATTCCTAGAAGTTGAAGATTGAAGATTGAAGATTGAAGCATCAATGAAAGTGATCAAGAAAGAAATAATAATTTGTAGTTGTGATTAAGGGGCAGTGTTGGAGATTGTAATCCCAACTACTTATCTAGTTTGATAGTTGTACTTGACATCACTATATCCTCTAATCAAATTCTACCTCTCAACATTAAAGACCAACATTAAAGGAAAATCTTGAAATGGATTCGAATGGGTTTTTATGTGGAGTGCAAGTCAAGTTACTAAAAAGAATGTTGTCTATTACTTTGCTTACTATGCAAGCTTTCTCCGATGAATGATTTTCTATATTATAATGTAATCTTCTTGTTATTGCTAAGTACTCTCCTAGTAGAGTCCAACTTCGTAGAGATGTAAGGGAATATAATAGTCTGCTATGAAGTCTTTGTAATGTCTGTAAACTGTAGTCAGCAATTTGATGAATGAAATGTTTGTTTATGAATTAGCAGCAACTCTAAAAATCATTGTAATATTTTTTTTATGATCAATATAAGATATTATGTCTGTGTTTTCTATATTATCCTCCTCTTCAATTCCATCATCAATGTTGGAAGATATGCCCATGTGCGAGGATGCATGGGAGAGGTCTGTAACAACAATGGAGATTTAATATCTAAAAATTAGGGAAGCTGCTTTGATATCTGGGAGGTTTTGAATTTCTTATGTTTATTGCTTGTGAGTATGTATTACATTTCTGTAGTATATAATTTTCAGCATGAGTATTAAGTAATAGATATTTTACTACTATATAAAGTATTTTTTTATGACTGTATTATTTGTATATATGTGAGTTATGGGGTCATTTACATGTGTTGATAGTTATATCTCAATATGTGTATTTTTTTTTTATGGTGGTGGACGGGTATAGATCAAAACACATAACACATCAAATATATAAAATATTGAAATACATCAAACACAATTATTTCCTCAACGTGTGCTGCTACACTTCATTCCATTACTTTCCAAGAATGTGTTACATTTTCCTTGTTTAAATGGATTCAATAGAATAATCTGGAACAATGAAGATTGGTGGTGGAAGGGTTGACAGTTTCAGTTAACTCCTATTCATTTAACATAATTAACTACATGCATTTAGATCATGGTGGACATGACTAAAACAATGTATGAGATAGATTGTAGACACGTTTAGTTCAAACATCCAAATTGCATAATTTATGGGAAAAAATACATTTTGAAACTTCCCCTTAATTTCGACCACATACATTAGTCTTACAATTCCCAATTTTTGTTTTCCAAGTTTGTAGACTCACTCAAATCCTTTTCTTGCATGATAGCTTCAAACCACCTTCAAGATATGTAGATAGTATTCCTTCAACTCTCTCCAATTAATGTGGTAGTCCTTCAAACTATGCTTTTTAAATCTTCAAAACTTCAAACTCGAAATCCTCTTTTTTGCAAAATTGCTATATGTAGATTTTCATTTTTCTTGACGTCTTACAAGACCATGAAAAATATTTTGATTGCTATTATTTTTTATATATGAACATTTATATTTGAACAACCTTGTAAACATACCTGTAATATTTTCCAATTTTATCCATAACTCCATTCATAGTTAATTTGCATGCATACTATCATTGATTAACTTTTCCAATTTCTTAGCCAACACATCTTTGTTGGTGTGAATAAATGTCTTGTACCTAGTTAATTCACTTACTAGGGAATTAGGGGACATATTACCATATTAAGTTTACTTAGGATTATAATATTCCTTCTAGAAGTCTTAGTTGTTATTTCTATATCTTATCTTATCCTAAGTTGTTATGAGTTAGTTGTCTAATGTAATAGGATTAAGACACTTGCCATATATTTTTTTAATCCTATGCTTCACCTTACCTTTATAAGAAAGACATCCTATGTGCATTTGTATATTCAACCATATTCAATCTTGCATTGTTGAAACAAGTATTCTTGCCATTTTCTCTTTGTGGAAGATATTTTGGTTTAACAACTATTTTTTGGGGTGTTAAGGAGTCACCATTAACTCCTACATGGTATTAGAGCACCAGTGTTGCAAGTTCCTTCCCAGATTTGGGAGCTTTGTGTTGGCTTGAATTTTTTTTTGGGTACATATTAGGGTTACAAGGACTCATGGTTGAATCCGAGGCATCAAAGAAAGTCAGGTTTTCCTTTCATTTTGTCAAATTTAGTTATATTTTGTTTGATCTATGAACGTTTCAATTTGAAATTTTTAGTTGTAAGATCTAGAGGTAGCTAAAGGTTTGGGGCACTTTGAGCTCAAATCGACCTTTTCATTGCAATCAGAAGGACCGAGAGATGAATTTTGATATATAAAATTCAACTATATTTGGTCTCAAGTGTTTTTGAGGAAATTGTTTTTACCCAGGAAAGTCGTATGACCCCTGAGGTGGTACAAATTTAATTTCGTAGAAAAAAATAATTAAGATTTTTTGCAGTCTTTTATTAAAAATTTTGGGATTTTTTTTAATAATTACAAGCTAAAGTGTTAATTACTACGGGCTTTATATTTTCATTGACTTAAAAAAAAATGGTGGAATTTAAAGGTCCGACTATAGATAGTACAATTGGTAGAGTCTATATGTTTATTGGCATGATTTAAGGTTTTTTATGTATATCATTTTTTTTAAAACCTTTGGCTGACATTTTTTATAAGCGCTTAGCACTTGGTCGCCACCAAGCCCACCACCTAGCGGTCTACCCCATCACCGCATATAGGTGAAACAATATTTTTTTCCTTTGTAGCAGGGATGGTCATATGACTGATTAAGGGCCAATCGATGAGAGCTTGTTTTTTGCACTAGTTTAGCCTCTAAATTAACCCGATTTTTCCCCTAAAGCCCTAAAATAGGAGTTTTTTCAAATTATCATAAATTTTGATCCAGGAGTCCCATTTTTTTGAAACAAAATATCATCAAAAAGTAGATTCTCTAAATTTTCTAGTGGTGCAAGTGTTTTGTAATTTTTTTTTTTGTTTTATGCCTTTTTTTTTAGGTTGAAGTCAGATCTTTCTTTTTAGCCTCCAAGCTCATAAGTTTTTTCTTTGAACTCCATTTTTCCCAATTCTAGTGGCATCAAGAATGTATTCAGGGGCACTACAATTCTATACATGCACTATTGTTAGATTTGTTTCTAGAATTTTAGAATTTTAGTTTGAAGCTGATTTGGTACTTTTAGATACATTGTTGTAAATTTATTAAAAAAAGTGTCAATTTATTTGGGAAAAAGGAGTTATTTGGTTGTATTGTGAGGGTTAATTTGTATTGTGAGGGTTAATTGTTGTTCCTCTTTTGTAATTTATGATTTTATCATGGATTTTCTAAAAGTAGTGTCTCTAACTCCATACAAGTATCATGAATGGAGATCACAAATGGATTTATTATTGTTAAAATTTAAGTTGCATAGAATCACATTTGGAATAGGTCTAAAATCCATAAGATCCACAAAAAGGAAAAAATAGTTTGATAGAAGAGATGAAACACTCGGCACTCTTCTTTTTTCCATTTCTCCAAATATTAGATATCATGTTGCATTTTTTGCAAGTATGGATGAGTTTGGTGGTGTTGTCATTGATGTCAACATAGTTCAATGTGATTGCAGATGGTACTTGTATAGTTGAGATATTGTAGAAGTGTTTAGAGTACATGGAGCTATATTTAGGTAACAGATGAATGGAGGTGTGTGAGTTTGAGTAAGGAATGTTCATGTGTCTGAAATTTATCTATGTAGCAGGAAGCCATTACTTTTGTAATGTTCATTTGTTTGTAGTTTGGATATGTAACAAGGTCTTTGTTCTGCATTATATCTTTTTCTTTTATCATTAAAATAGTGTAATAGTCACAATATATGTAGAGATTCAATGAATTCTCTTTCACATATGTTAGTATGAAGGTCATTCATGGATTCAAGGTCATTATTTATTGTTCATATCATTGTGTTTGCTGAAGGGGAATCTTGTAGAGAGATTTTTATTCATGTATGTATGGAGAATTACATGTTGAGTATATGTATGCAAAGATTTTGATGAAACAATGCTATGGTTTTGGTGTGAGAAACAATATATACATGTATAATATTATTCCATTCTTGTATTCAATGGTATACTGCTTTCATGATCTATACATGAAGATTGCAAATTGTGTCGAGTTATGCTCTAATATGGGAGAATGAGGAAGATGGAGTTTTGTTGATGGATAAATAAAGTAGTGATTTGTATTGAAATAGAGAAACCCTCTAAGTCTTACTAATTTCTTCTGAAGTGATCTGATTTTCCACTGACCTGTATGGTTTTTAGCTAGTGAGACTTGTCATTTAACTAGTCAGGAACACAACTTGTAACTTATAAGGTTTTAGCCAATGAGGCTTGTTGTTTAGCCAGTGAGGCACATAGCTTGTAACATGTAAGGTTTTGGCTAGTGAGGTCTGATGAAACTTATTTTTAGATTGGATTTTCACCCTTTTAGGGTTTTCCACTCACAAACCTTGTGTTATGTCTCTTGTTAGTGGTTTCTCATATTGTGCTTGATTGGTCATCTTTGTTCAAGTATTATGTTATAATTTTTATTTCAATGTATCTCTCTCAATATTTAGTATCTATAATGTTTGAAGTGTTTCCAATGGGTCTCTTTGAATAGGTGATGTGATTTAATTTCTGAAATTTAATTTCTCTTTAGACCACTGATTCACCCTCCCCACCTCTCAGTGTTCCTATACTCCAATTGTCTATCACTGTTACCCCCTCTTAGAGCTCCCTGGTATGTATTATATTGGAAAGGTGGTCTCCCTCAATAATTTTGCGAGGGGATTATGAGGTGCTACCTATTGTCATCAAATAATGATGAGCTAATTCTTGAAAGTTCTCATTAAATTCTTCATTTCATTGACATCTACGACCAATGAAGAAAAGGCCGACATGCTTGGTTGTGTATTCTAATACACATACATCAAAGGTGGCAGTGCAATTGACATGCTAGGGAGTAAGGTAGGCATACTGGGAGCTACCTCCTCTTGTGTTCTACTAGAGATTTCTACAAACAACAACATCAAAGGTCATGGCGGGAGCTTCCTAGTGTCTATCAATCTGTTCTTTGCTTTCACAGCTAGATCATATGCATCAGGCATAATGTCTCCCCCAAGTGATTGCACCATAATTGTGATGTCTGAATTAAAAGTGTTCATATAGAAGATGAACACCATGGCTATTGGAGGTCTAGAAATTATAGGGATTCTTTGCTAGGTTTTATAGAACTTACTGTTAAAATATATCATAGCTTCTTGTGGAGCTCTCTTGATTGTTAACAACTACTGCAACAAGGATGAGCGATCTCCTTTCTTCGAAAAATGCTCAAAAATATTTCCTCCAAGATCATCCTACGAGTGAATGGAATTGAGAGCTAGTGATCTATACCAATCTTGAGCCTCCCCCTTAAAGGATGCAAATAATAATCTGAGGGTGATGTTTTGTTCTGTTATGTTGTGAACTCTAGAGATGTCTGTGATATCCTGGAGATGTTTAGAAGGTGTTTTGAAATCCTCCATGATAAACTTCGAGATTGCATTGAGGACATTAGAGGGGATGTCAAGCCACACATCTAGAGGGGTGGGTGGAACTAGTAGACTACCACTGTCCCAAGTCACAAAATTTCTAGGAGCTCCTTGGAGAGCCATTAGAAACAAACCTTTGTGGACCAAGTAAATAGGTATTATAATTTGAAAAGTTTGGCCACATAGAGGGGTAAATAAGGCTCTAGACTCTAGGCTAGCACTCCTAACTCTATTATTTATGACAGGTGATAACAAAACCTATGATGCATCTCCTCTTAGTGGCTAAAGAGGGTAATTGAGAATATTGGAAATTTCCTCTAGAAGATCCCCTAGTTTGGACCTGGGCATGAGTTTATGAGTCTCTCTTATTTATCTAATTCAAATGCCTCTTTAAGGTTGGGTATCAGACATTGTGAAAGATCCTAGTCCCACCGGGTATGCCAAAGAAAGAACTGTTGAACATGAAATTTTGTGCTTCTCCCAAACAGTCTTATGGGAAATTTTTTGAGTGGGAGACTTGATTTTGCTTCACTTAATAACCTCCAAGATTTTTAGAGAAACTAAATTTTATTTTATATTTTTTTGGAAAAGGGAAGAGAAAATGTCGAAAGGAAACTTAATTTGGAGATGTTCCAAAGCTTTTAGAAATTTCAAAAACCCTTGTAGGTTCCTTTGGATCTAATAGAATGAACACAAAATGCCACAAACCCTTCTTTGTTGGAAGGAGAATGAGTGAATAAGGCCTATGTGG
Source organism: Sequoiadendron giganteum (assembly GCA_007115665.2). Taxonomy (NCBI): domain Eukaryota; kingdom Viridiplantae; phylum Streptophyta; class Pinopsida; order Cupressales; family Cupressaceae; genus Sequoiadendron; species Sequoiadendron giganteum. The sequence goes on from CM021106.1 coordinate 560,825,521, forward strand.
GCATATAACAATCATTTAAATCCTCTTGTGGGAAGCACCCATTAAGGTTCAAATAGAAACAAGGAACCCAAATTCAAACTAGATATTTTGAATCCTTACATAGTTATTCCACTATGTAGCATGACATAAAAATTTGATAAAACTTCAATAGGAAAATGAAAGAGTATTACAAAATGATTCAGTTCTTGAAAGCTTATGCTAGAAGATCATAAAATCTATAAATTGAAAATTGATTATCAAGACTTGTATGTAGAAGTAAAGATACACAAAGCATTCAATGTATATGAGATAAAGAATTAAGCGTAAAACAAAGGCCACATGAGCATAATATGATATAAAATTTCTTCTTCTACTACTTAATATTGTTGAATAATGAAAATGATAAGATTAGATAATAAATTTGAATAACTGTCTTGACATCAATTATAAAAGAGCGATCAAAGCTCTGTAAGAAATATTGTATATCCTATTCTACTATTGTTGATAATCTATCACCTATCTCTCTATTGATCAATATATCCTAAATCATATCAAGAGGTTGCTAGAAAATTTCCTTTTATAAGACAAGGGAAGAACACAAGCACCAAGCACTCTCTATCACCAAAGCTAGAAAACCTAACAAGTGTCACCACCAAACAACCTCAAAATCCAATCGTAAATCAGATCTGATATGATGATAAAATTGAGATGCTTCCATAATGGTGATGTGTGTAACAACTCAATAAACCAAATCTCTTGAGAGCTTCATGCAAGTCTCCCTATCAAAAGGAAGATACAAATTGTAAATGTTTGACTAAGATCTAATTCAATATGCTGCAGGTGAAAATGGTGATGTCAAAAGAGGCTGACTCCTGAAACTATGAAGGAACAAAAAAAAACTGCCACATGATATCATCCATGAAGGTAGTGTTTGATAGTGAAGAAATATTCTCGAGAAAATATGGGTGACATTGTAGGTAGGTGGGTGTTCTTCAAAGCTTGAGAGAGTAGCTTGAGAAAAATCCCCGCAGGGTGGCCATGTGTACAACTTCGGGTCCAAAGAGAAAGCAAAGCTCAAAAAGGTAGTGTAGCCACTATGTGACAAAATTGTGCACATTTTCACCAAAATCATCTCACAACTTCCAAAAAGACGTTCTAAAGTGACATGTGGTGAAACAAAGATAAAATAAAAAAAGGTAAGGGCCTCTAGGCTGAGAGAACAAAGCGAAGAAACCAATATACTTAAAGAGAAGAAATGCTCCACAATGCCTTTTAGGGGTCACCTAGAAAATATCAAAATTTTCTAGTCTATGATTCATGAATGCCTTGGCTATAGATCCTAGTAAGAATTTTGCAGATCTTTCTATTCCATTATGTCATATCCCCTTTTACGTGTTTGCATTGTTGTTGTATCATGTTTACATTGTATTTTCATCATGTTTGCATTGTGTTTTATGTTTGTATTATGTTTAATTGTGTTTCTTCATAGTGCATTTGCTTCGTGTTTCTATATTTTTTTTACACTTCACCTCATGTGCATGTGTGTTCCTTTGTTTTTACATTAATTTTTTGTAGGATCTAGAACCTAGGAGCTAACACATCCTCTAGATTTAGTTCCATCTTACCACCACAATCTTTAGACAAAATAACCCTTCTTGGCTTATCCTTACTTTAGTGTGAGCATGAGAATATGTCCATACTCTCACTAAAGTGGTGGCTAAATGTAGCATCATAAATTATCTACCTTCACAATATCACACTAGATTTAGCTCCCCCTTATGTGCCTAGATCTAATTATGCTAATAATTTTCTCATTTTATTATTTCTTTTTAAACATTAGTATATAATTTAGAATTCATATTCATTATCTATTTAACGGTAACAAAGCCCCCAAAATAGGTCTAGTCTAGGGTTCTAGTACCCTTGATCAACCTAGTTTGGCCCAATTTTAAATATTTTATTGTTGGAATATTTGACATTTGAAAATCTAGATTCATTTGTCAGCTTTTTACAAGTTGTTTTTTGAGAATGAAATAGTGCATCAATACCAAGAGAAAAATGTAGCATCATAAATTATCAATTTCAAGGTCTATATTAGTAATGCATCGATTTTATTAGTAAGATTGTTCATGTTTTATGTCTATTTATTTTGTGAGTTCTAACACTTGGAATTTACTTTCAATCAACCATCCAATTCTCCTTCCATGAGATGAGTACCATGACTTATTTCCATCAAGGAAAGCATATTTGAGTTGTAAGTTTTAATACTTGTCATTTATAACTATTATTTATTCGTTTTCCTCTACTTGACTGAGTATAAGCACTCTATATCATCATAGCCCTTATGGAGGTGGAAACACCAAAACATGGTTTCCCCTATACAACACAACCCTATCTCTCATTCCATGTTTGCATGTGGTGAATTTGGAGTGGATTGAAGACCTAAGTACAAGGTCAAGAATTCAATCCTCCTATTTGAAGAAATTAGGGAAAGAGGAATTATTCATCAATAGATGAATTTTTGAAGCTAAGTCTAGTAAGGAAGAATGTATAGATTGTGACCTACTGAGACCTATTCAATGATTCTAGAAATAAATTCTCTAGTCTAGGGTGCCACTTCCCTTGACCAAGAAATTTATTATCCAATTTACATTCCAAGTTCCTTTGCCTTTGCACTCTACTTTTTTATCTTCAATTTCTATGTTTTAGGTTTTTTTTTCCCAAAATCATTTTAGTTTTTTGTAGATCCATTGTTGACCTATTTTTACATTTACATAGTCAAACTAACTCAAATATTAATCAACCTATGCACAAAAACATGAAAGAGGACCAAAACTCTTATATACCATTATGGCTCTTGCATTGAGGATAGTAGCCAAGTGGTCTTGTTTGATCAATTTTGGTTCCTCTCTGATGTAATGTTGAGAAATGTGCAATTTAGAACCTAGACCCCTTTACCAAATCACAATATGAATTTATTTTTTACTTTCTAAATATATTTCCTAGAGGCTTGAAATGAAAGGTTTCAAGATAAATCTTGTTAAGGTTAGTGTCTGTTCCAAAATAATTTATGAAAATCTCAAGGAAAACTATAAAGACATGGGAACCTATCATGGGTCATAGAGAAAAATTAATTTGAAAGATCATCACTGGTTGAGAATCTATGGGTGATCCCACAATAGTGGTTTACAATTTTTTGCCAAACTGGACACTGAAATTATTATTTTTAACTAAATCTTCAGATTCAGGCACCTATAGTGGCTAAAACATGAGGAATTTGAAGATGATGAAAACTAGAGTCTCATCAAATTTTGTCTATAGATTCTAAAATTATTTTTTTCAATTTTTTTGGAATAAGATTGCACTTCTTTTTCCATCTCCCACGAAAACTGGTTTTTTTCAGAAAACAACATTTTTAATAAGGGACGCTCACCGTATACAACATAAATTTTTTTGGATGAAGGATAAAATTATAATTTTTTCAAATTTAGATTTGTAACTATGATATCTAGCACTTTCATTTGGTCTCATAGTTTTTTATTGAATATTTTTTCCTTAATAGAGTTTCGAAGTCAAACCAATTGCAATTCAGACATAGGCGGACTGTATACAACATAAAAAAATTTCTATGTATGAAAATTCAATTTATTTATTTTTAATGGATCAAGGACATCAATACCCAACATGAACATTATTTTTTAAAATTTATTTTGATAATTTTATATTTTTCCTCATGTGCAAAACAAAGAGCTTGATTTTCGGTGAAAAACCTATGTTTAATAAAACTAAAAAAACACATACATAATAAAACCAAAACATATTCAAATTATATTCATGGGGTAGCTCATTTCGAGGAATAACATAATAATTTCAAATAAATTTTAAATGAATTCATTTGATCGCCCAAAAGGTAAATCAAAAGTGATTTTTTATCAGTATTTTGATAGGTGTAAAGGAGACTCATTTATAGGTATGGTTTAAAACTAGCGAGGTTCTATCCAAGGGGGTTTGATCTAAGGTGGTTTGATCAAACCCTCTTCAATTGGAATCCTTAAAATGGAAGTTTTAAAGGCTTAAATCATTATATTTTCTAAAAAAATGTGATTTCAACAAAAATCAGTTCCTCTCAGAAATTGTAAACTAGCTTTGTGGGATCACCCCTATTTATAAATATTGCACTAGAAATTGGAAACCTATCTAGGAACCATTTTAAGACTTTATTGTAGGGTACTAGACTAGTTTAGAGTATAATCCAAAGTATAAAAACCTTTCTAATAGTGTTATAAAAAGGTATTTAGAATGTCAAGGTCTTTGAGAACCAACAACCTCTCCCTAATTTTATTAGTGGCTTGAGAGGAATTACAAACATGTAAGGCCCAAAATAATTCTTTAGAGATCTATCTTTTGTCTTGAGATTGTGAAATGGGCTTTGATTTGAACTCTTTTCACTATGTGAGCATCAATGACCCATTTATAGTGGCAAAGTTGGGGCACTCAAATTTGACTAGTAGAATAAAAGTACTGATCCTCTAGAGTAGTGGTGGATTTGCATAGCTTTGAGGTGGTCTGATCATAGGAGAAAAGATGAAAGCGCACCAACAAATGCCCATAAATATGAATGAAATAACTAGTGAAATAATGGCATCATTCTACCAAGTTATCTAGTTTTCCCCATACAAGAGACATGTCTCTAAATTCTTAACACATAGAATGTGTGTTGACATGTTCAAAAAAATTGAGTCCTTATAGCTTCGGGTTTGGTAACATGCCACTCAATACTTAATTATATTAGAAAGTGGTTAGAAGGGACAATGTCCAAAAGAGGCTTTATTTCTAAGGAATAATAACTAGTAAAATAAAATTAAAAAATAGGTAATTTTTGTGCATATTTTGTACACACGCCCCACCGAAGGAAGGGACCCCCTTTTTTTTCACTTTTTCCTTGCTCCTACTGACTTGGTCCTTGCTCGCTTGCTTCACTTTTGCCTTCATTTTTTGAGTTTGGGGAAAAGTTTCCTATGGATTTGTGATTTTTTCATGATGCCTAAGTGAACTACCAAGGTTTTGTTATGTTTCGGGAAGTTGCAAAAATTTCTCCGCGAGTCACCGTCCCTCTATTGCCATCCACATGAATTCCTTTGTGGGTCACCGTCCCTCTGTCACCGTCCACGGGAATTTCTTTACAGGTTGTTGTCCCTTCGTCGCAATCCATGGAAATTCCTTTGCAAGTCACCATCCCTTCATTGTGGTCTGCGGGAATTCCTTTGCATGTTGTCATCCCTCCATCACCGTTCATGGGAATTCCTTTGCAGGTCACCATTCGTGAGATTCCATGTGTGGGTTTTCATGTGCTAAATTCCATTTTTAAAGGGCGATGGACCCTCCAGCTTCCCCCTTCCAAATCTCCACATTTCCAAAAGGGTGCAAGCTTCAAGTTTTTATCATCTAGCACCCATAAAATGAGTTTCTTCACATGCCTAAAGGGGTTTGCATCAAATTTTCCATGTGTTTAGACATTGCAGAAATTTCACTACGGAAGTTTGCTCATAGAAGTCCATCCGCGAAAGTCCATTTGAGCAATTCCGTTGTAAAGGGTAGCGAACCCTCTAGCTTCCATATTCCAAATTTCTACATTTTTCAAAATGAGTGAAATATTAAGGAAATATGTCTTGGCACTCTTTGTAACCCTTTTCGCACATGCTAAAATTGAAAAATCTCAAATTTATTAAGTTTCAGGAAGTTATGGAAATTTCAATGCGAGTCATCGCCCCTCTGTCGCCGTCCATGGGAATTCATTTATGGGTCGTCATCCCTCCATCACCATTCATAGGAACTCCTTTGTGGGTTTCCATCCCTCTATCGCCGTCCGTGAGAATTCCTTTGTGGGTCATCGTCCCTCCATCGACATCCACATGAATTCCTTTGTGGGTCATTGTTCCTTAGTCATCATCCATGGGAATTCCTTTGCGGGTCATCGTGTGCAGGTCACCCCTCCTCTATTTCAGTACCCTAATATCCAAGCACCCTCTTTCATTCACACTGTAGATCCCGCAAGGGTGGTTTCTCTCTGCTCTTTTGAAGCCCGTCTAGGCAAAGATTAACTCTATGGGCTTGCTGCAAGTCCACCTAAGCAGACCGTCGCCTGCAGACCATCGTCCATCCAAAGCCGTTCCTAATGGCAAACATATGACGGTGGCCTAGTAGCTCCCTATCACATCTCCTAAATTGGTCAAACTTTCACATGTAGCCCTTAACATTTGAGGCACCCACAGGTCCAATAGTGTAGACTTTTGTAGCCCTTAAAAAATGTGTCTACAGTACACAAAGCTATTGTTTGCTTTATCGATAGTGTAGAGTAGTGCTTAACGAAGAAGACTCCAAGCATCCTTCAACCTTCCTACACCCGCATGCCTCAGACTCGCAAATGCATCAAGCTTAATCTGGTAACTTCAAGTGCCTTATAATTGATTTCTGCACTTGCAAAAGTGCCTCACATGGAATTAGATCGCCAAGTTCACCATGCATAAGTTTTGCTGTAGGTGGCTGCCTATGGGTCTTTGTGGCCTCAGTTCCATCCCGCTCCTTGCTGCTTTGAACAACTTCTGACATAGGGGAAACCTGCACCCCTGAACCCGCATTTATCTTTATGGTCCAAATGAGCTCCAAATGTGGAACAATGATGAATATTATGATCTTTTAATGATGCATGGATAGATTCAACAGTGAGTTTGCAGGACTTGACTAACATTTGCCTTGATTTATGTATGAAAGCACTTACTACACTTTGTGTATGCAGGATTTATCGAACGTACTGCAGGTCCGTCAGGGAGGTCCATTGAGAAAGCTAAATAAGGAAGAAGCACACTACTCCCATCACCATTCATTGTATGCTCACCTCTCCTCCTAGCACCCATCAACAAAACTGACATTAGAAGAAGGCTTGTGCTAGGGAAGCTAGTGAAAAAGCTATAAAGGGTGGCCTTGAAGGGAGTGAGAAGGAGATATTTTATCTTTCATCAAATGATCATGATTTGTTAGAAGCTGTCCACTAGGATCAAGAGCAACATATCTCCTTCTTAGTGACACAAATCTGCAACAAGATTCAATTAAGGATGCAACAAACACATTAGATAGAGGGAAGACTTTGATGGTTTTCAGCCACAACAAAGGAGACAACTAGAGGACAAAATAGCTACAACAACTAAAAGACAAAATAGGCTACAAGACAAAATGAGGAAGATGAAAAATAGTCTATTTTAAATTGTGAAATATTGGGGATAGGTGAAACCCTAAGTTGTAACAAATCTGGGCCACACATTGTAATTAAATCCTAGTCATTCATTCTCCTTTTGGAAAAATATAAGTAGGGGCTTGCCCCTTATTTTTAAGTGTTGGGGAATTGTTGTAAAGGGAATCTTGCAGCAATAAAAGGAATCACTACATTGTTTTATGGGTGTTTGCTTTGAACTTGCTCTTCATGTTGCATGATTCAACTTCTATGTTAGTGTTAGCTTGTAGTTTATTGAATGACTTTGATAATGGTTGCTGTTATGGTATTTGATGGAATTTCAACCAATACTTTGGGAATTTCTTGATGATAAACTTCTATGTAAAGCTAGCATGGGCTTATTTATTTCATTGCTGCAACTTAGTTCAATTGTATGTTCATGAAGTAAATGCACAATCTGAAAATCAGCAAACCTTAGGAGATTGCACTGGTTTTGTGTAGTTGTAGGTTCTCTTGGTCAAGAAAAACCTAGTTTAGGAATCCTATCTACTATAGCAGCCTCCATTGTTACTATTCATTCATAGCTTAGATTTAGAACAACTCTCTTAGTTCCTTTTCTCTTTTGCTATTTCTTTTGACTCTTTGTTAGTTTGGGATTCCAAGCATCATTGTAAAGCTAAACCTAATGAACATGGTGAGTTTCCTCTTGTTGTTTTGAGTGAGCATCCACTGTTCATTCACTTCCAACACTCAAAAACTCCATTTTCAGACCCAACTTCCCATGCTTTGTAAACCATAAAGGCCACCCTTTGATTACCAACAAATCACATCAACCAATTGATGAAAGTTCAGTTAGAAAGGAATTAGAAAATATTTTCCTGATCAGTGAAGATCAATCCTCCACTTAGGAGGAAGAACAACTAATAGTATTTGCTGAGACAACCAACACAAACACTGGGGATTAGAAAGAAGAGGCTGAAAGTCCAGGGGAAGCAACAAATAATGATAAAAGCTCTAGTGAAATGGAATTCGAAGACCCATTCTCAATGGATGAGAGCTCAATCAAACAACTAAAAAGGAATATTTAGAGTGGGAACAACCATAGGCCAAGACTATCTAATGTCAAACTTCCTTCCCAAGTGCTAATGAGGATCTGGTAATGGAAAGATATGATGAACTCATGCTAAGGCTCACAAGGGATTGGTTAGAGATATAACACCAAGTAGATTTGGAAGTGCTACTATTGTAAGGTTGGTGTAGGCTCCATGGTTCAGTGCATTCAGAGTTCACATACGAGTTATGCCAAGAGGCCATCAAGCAAGTCAGAGAACAAGTGGAGCAACCAAGTACACTACCTTTTTTCGTTGCTTCAATGATTAAATAAGACCTGACCAAGAGTTAAATCCAAGTGACAACTTAGCTAGGGGTAGATCTCAAGAAAAAGTTGGGATAGCAATGGAAGAAGAACAACATAGTCCTGAACCTCTCAATCATGAAGTAGATCAAATGGGAGTGTTATCCATTGTTCATCAAGAGTATTTCCCTCTTGTAGAGAATTTTTACTTGATGGATGATAGGCTTTATGGGGGACTTTCAGAGGTGGACCACTCATCATACATCGATCCCCTTGATGGGCCAGTGTCCCTTGTTGATTTCTTCCCACTTGGGATAGTGCAACAGAGGTATAGTGACACTAAGGAGTACATATTAGAGGTGGGTAGTGTTGAAGATATATTACCTGAACCTCGGGATGGTGAAACATTAGAAATCTTAGATTGGGAAAGGAACTCCTTTTCCATCTACAACCATGATGAACAAGAAGAAAATAGTAAACATCTAGATGTGCTACACGAGTTGCAAGGAGAAGAGGACCAAGGTGAGGATGTCTTGGTAGCTACCCACAAAGATGATATGCCTTACCAACTACAAGCTACGACTAAGAGTCCTTTTGCTTTGACCATTGTTGATCCTCCTACACACTCTGAGGGTTGCAATAGGAAAAATCCATCCATGTAATGCATTTATGATATGAAATGTAAAAAAATTGAGATCACCACTAGAGAAGTGAGATGCCCCACAAGGATAATACATTTCCTTTTGAGGATTGCAATCAGGTGGAGCCATGGACTATGAAGGATCAACCGGATGAAGTGTATCTCCTTGAAGAACAATTGAGAGAGGTTGTGAGTCCTATTGGTTGCTTGGAAGGGGTGTTTTTTGTCTCATTCTCCCAGCCTTATGCAAGTCCGAGATCAGGTACAAGGTTCCTTACATTTAATTTTTTTTCTTCACAATGTGTATTTCCTGAGAAATTTTATTGTGATCTATAGATTTTTAATGTCAAAGGGATGTTGCACCATCCATCGCGTCCAACTGTGGCTACCAACACGATCACTAAAAATCAGTTCTCACTCTCAACTGTCAAATGTTGCCAACTTCGCACAATGACATCCAGGTTCTATCTTTCCTTTCTCTTATGAATAATCATAGCCATGTTTATGATTTTGATTATGGGAAAGAGGGGAGATGAACTTGTTTATGGATTGATCACAAACCTGATGAACTACCTCAACTTTTAGTTCTTCTTGATGTTGTTATTAAGTTTGAATGCTACAATATTGAGACTCATTTTTTTGAATACAAGGATAAATTTGTATCTCTTAGAACTGTGATGATCACCTGTCTTCTTGTGTGTGCATTACAAAATCCAGCGAGCATAAATGTTGGTTTGCCTTGCTTGAATGGGGTTCTTTGTAAATACTCTGCTTTCCTGCTTTTGTTAGGTTAGTTGGTTTGTCATAGATTATGTTGCTTTAGAGTAATTTACTTGTTGTTTGCTTTCACTTTCCTACTTTGGCTAGTGTAGGTATTTTTATTTCCATTTGCTTTCGGCTTTCCTACTTTGTGGGGTCCCTTTTGCTTGGTGTTGGGTAGGTTTTCATACACAACAACCATTTTATTGCCCGGGGTCCGTTCTATATATTTCTTTGATAAAATTTAATCAAGTTTTTGAAGTGGATGGTGAGGGTCTTTTGCTAATTGATCTTGATGTTTGATTTAAAGAGGATGAGTTACTAGCTTGATCTGATTCTGATGTATTCTGAAATATTATATCTCTCACACACTTTAAGAATCCTAAGGTTGTTGTAGGTCCTTTTTCAAAGTCCAATTAGGTGAAAAATCTAAAATTCTACTTTAGAACCACTGTGATTCTCAACCCTGAGTGTAAGATTCATTACTTGCGGGTTGAAATGAAAAGAATAGAAAAGAGAATTTAATCAAAAATAAAAGCAAGAAAAGAAAGATATTGAAAATCAAAAGAAAGAAAATTCAAATTTTTAGGAGAATATAGATAACTCTATCAAGGCTATGGACTCTCAGTCGACAGTAGAGAAATGTTCGAGAGAATCATAGCGACAACCTCATTAGGGCTATGGACGCTTGACTGGCAATGGGGAAATGTCCAAGATGCTTTTGAAGTTAGAACCAATTGCGTAGCTTAACTTGACAGAGCTTAGGTTCTTGTAGTGACTTGAGGATGGGAATGAATGCATTTGCACACACTTGGATTTTCAATATATAGAAGGTTGGATTGGCTAGTGGTTTTGATCCTTTGGTTGGGCATCTCGTTTGTTTTTCCTAGCGTGAAGGTCGAAACTAGAGATTTTGGGTTCATGATTCAAGTTTGTCATCAAAATGCTCAGGAGCATTTCCCTAGCGAGTCACCATTTGTTGTACATATTTTGCACACATGCCTCATTGAAGGTAGGGACCCCCTTTTTTTTGCTTTTGCCTTGCTCCTATTCACTTGGCCCCTACTCGTTGGCTTCACTTTTGCCTTCATTTTTTGACTTTGGGGACAAGTTGCTTATGGATTTAGTATGTTTTCATGATGCCTAAGTTAACTGCCAAGGTTTCATTAAGTTTTGGGAAGTTACAAAAATTTCTTCGCGGGTTGCTATCCCTCCATTTCCTTCCGCAAGAATTCCTTTGCGGGTCGTTGTCCCTCCATCGTCGTCCATGATAATTCCTTTGCGGGTCGCCGTCCCTCCATCACCGTCCGTAGGAATTCCTTTTCGGCTTGTCGTCCCTCCATCACCATCCATGGGAATTCCATTGCAGGTCACCATTCGTGGAATTTCATGTGTGGGTTTCCGTGTGCTCAATGCCATTTTTAAAGGGTGGCAGACCCTCTTGACTTCCCCCTTCCAAATCTCCACATTTCCAAAAAGGGTGCAAGCTTCAAGTTTTCATCTTCTAGGGCCCATAAAATGAGTGTCTGCACATGCCTAAAAGGGTTTGCATCAAATTTTCCATGTGTTTAAACATTGCAAAAATTTCACTACGGAAGTCTACTTGCAAAAGTCTATCTATGGAAGTCTGTTTGAGCAATGTCATTATAAAGGGTGACGAACCATCTGGCTTCTGCATTCCAAATTTCCGCATTTTTCAAAGTGAGTCAAATCTTAAGGAAATATGTCTTGACAATCTTTCTACCTCTTTTCCCACGCGCTAAAATTGAAAAATCTCAGATTTATTAAGTTTTAGAAAGTTGCAAAAATTTATTTGTAGGTCGCCATTCCTTTGTCACCATCTGTGGGAATTCTTTTGTAGGTCGTCATCCCTCCATCACCGTCATTGGGAATTCCTTTGTGGGTTGCCATCCCTTCATCACGGTCTATGGGAATTCCTTTGCGAGTTGTTGTCCCCCTGTCTCTGTTCATGAGAATTCCTTTGCGGGTTGTTGTCCCCCCATCGTCATCTACAAAAATTCCTTTGCGGTTCATCGTCCCTCTGTCATTGTCTACAAGAATTCCTTTGTGGGTCGCTATCCCTCCATTGCCGTCTGTAGGAATTCCTTTGTGGGTCTCCTTTTTGGGTCACCGTCCCTCTGTCGCTGTCCGCGAGAATTTATTTGTGGGTTGTCATGTGTTGTTCACCCCTCCTCTATTTTCGTTCCCTAACATCCAAGCACCCACTTTCGTTTGCACTGTGGATCTTGCAAGAGTGGTTTCCCTTGCTCTTTTGAAGCCCGTCTGGGAAAAGCTTAAGTCTATGGGCTCGTTGTGGGTTTGCCTAAGTGGACCATCGCCTGTAGAACGTCGTCCCTCCATCGTTGTTCCTAATGACAAACATATGATGGTGAGTTGGTAGCTCCTTCCCACATCTCCTAAATTGGTCAAACTTTCACACATATCCCTTGACATCCGAGGCACCCACGGATCCTGTAGTGAAAAATTTTGCTTGCAGGTTGTCGTGCTCTAAATTTTGTTGCTTAATGGTGGAGACTCTAAGCACCCTTCAACCTTCCTACTCCCGCATGCCTCAGACCTGCAAATGCATCAAGCTTAATCTGGTAACTTCAAGTGCCTTACAATTGATTTTTGCACATGACAAAGCGTCTCACATGGAATTTGATCTCCAAGTTCACAATGAATTTTTTTTGTTGGGGGTGGCTACTTGCGGGTCTCCATGGCCTCGACACCATCATGCTCCTAGCTACTCTGAAAGACTTGAGACCTAGGGGAAACCCGCACCCCTAAATCCACATTTATGTTTATGGTCTAAATGAGCTCCAAATGTGCAACAATGATGAATATTATGATCTTTTAATGATGCATGGATGGATCTAACAATGAGTTTGCAGGATTTGACTAACATTTTCTTTGATTTACATATTAAAGCACTTATCGCACTTCGTGTATGCAGGATTTATGGAAATTTCTATGGATCCGTTAGGGAGGTCCATTGAGAAAGCTGAACATGGAATAAGTACATTGCTCCTTTCACTATTCATTGTATGCTTGCCTATCCTCCTAACACCCATCAACATAACTGGAATTAGAAGAAGACCTATGCCAGGGGAGTCAGTGATAAAATTGCAAAGTGTAGCCTTGAAGGGAGCGAGAAGGAGCTATTTTATCTTTCATCAAATGATCATGATTTGTCAAGAGCTATCCACTACGATCAGGAGCAACATATCTCCTTCTTAGTGACACAAATCTGCAACAAGATAATATAGGCTACAAGAATAAAAGATAATATAGGCTACAAGACAAAATAGGGAAGAAGAAAACATAGTCTATTTTAAATTATGAAATATTAGGGGTAGGTGAAACCCTAATCTGTAACAAATCTAGGCCACACATTGTAATTAAATCCTGGCCATTCATTCTACTTTTGGAAAACTATAAATAGGGGCTTGCCCCTGATTTGTAAGTGTTGGGGAATTGTTGTAAAGGGCATCTTGCAGCAATAAAAGAAAGTATTGCATTGTTTTATGGGTTTTTTCTTTTAACTTGCTCTTCATGCATGCATGATTCAACTTCCATGTTAGTTTTAGCTTTTAGTTTCTTGAATGGATTTGATAATGGTATTTTATGGACTTTCAGTCGATACTTTTGGCATTTGTTGATGACAAACTATTGTGTAAAGCTAGCCTGGGCTTCTTTATTTCATTGCTGCAACTTAGTTCAATTTTATGTTCATGAAGTGAATGGACAATCTGAAAATCAATAGACCTTAGGAGATTGCATTGGTTTTGTGTAGCTGTAGGTTCTTTGGATCAAGCGAAACCCAGTTTAGGAAGTCTGTCTACTATAGTAGCCTCCATTGTTATTATTCATTCATAGATTAGATTTAGAGCACCTCTCTTAACCTTTTCTCTTTTGCTATTTCTTTCGAGTCTTTGTTAGTTTAGGATTCGAAGGATCATTGTAAAGCTAAATTTGATGAACATGGTGAGTTTCAGCTTGTTGTTTTGAGTGAGCAGCCACTGTTCATTCACTTCCAACACTCATAGACTCCTTTTAGAGACCCAACTTCCCATGCTTTGTAAACCATAAAGAACACCCTGTGATTACTAGAAAATCACATGAACCAATTGAACTATTGCAAGGATTGTCATGACCTGACACTCAAAAGACCTTCGGGTAGTAATCTGGAACATGTTTGCAGATTTCTACCTTTTAGGATAGGTAGCATACTTTTGTGTTTCCTATGTTGAGAAGGTGCAAAAACAGCTATCAACAGTAACAACATGGAATAATCAACACATTTAAGCACTCTATTGGGCTTAGCATATAAATTAATCCAAGTGTACCATGTCGTATGATTCTAGTATTGGCCAATATTGGGATCTAAATCTCTAATTTATTATGGATGAAATACCATGTACCAATACCTACGACTTAGGTAGTGCCCCCACATTTATCATATGCTATCTCTATCATATTATAATCTCCACATAGGTGGTGGGTGATAATGAATTAACAATCCATGTCTAAAGCCCGTAGATCTTTCAATAACACCATTTGAAGCATGAACATGAATGGCCCTAAATAAATGATTATTAATATTGAAAATAGCAACTAGGTATTGATGCCACATAATAGAGAGAAATATGATGATACCACCCTAAATTATTTCATGAGTTCTATAAAAAGAATGTCTAGACCTATAAATTGGAGTTAAACATCATGAATGGAATACTCCCTTTAGAGGTCTATTAGACCTTAAACATTATAGGACATAAAATTCATAAATGAGTATTGATACTCACCTCATCATTATCCAACTCACTAAGAGGATAATTTCTATTCGCAAGAGTACCTTTGCTTGAATTAAATTTTCCTATCCTAAAGATAGCCTAGTTTTTGCTTCATTGGAGAATTCTCCTTCTTCTAGACTCCTTGATTGGCTAAAGAACCTCCATAATGAAATTAGAGGAGGGGAAGAATTTTAGGAAGATTTTCCTATTTTCCAAGATAACAAAGAAGTTTCTAATATATCTAAAACATATTTCACCTCACTAGAGGTTTTCCTAGGCTAGGAATGATCAATATTCTCTATTTTAAGAGGTTTCAAAACCATCTTAGTACCTTTACCTATAGAGATATAATAAGGCTCCAGGTGGAGTTTCTATTTCTAGGGCTCTTATTTTTGTGATTAACAACTATAAACTAATCTTCATAATTTTTTATAACAAACATTGACCCAAAAGTTGGTGGTGCGGAAGATTTTAGATGAAGAGAAACCAAAGGAAAATATTGAATCTTATGTTCAGAGAATTGACACTTATAACAAGTATTCAATAAATTTAGGTAAAGAATGCATTGAGCATAACTCATTTTCCTAATCTAAATATGAATAGCTAATTAAGGTCCTTGGATAAATCTACCTCAACATAGGTTCATTGTTAAGGTTGAGCTGAATAGAAACTTTCAAGTTTAACATAAAACACCTTGCCTAAAGAAAATACAATTTGTCTTAGGAAGTGTCAACATGGCAAACATAACCTAAGGAATTTAATCTAGATAGGAACCTTAAGGGAATTTTATTATAGACAACAAAGTCTCAAATCCATGGTTAGAACACAAATAATGAGGACTGGACAAACCAATGACTATGATTGGGAATAGCCTTAGCATGATTAGATTCAACAAAATGAGAGAGAAAAACACTTTAGTTAGGTTTTGTATAAAATTTAGTTGGATCCCATTAGGGGACCAAGCCCTAATGACCCACTCTTTAATCATTATTTTAGAGGGGACCAAGTACCCACAAACTATCCCATTAAAGTAAAAATTTCAAGCGACATGCATTATACAACTTAGGAATCAAAAGCACAACATTTGGGAATATTTTATGGGATGTACCTCATCAAACATCTTGGAAACAAAATTTTAGAGTCACTTGAGTGAAGGCACCATTTTTTATTATTGAGAAACATTGAATTCTAGTAGCAATAACTATATGGGAAGAAAGGTCAAGACCTTTTAAAGAGAAAAAAATCACATACATGGTAACTAAAGGGGTACCATAATAAATCTAAAAAAATAGCTAAAATTCTATTGTTTGAAGCAATGTGACATGGACACAAGCAAAGCCAAACAACCTTAGAAAAGCAGTGTCAAGTAAGCTAAATACAATAATTCTAAGATGACATATTGATTGATACCACATTTATGATTTATAAACCTTTTTAAAATATATATTTTTGGATTAAAGACATTAAATTTTCATAATTCATAATATTGAATCATCGATGCTTCTTGATTGACTATATAGACTATTTTCCATCAACATTTTAGATTACACTCTATAATCTATTATGATGCTCTTTTGTTTTCAATTTTTATTTCAATTTTATTTATTTTATGTTAATAACTTTCTACATTAGAATCTAATTGCATTTCTACATTAGAATCTAATTTCATTCGAGAACCTTTATAAGTTTTTAATGTGCTATTATAAAAATAATTAAAAGAAATTGATAACGATCAAGATGTATTGAAATTTGATTTTATCCAAATGTATTTCATGTAAGTGGCCAAATTGGATTCAAACGCCGCCAGCTGATCAGTGCCAAATGCCAAATATACAACGTACAGTTAAAATTTGATTTAGAAAGAGAATTATTATGGCTTTCTCCTTCCAGTAAAACCATTATTGGAAAATATGTCCTCATGATATTAGAAGGGCATAATTATAGCTTATTCTTGCCAATAATAGTTAATTCGACGCTCCTGATTAATCCAACACAGTAGGATATATAGAATCCATAGATGTAGGGAAATCAAGATCATTTTAGCTTTTCTATTGTGGAATAGCTTCAACAGAGCAATAATAACACTCAATAATGGCATCCTATCTTTTCTTAACGTACAAGGTGAAAGGATAATGAAAAGAGGGTGAAATCGTTTTATTTGTTTTTTGAGTAAAGGAGTTATAATTTGGACGAATGGTAGCTGCAGCAACAAATTGTGATCTTCAGAAATTAGAGGACATACACAACTGAAGGATAAATTATCGCTTTTCCCATGACAAGAAAGTAAAGCCCACATACATGATTGAACAAGGATGAAAACTATAGAGGAAATGGAGCAGAGAAATAATTAAAGCCTTATGAGACTGGTCGTTGAGCAGACCTCCGACAAGCAGCTATAACAGTCACGGATGTCTATATTTCTGGATAACGACACAAGACAATGATGAACGAAACATTATTGCGCAAGCTATTACTGTCACATGGAAATATTACTTAAGTTTAGAAGTATAAGTTTAAAATAACCCAAGAGTTAACAGTGATCTTGGCAGGATTTTTAGCTCCTAGAAGTATGGTATCGCCATTATTAAACATGTTTTGTTTTACTGCAATGGGTCATCCTACTTGTGATTTCTTTTTTGCTATGCCGACAAACATCTATTCGCTGTCTTTTCCTCAGCCAATACTCCCTTGTCAATGTTGATGGATTGAATGATGCCACACACAAGAGAAATCTACATTGATCAGAATTCCTGTCCTGAAAAATCTTTTACATTACATGAAGACATATCCATGTACAGTGAGAATGTCTTCACCGAGGAAAACGTGAGGTTTTTGTTCTTGAATAGTTTGGGGTCTAATTATATCTAGCACGTGGCTTCAAACGTGAAGTTATAAATTCGAGAAACACATTATGCGAAAAACAGCATTATGTTTGCATATTTTTGCTAAAGAGTTGCAAGTAAAGCTTGAACTGATTTTCTGTCACTGCATCATTTAATTTAGTTCGCTGGATCTTTAGCATCTTGTTGTAGGCTGAGCTTCATAACTTTGTATATTTTCATTTTCTTAAACTTGTAGAGGGAATATGAGGCGAACAAACTCAACCACTTGTATGAATAGAGGCCCCTGGACTCCCGCTGAAGATCATCTTTTGAAAAACTACATACAACTTCACGGAGAAAGACACTGGAATTCTATTGCTGATAAAGCAGGTAAGACGTAAATTTTAAAGTAGAGCTTAAACAGCTAGCATTTTGTGTTTTTCAGTTTGGTAGAAATAAAACTGTCAAAGCTATTGAATTTTGTCAGTTAGTGGATTAGACACGATAGTGGTAATATGAATTGCTGATAATTTAAGGAATTCAATTCAAGCACAAAGGTAACTATGACTGGTCTAATTTTGTTAAGTAATTTGTGGTTAAAGATAATCGGGGGACTCAAAATAGCTAGTTTTTTTTAAGAACTCTTCACTTAGTTCTGTGTCCAGGTTTGAAACGAACCGGAAAGAGTTGCAGACTCAGGTGGATGAACTACCTCCGCCCGAATGTCAAACGAGGTCATATCTCTGCTGATGAAGAAGAACTGATTATCAGACTTCATAGATTGTTGGGGAATCGGTATAGATTTCGATTCATTCACTTAGTTGCTATTATCTTCTCTGGTTCTACTTTAATAGTTCCATTGGTTTTAATTTTCCGGTCGAGATGAAATATTTTTCGTATGATTTCAAGACCTAATCAGTGCTGAATCACTGGTAATTATACGCAGGTGGTCGTTGATTGCGGGCAGAATGCCTGGACGAACAGATAACGAAATCAAGAACTATTGGAATACACATTTGAGGAAGAAAGTCGCCAGAAAAGATCCCAAATGTGCCAAAAATGGCTATAAACATCTTGATGGTGCAGCTACACATCTGCAGCACTCGTCTGATCAGAGTGAGCCAGAAAGAGGTAGGAAAGTCACTGATAATATTCTAGCCACAAATGATCTCATGGGCTCAGCAGAGTCCGATGACTATTCTGTATGCATTGACAAAGATCAGATCAGTTTTCAATATAAAGAACTCGAGAGCTGTCTGCTGGAAACAAATTGGGACACACAATGGAATATTTCTTCCAACTGGGGAAATGCGAATTACAAACAGCTTATTGGATGTGAAGAAGCTCCATTACAAGATGTTTCAATCGGTATGGAGCAAATCACAGATATAACCAATGATGCTAACAACATATATCATGTTGATTCTCTTCCAAATTCATCTTCGTTACTATCGGGATTAATATACCCACAAAATATTTACTGCTCATCCCCCGACATATCTTTTAATATGATTTCAAATGAAGCATGGTTCCCATTTACTGCAGAAGCGATTTCAAACATCTCCTCCCCTCAAGCAGAAATATCTGCTCTGTTCTTTTGAACTGTTTAAGTATTCAACCAATTTAGATAATGTTCCTACTAGTGAAATTTGAAGATTTTGTATTGTTGTGAAGATTAATTGCTTTTTGTTTCAGAGTTTTAATAATATATGGTACCTTTAAAAAACCTTGTTAGAAGTTTGTCACATATTCATTCACTTCTACAGAAGTTTACTGCTGAGTTTCTTTTTCAGATTTTAAAGTTCCTCAGCTTATTTATTTAGTGTAAATAAAAATATATTATAAATTGTAGCATAGAAAATCGTGCACTCTTGAAAAAAGAGACGATTTCACACTTAATTCGGCTCCATTTTGGTACTCTTGTATTAATTATCCTTCAAAATCATCATTTATAGGCCCATAAGACCCATTATTTTGAAATTCCAAGGCCCATTCCACTTAAAAATCATTTAAAATTTGTTAAAATCCCGAAAGATTAAAAAACCCACCTCAAAAACTTAAGGTGAGACTCATTCGCCACCTTGGGCGAATGAGTCCCCTCAGCTGGGACCCATTCCCCTAGGGTGGCGAATGAGTCCCTTTTGGGGCCTTTTTCAATTTCGAGTAGGAATTCATCAATTTAATTAAAATTTTTGGTGAATGTCGGCCTTTGGGATCTAAATAACGGTCAATTAGGTGTTGATGCCTATAAAAACAAGTTTCTAAGTCATTTTTATCAATCCTTAAACACTTTGGGCAAGCATGGCAAGCATCAAGCATCAAGAGGCTTTAAGCAAGTCCTCACAAGAACATTTAAATTTCAAGAGTATGTAAGGTTGAAGCTTTGGAGCAACATTAAAGTATTTTTGCAGGTCTTCAAACTCACTTTAGATCAAGATCAATCATTGTCAAGGGTTGATCATGGATGCTTATGGTGAATCATGATGAATTCTAGGTTGGGGAGATACAACTAGCTATCAAGCCAATCCTAAAGACTTGTTTCCTAAGTGATTTCATCCTCCATTATAACTCTACATTCAACCTAAGGAAGGTACAAGCATCATTAGGGTTCATTTGGGATGATTGAAGATCATCAAAAGTGAATCATTCATCTCTTTATTTCCATCTTTGTATCATATTCTCTCATGTTAGAATATGGTTGCATCATGTTTCAAACTTCCTAATCTTAGACACAATTAAGGCTAAGGTTTCCATCCATATTTCATTGTCCTTTTCAAGGTTTAATTACCAAACTATGGGTTTGACCAAGGGAAACCCCCCATTACCGAATCAAGCCAAATTCTATTTTGTAGCTGAATTTTATAGGTTCGGATATGAAACTCAAGTTGGAATAGAAGAGTAGGTGCTAAGGAGCAGATCAGAGTTTTCAAGTCTTAGAAAAGTCAAACTGGACTGATTTGCCAAGTGTGGCAAATTAGTCACATTGTTGTTGTTTGTTAAATCAAGTTGCAGATTTTGATACCCTTTTTTCCTAAAACAGGCTCCCGCATAGAAATCCAGATTTGGGACTGATTTTCCCAAGTTGGCGAATGAGTCCTAGGTGGTAAAAAAGTTAGCATTTTCAGAATTTTAGAGCTCTTTCCAGTTCTTTGGAGGTCTCCCGGTGCACATTTCCAGTTTTTTAGTTTTTTGTTGCTGTTTGTTTTCATTTCTAAGTCATTCATTAAAGCATTGCATCAAACTAGGGTTTTTACATTTCATTGTCTTTCCAAGTCTAAACTTGGTGGTGAACCCCTTATTTACATCATTCAATCCCCTAGAACACACCCTTTGTCAGATTTCAATCACCTTTACATTGGAATCTCAAGGGTTGTCAGAGAGAGCACAGATGAGAAAAGAAATACCATTTACATTTATATATATTTCAAAATATATATAATATCTATTATCATAAAACAAATATAGAGCTGCTCACTCAGAAAAATAGCTGAAAATCAAGCTCATCCATGTGCTGGTTGTTCAAACTATTGCTATAGCAATACTGACTACTCCTGCCATCTTTTCATACATTAAAAAAGACTATCTTGAGCCTACATATATGGCCAGCAAAGGAGGAAAAAACAAAAAAAAAATAATTACATTAATATTTTTGCATGAGAATATCTATCAAAAAAGATTTACGTTTAAATATACATGTATTCAATTTTGTCCTGCAGCTAAGAGTTGAAAGCATTGCTGAATTGGATTGATATAGAGAAAAGAGATTTCATGTGTATGAATGAGTATAGAATGTAAGGTGATGAAAGGAGAGTTAAATGTAGTAGTTGGGGTTAATTTCTAGCATTCTCCTCTTAATCATAATTATGAACATTCATGATGTTCAAATTGTTTCTTTGATGGATAAGACTTTCCTTTTCCAATGGTTTGGTGAAAATATCTATATATTATTTCTTGGATCTATAATGTTCCAGAATAATTTCTCCATCATTGATTAATTCCCTTAAGAAATTATAACTTGTGTCAATGTGTTTGTTTCTGTTATTAAAATTTGAGTTTATGGATACTTTTATTGCAAAGTTGTTGCCACAAAATATTTTAGTTGCCCATTCTTGTTCATGCCTTAAGTCTCTTAGTAGCCTTCTCATCCAAATGGTCTGATCTGTTGCCCCTATTGTTGCTTTACATATTCGTCTTCAGCTATGGAGAGATAAATAATGGGTCATTTCTTAAAAGCTTAAAAGTCCATGAGATGAATCGTGAACCTAAATAAAATACATTGCATGATGTTCTCCTTTTATCATCTATATTTCTTACCCAATCATTTCCTATATAACCAATAAACTTAGTCATTTTTTTGCACTATATAGAATGCCATATTCGTTGGTTCCGTTCACATGGTACCTCATGATTCTTTTAGCTATTATCCAATGTGCCTCTTTTAGAATCTCCATAAATCTTAAAATCAAACTCATTATATACATTATATCAGATCTAGTTACTATCAAATACACCAAACTTACAACCATGCATTTGTATAGGGTTGTATTCACATTGTTGCTATACTAGCACTTGCACCCTAATAAGGTGCAATAATTATGCCGATAGGCTGAGCCCACATTATTTACGATCGTGAAAAGCAGTGGACGGCATGAAGAAAGCAGTGATCTACCTCACCTATCCCTCTCTACCTCTCCCTCCCTCCTTCCCCCCTTCTTGCTCCCTCTTGCTCTCTCCTTCCCTCTCTATTTCTCTCTATATCACATATCCCTCTCTACCTATCCCTCCCTCCATCCCACCTATTTCTCTCTCACTCTCTCCTTCCCTCTCTACTTCTCTCCCTTTCTCACTTATTCGTCTCTACATCTCTCTCCTTCCTCCTCTAATTCTCTATATCTCCCCTATCCCTCTCTACCTCTCCCTCCCTCCCTCCCTCCCTCTGTCTTACTCTCTCTAGCTCTCTCTTTCCTTCTCTACTTCTTTCTATCCCACCTCTCTCTCCCTCCCTATCTCTATCTCACTTATCCCTCTCTACCTCCCTTCATCCCTTTACCCTCCTCTCTCTCCTTTTCTCTATCCTTCCCTCTCTACTTCTTTACCCTCCTCTCTCTTTCTCTATCTCACCTATCCCTCTTTACCTCTCCCTCTCTCCCTTCCCCCTTCTCCCTCCCTCTTGCTCTCTCCTTCCCTCTTTATTTCTCTCTATATCACATATCCCTCTCTACCTATCCCTCCCTCCATCTCACCTATTTTTCTCACTCTCTCCTTCCCTCTCTACTTCTCTCCATCTCTCACTTATTCCTCTCTACCTCTCTCTCCTTCCCCCACTTATTCCTCTCTACCTCTCTCTCCTTCCCCCTCTAATTCTCTATATCTCCCCTATCCCTCTCTACCTCTCCCTCCCTCTCTCTCTCACTCTCTTTGGCTCTCTCTTTCCTTCTCTACTTCTTTCTATCCCACCTCTCTCTCCCTCCCTATCTCTATCTCACTTATCCCTCTCTACCTCCCTCTGTCCCTTTACTCTCTCTCTCTCTCTCTCTTTCTCTATCCTTCCCTCTCTACTTATTTTCCCTCCTCTCTCCCTCTTTTTCTCTATTCTTCCCTCTCTACTTCTTTTCCCTCCTCCTCTCTCTCTCTTTCTCTTTCCTTCCCTCTCTACTTCTTTACCCTCCTCTCCAATTCATTCCAAAAGCAACACTTCCTATACAACTTTAGATTTTCATTTTTCTATTTGTTTATTGTTTGGATTTTATAACATAGAAGAAATTTTATTTTTATTAAAAATTTATTATATTATTTTATTTTATTTATTATATAAATTATTATTTATTACATAAATTATTTTTTATTTTATTTATTATATAAATTATTTTATTTATATTTATTTATTTTTATAGTATATATAAGTTATTTTGTAGTTAAATACTTATTTTATTTATTATATAAATTTTATTTTTATAAAAAAATTATTATATTATTTTATTTAAAGAATCATTTTTAATTTATTTATTATATAAACTATTTTATTTTATTCCTGCTTAGATGAGGGAAAATGATTTATTATATAAATTATTTTATTATATAAATTTAATTTTTATTAAATATTTATTTTATTCTTACCATACCCGTGACTCAGACTGGGGGAGATCTCGGTGGGCTCTCCCCACATAAATAGCCTATCGGCTAATTTGGCCATAACATACAATTTCACCTTTTTAGAAAAAAAATAAAAATGTAAGAATCAATTTGACAATTAACCTTGATACTAATTGACGAAAATATTGAAACAATAGACCGAATTTATTGTGAAGAACCTAAAATAATCTTTATGAAAGTCTTATATTACAAACTAAATTATATCATCTAAAAAAAATAATTCACTTTCTATACCAAATAAATTAAATCAAATATTATAACTATAAATTTACAACATATACAAAATAAACCTAAAATTTAGATGTAAAAGTAAAGTATGCATTTCTGAAACAAGAAGGAAGTGTGGCTTAAAAACTTAAAAGGCTTACATATGTTGGATTGTTACATGAAAAAATTCAACTACATTCTATAATTCAAGCCTAAAATCATGGAAATCTATTTCTAGTCCACCTCAGAATTGCCACTTGATTTCAAGTGTCAAGAAGAAAACGTATGTCTAAATCAAGGGTCTCATTTTTTTAGGTCACCAACATGGGAAACTAAACGAAAATTATGGTGAATTACTAGGGACAACATTTAAATATGATATTTGCCTTTTTTTGGTAGAAAAATGTAACATGGAAAAATCATTCGCATGGTAATGTAGAAGATGTTCCATATTCAAGTTTGACTTCATCTCATAGACCGACGAAGTGCTCAAGTTCATCAGTGACGTCAGACTGGGCGAAATCCCAGTGGGGTTCCCCCACATATAATAACCTATCGGCTAAATATTCCTTACTCAATTTCAGACCTCTAGATGTTGGAGTTGGAGAAGTCTTATTATTTTGTATTTTAAACCTCTTCAAGATGTTTGTGGCATGCTTTGATTGAGAAATAAAGATACCATGTTTCATTTTTTGAACTTCTATACCTAGAAAATTCCCTAAAAATCCTAAATATTTCATCTTAAACTCAATTTTCATGTCCTCTTTTAAATTAACAATGATAATACCATCATTCATTGTAAATATTCGATCATATACATACAAAAAATAATTAAATTCTTACCATTATTTTCTTTTATGTAGAGAGTGGGCTCACCATTGTTTTTTCTAAAACTATTACTCAAAAAATATGAGTTGATTATGCTATACCATGCCTATTGTACTTGCTTCAACCCATAGAGGGAATTCTTCAGTGTATACACTTTTTCTTCTTGTACTAAAACCTCATATCTAGGTGGCTTCTCAACATAAACTTTCTCTTTCAATACTGCATTTAAGAAGGCTGACTTAGCATCCATTTGATATACCTTCTATTTATGTTAGGCCGCTACTTTTTAGATGGCCTTGATGATATCCATTCTTACAATTGGAGCATATATTCTATCATAATATTTGTTAGGTTGTTCTTTGTATCCCTTGACAACAAATCTTACTTTATGCCTTATAATCCTTCCTTTTGTATTACTTTTGGCCTTATAGACCCACTTTACATCTATGACATATTTTCCTTTAGGAAGATTCACCAACTCCCATGTATTGTTCTTTTCAATAAAATCTATTTCTTTGAATCCATTACATTTATCCATTTTTCATCTTTAATTGCATCTTCAAAATGAATAGGATCATCTACATGTGAATCTAGCGCAAAAAAATTAAGACCTACACTATT
Organism: Sequoiadendron giganteum; assembly: GCA_007115665.2. Lineage (NCBI taxonomy): Eukaryota > Viridiplantae > Streptophyta > Pinopsida > Cupressales > Cupressaceae > Sequoiadendron > Sequoiadendron giganteum. Next base: position 560,850,908 of record CM021106.1, read on the forward strand.
CCCACATTCATTTTTTTCATAAAAATATCTCATACTTTTGATTTTTTATCTTCTCAATCCTACCAAAGTTTGATTTGACATCTCACTTGAGGTTGAACTTATAGAATGTGGACTTAATGGGCCTACACCAAGAGTGCCTATTTTCAATGAAATTTTTTGTCCACTTGAAGGAGTGGTTGCTTGAATGTGTGGGCCAATCCTTGTGCTTGTTGAAGGTGTCACTTGAGGACCGATTTTTTGAGCTTGGATGGGAGTATAAAGCACAATTAAAGGAATGCATGTTGGTATTATTTCTTCTCTATCTTCTTTTGGTAAACCTATTGCTACATTCACCATTTTCTCAAAAAATCCATCCCATGCTCCCTCTTCTATGAGCTGGACATCTCTACTGACTATAATTTTTTTTTTTATTTGATTGTGCAACTTGTATTGATTTAGTTCATTGCTATATCCCACAAATATATATTTTCTCCTTGTTTTTCCAATTTATTTCTCAATTCATCTAAGCCATGTTCATATTCCATACATCCAAATACTCCCATATGAGCAACACCATGTTTTCTTCCACTCTATGCTTCTTATAGAATCATATTCTTTAAACTTTTGGTTGGATATTTATTCATTATATAGGTTGCACATGTTATGGCTTTAGTCTAATATTTATTTGATAAACATTTTTCTTTTCACATGCTCCTAGCCATTTCCATGATTGTTTTATTTTTCTTTTTAGCTACACCATTTTTTTGAGGTGTATACCTAGTAGTGATTTTTGGTGAATTCCATGATATTTGAAAAACCTTGAGTTCATTTGAGATGTATTCATCAGTTTTATTCATTCTCAAAAAATTGATGTAGTGCTTATTTTTCTTCTGAACAAGAGCCTTGAATTGATAAAAAAGCTCAAATACTCCATACATATAACTTATTAAAAAGACCCATGCTTTTCATATAAAATTATCAATAAATGTTATTAAATAACATCTTTCAACAATTAATGGCATTTGCATTAGTCTATACAAATCCAAATGGATAATCACTAATGATGTTGTTTCCCTTATTGAATTTCTTGCTAGAAATGATGTATCCTTCACATACTCTTTCTAGTTTCTATATAAGTATAAAACCCTTAGCCATGTCTGTCCTATGCAATAGTTTTATACCTCCAAAGTTTAGGTTCCCAAATTCTAGATGTCATAACCAATTTTCATCTATAATTTTTTCTAGAAAACTTATGTGTGTGACTACTGTAATTTTTATTTCATCCACAATTTGATGTGTTTGAGATAATTCTACCTTAAAATATGGTTGTATCATTAGGGGAAACATTCTATTTTTTATCATTTCGAATTTTACAATAAATTGATTACTTGGATATTTATTTAAGATTGTGCATTATTTGGTTTTGAAAAAACCTATATACCCCTTTTGAATGAGCTACCCAATTATCATCAAATTATGTTTGAAGCCAAGAACAAAATAGACATTAGAATATTTTCTTAAAAGAGATAAGGATTATTTAGTAGAGAGCATCACAATCAGCAATGGCAACCCCAAGTACAAGCATGAAAAAATACAAATTCCTTACTTCAATGAAAAAAATTATTATTGGTCAATCACAATGAAGGCATTATTTTGTTCTCAATATACATGAGAGCTTGTAGAAAATGGTTACCCAAAACAAGCTGATGAAGAAAAATACAATGCTCTAACTCAAGTAGAGAAAGACTTACTCAAGGTTTACAGAAGAATGGACTCTAAAGTTGTCTTTTATATATTTCAAGAAATGCACGAGTATCTTTCCAAGGGTTGGAGTAGTAAAAAGTTCAAAAAAATTCTAGCAAATTATACAAAAAATATATCAAGTAATGACCAAGGTGAAAACAACTAAATTATAAATGTAAAGAAGAGACTTTGAGATAATACTCATGAAGGATTATGAATCAATAGATCCATTATTTACACAAATAACTATATTGGTAAATCAAATCAAGTCTCATGATGACACACTTGAAGATACGAGAGTGGTTGAAAAGATTCTAAGAAGTTTACTTCAAAGGTTTGAGTCTATGGTTGTGGTCATAGAATTGTAAAATAATCTCTCACAATTTTTACTGGATGAGTTACATGCATCTCTCATTTCTCATGAGAATAGCCTAAGAAGATGAGAAAAATCATCTTTAGAGAATTGTTTCAAAATACAAGTTTCAATCAGTCATGGTAGAGGTAGAGAAAAAAAAAACTCAAGAGAAAGAGGAATAAATTCATATGCAAGTGGAAGAACTAGCCCATGAAATTCAAATAGAAGAGGCAATAGCCAAAGTTATAGTCAAAATAAACCACAAGGACAAAGATATAATAAATCACAAGTGCAATGCCATTATTGTAAAAAATATGGGTATTACTCAAATGAATCTAGAAAGAAACAATATGACTCTAGGATGAAAAATGAAAATTTTACAAGAGAAAACCAAAACCAAGGAAATATATTCTTAGCTTGCAATGTTGCACAAGAAAATAAAAAATTTGTATGGTTTCTAGACTTAGGGTGCAAAAAAAACATGACAGGGAACATAAAGAATTTCATATATTTTAGATGAAAATATAAAATTAGATGTCACATTGGGAAATCTTGACAAAAAAATTTCAATTATGGGGAAAGGAAACATCAACATTTTAACCAAGAAGAGGGAGAACATTTTGGAAACCTTTAGATCTAATACACTTTTTTTTGTTATAATATTAGGATATGATAACTTTTAGCTCTCATAGCATGTGAAGGAAGAGGAAGAGGATTATTTTTTTATCCTAATAGAGAGAAAAGAGAAAGAAAGAAATATAGAGATAAGACAAAATCAATTATATTTCATATATAGTTTAAACATATCTATTATCATAAAACAAATACAATTTTTTTTCTCTTTGTTGTGCTAAAAAAAAAACTAAAAATCAAGCTCCTCTATTTCATTAGCTGTTCAAGCTATTGCTATATCAATAGTGACTACTTTTCTCTTCTTTTTCTCTTTTCATACATAAAAATAAATAATATCTTGAGCCTATGTATATTCCCAACAAAGGAGGAAAAATTAAAAACATTAATTACATTAAATTCTACTTTGTGGAAATATCTATTAAAGAAGATTTGCATTTAAATATACAAATTTTTTTAAGTTAGTTGAAAGTTGAAAGAATTGCTAAATTGGATTGATATGGAGGAAAAAAACTTCACACATTTGAATGTGTAGAAGGCAAGGTGATGACAAGAGAGTTAAATGCAACAGTTTGGATTAATTTACAATATAAAAGATTGTAGCATTGAAAATTGTCAATCTTGACAATTTCACAGTATGTTTGGCTCCCCTTAATGCCTGGACATAATTATCCTTATTATTTATTAATCTTATCATTCTTTCAAAAAAACAAGATAAAATTGGGAATTAAAATATTTATTTATTTAATGACGATGTAAATTCAAACATAGGTCTAGTCTAGGGAACCCTTGCTCTTGACCACCCTATTTTGGCCCAATTTTAATATTTTATTATCAACATTTCATATTTATAAATTCAAGTTTATTTGTCATATTTTCAAAATAATTGTTGTGGGAAATCAAGAAATGCATATAAATATATCCCTTTCACCATTTGAAACAACTAGGCAATTGGAATTCAAGATTCATGTTAGCAATGTATCATGTAAGATTGTTTCATGTTCTATGTTCACTATGTTTGTGAGTAATAACACTTTTAGGACCTTGAATCAAGAATAAAGATCTCCTTGAGTGAGATGAGTGACATGAATTCAATCTATCAAGGAAAGAAGATCTAAGTTGTAAGTTGCAACACATGTGATTTATCATTTTTTTATTCAGTTTCCTCTACCTAACCTAGAGTAAGAACTCTTTATCCAACATTATCATAAAAATTGTAGAGGTGGAGACACCAAAACAAGGTTTGACTTATGCAAGCCCCTTTATGGCACAATGCTTTCTTTCCTCTCTTTCTTGTAGGTAGCATATTTGAAGTCAGTTTGGAGAAGATTGACAACTCAAAATGAAGATAAAAAGTTCAAGCATATTCATTCATCAAATTATGACAAGATAAATTATTCATCAATAGACAATGTTCTAAAGCTGAGTCTGACAAGAAAGCACCTTCAAACAGTGACCCTTTGATACCTATTCAGAGATTTCAAAAAGTCTAATTCTCTTTCTAGGGCATCGATGCCCCTAACCAGATAGTTTCAACCTAGGTTTAAATGGTAAGTTCCTCTATCTCTACAAGCTCTGCTTTGGTGTTCTTAGTTTTTCTTATTAGTTTTATGTTTTTGTATTCAAATCAGTTTACTGTAGTTACATAGTTGAGATAGTTTACAAAATCAAATCAATTTAAATATTAATCCCTACATTACTTCCCAAAGAGGACCAAAATCTTGATCAACCTTTCTGGCTCTCCCTTGAGGATAGTGGTCAAGTGGTCTCCTATGATCATTTTTGTGCCCTTCAAAATTGATGTTTGGAGAGGTGTGATTCTTTTCCTAGGTCCACTTTCCTACATCACATTTTTTGTGAACACAACACATCTTACATTTATATGCTTCTTATTCATATGTTTTTAATCCTAAAATCAAAGTGCAATCTTAGGTTCTTTGAAAGTGTTATCATTCAAGGTTCATTTCATGGTATATATTGAAAAAGTAAATACTTAGATTTCAAAGTGAAATAATGGAAAATTAGGATTTTATGGAGAGGAAAAGGGGGGTTCACCAAAATGATAATAGATAGACCTATTTTCCTTTATCTCATTAAGAAATGAGATCCCCACAAATAATTGACTAACAAACCTTAGGTGAATCAACTCAATGTGAGAATATTCAGATTTCATTATGCTTTGAGGATGGGGGTCAAGTTAAAACAACACTTTTGGGAGAAAAATTAAAAATAGAAAATAAACTTAATTATGTCTGGAACTGAGGAAAATGGGTGGAATGGAATGATTGGGATGATTGATATATCCATACCCACTTTCAAAGTAATTCCACTCAAGGATAATCCTAGAGATCTCAATGCGAAGGAGATTGAAATATTGCAATTTAGGGCTATCCTAAGTGCTAAAGATGATTTAATGAGGGGTTCACCACCAAGCTAGGGCTTGGAAAAATGTATGACATGCAAGATGAAATGAAAAACCTAGTTTGATGAAATGCTTCACTAAATAACTTAAAAATGCAAATGAAACAATATAGAAAATTGTAAAACAAAATGTGTGCACCTAGAAATGTATTAGAGATGGAATAGAGCTTTGAAATCCTTAGAAACCTATTTTTTTGGTCTATTGGGACTCATTCTCCATTCTGGGTGAATCTATCCCAGATCTAGGTCTCTCCACAGGATAAAGTATCAGCCAAATGGGTATCCAAATCTATAAAGATCTCTAAAAAAATCCTATAATGGGACTCATCCACCACATGTGGTGAATGAGTCTAGTTTGGCTTTTCTGGAAATTCAAAGTTTTGATTTAAACCTCTCAGTCTGCTCAGTCTATTCCTCTAGGTTCCTAGATCCAAAACCTTGATTTACGGGGTTGTAAGTGAGCTTTTGTGAATATTTTTACCTTGAAAATGGGGAGACAACTCCAAAAAAATTGTAACCTAATCTTTAATGATCTTAAAATCACCCAGATCTGCAATCATACAAAGAAAGAGAGCAAAAGTGTTGATTGTTAGGGAGTAGGGGTTTGCCTTGGTCAAACCCCTTGTAGGTCATTAAACCAAGTGATGAAGCAATGGAACAAGGACATGAAGCATGGAACATAAGATATGAAACATGAACAATGATACCTTGAATGGTGTCTTGTGAACGATGTCTTGTAAATATACAACTTAACATGAAATGACCATGAAGGATGTAGATCTTGATCTTTGACAATAGGAATCGAACAATGCTTGATCTTGGATCTTGAATGCTACATCACAAAATTAGCTTAATAATATGCTTGATGCTTGATATGATTGACATGCTGATGGATCTTGAATTGCTACAACAATGGATGAAGAATCTTACCTTTCAATGCCTTCGAAATTGTAGACACTGAAAATTGGTCTAGGCCTACGACACCATTTTTGACATATTTCTAATGTTCATGGTCATGATTAAATAATGATAATTATTTAATTATTTTCTAAAAGTCACCTATCTTCTGCTAATTAAACAACTTTAATTATTTAATTGATTCATTATCACCTTTATTCAATCTTGATTAATTAAATAAATGATAATTATTTAATTACGTCACTAATTAATTAATCCTCTTTCTGAAATTAAATAAATTATTATTTAATTTACTCCCATCACATTTCTGACTATAATTAAATATTCATTTCAAATTATTTAATTATTCTATAATATTTTCTCCAATCATTTAAATAAATCTTTATTTATTTAGTTAAATCTTTGAATTTTGAATGTTGAATTAAATAATCATTTAATTCATAAAAATAATTATTCCTAGCATATTATTCTATAATTAGATAATCACTTAGTTATCTAATTAGTCATTTACCACTTAAGTCGAGATTTAATTAAATCAGTCAGTTATCTCCTAGTTTAATATCTGACCGTTTTTGAAAAACATATTTTCTGGTTTGATCAGTCAGCCTTATTCTTCTACGTGCAAATTATTATTAATTAAATAACTTTATTTAACTAATTAATTCATTCATGTGTTTGAACACAACATTTCTTCTTTATCTTTTACATGCAATCATTATTCTTTTGAATTTTGAATAGTCTCAACTAAAGATTAAATTATTTATTTAATTTAATCTCCATCAGTTATGCTTTTTCACTCGCGTTATTAATGACACTGAATCTCTATCGCATGGAATTCATTAATCTCAATCATTGATCTATCTTTTGAATTTGAGCTGGTTATTCGAAAACCATTTTTTTATAAATTGACTTGACCTTTATCATTATTCCTCCTCCCGAAATCTTTATAATTTTAGGAAGCTTATTCAAGAATCTTCGAGATTTTTCTAAATCATTATCAATAGGCCATACTTGCATACTTGATAAATCTGAGCGAAATTATTATACAATGGAAAAATGGAGAAGTGCAATCGAGGTTATTCATGGAATTATACAGATGTTCGGTGAGATATTTCTTTTTATATATGTTTTTAAGTTTTCATTGGTCTTTGTTGTTAGCATAGGTTATATTAGTTTATGATTTTATTAGCTTAATCTATTTTCTATTTTTCCTTAGTGTTACATTGGTGAACCCGACGTGAAGACACCATCTTCAAAATCCGTAGAAAGTTCAAATTTTGCAGGTATAGGTACGACGAGACGCATCTATAGTACGAAATGATGCAATTGAGATCTTGAGCCGCATATGAATTCTCATGACACATTTATTATTCTATGACACATCTACGCTTCTTTGTGACGTATTTGACTAGTAAATAAATTTTCTAAAATTTCATATTTTTATTTTTATTTTTTATCTTTTTTACAACTAATTTTGAGTTTATAGTGTGTTTAGGGGAGTTAACATAGTGTTTGCAAGATGATTCGTAGAATAAAATCATTCAAAATATTTTGCAGGACGATTGCCAAAGACAAAGAAAAATAAAAACTACTAATCATTTGTCTTGCAGAACCTTTATCGAAGAAAATCATGAAAACTACTAATCATTCATTTTGCAGGATGAAAATTGAAAATAAATTTTAAAATAAATGAATTGCTTGAGTAGAATAGATAATCATCATTTAGGTTTAAAAAGAATCATTGTTTTTTGCGTTTGGTGCATTTGCATGATTGTTAGATTAGAACCTGATTCGGTAAAAGAAGTATCCTCTCCCCTTGCACATTCATACGATCTTGGCTGTAAGAGAAACTATTATTAAATCTAGAATTTGGGGCTGCTTTGGTGGAGAAAAGTACTCACCCAAAGTGACTCATAACTGGTGATGAGCTAAAGCTAAGCTATCCCAACCAGTATACAAATTCTAATGTTGAGAAAAACTCAACATTACAGGAAATCCTATGGACAAGGAAGTGATATTGATTCCCTCAGTACCCTCATGGTGCATCAAAAATTATAGTGCTTAATCTCTATAGGCTGGGAAGCCTCCTTATCAGAGCTAATCTTGCCTCTCGCATGGATTTTTGAATGGGTGCCCATACTAATTAAGCCAAATTGTTTATAGATTAACCAAAAACCCCTATTTGCTGGTACAAGAGGTCAGACCTCTGAAGCCATCTCACGTTCATAGGGTTCTTAGTAGAGATAAAAATTGTGCCATGGGAGAGTCATGGGAACTGAAGCTTGGCTGACCCGAGAAGTGTGTGTCGTGTGAGGGGGATCTAATGTGGTCAGGCTTCTAGTCATCCATTTTGAATAAGCATAGCTAGGGAAACCCAAGTGAGAATTCAACAAGTATTGTCATTGCCCATCTTAGGATTGTACATGTTTTTTGTCATTATACATGTTCATGATTAACAAACCAAATTTTTTTTTTTTCAAATTGTTAGTATTGTTCTAAAATCTGATCATGAACAGAGTTAGTCAAAACCCCAATTAACTAGAAAATCACAACTATCAAATTGAGTCACATATGTTTAATAGTCAATGACATTTGTCATAGTGAGTCATATCTATTTAACTATTAGCTGCATCTGTTAGATCGATTCACATTTTCCTATCATAAAACTAAGACATAGTTTACCAGAAACCGCATATGACTAGGTGAGAACCACATCTAACAAATTCTGTGAAACATCTATAAACCTAAACTACATTTTCTTGAGAACTAGAAAACTAGAATTTACTATCACAGTCCAAAACAAAACAGTCATACCAGTCTCTATTTTTCATAGTCACCCTTGGATAGAAACCAGAAAGTTTGGTCATACTTTGAATAATTGCATCCTTTAGGTGTCATTTAGTTTTAGTGATACACATCCTAGTTACGAAACTTATTTGCATCTTATGAGTCTTTACTATGTTCAGATAGTTTGAAATTTTAGGAAAATTACCTTTCATATCTTAGGATAGGATAACTTTCCAAGTTTTGGGAAAACCCATGCTTCAATAGACATTGTCATTGAACCTAGTCACTTGTCAACATATCCTTTTTCCTACACGTGAATCCTTCTAGCTCATTAGTCTAGTTTTGGAATTCACCTTATCTTTTGGTCCTAGTCCTACAACGTGTTCCTTGACAAAGTTAAATTGTAGCCTTGGTTAAGCTATAGGTGGTAGGTAACCTCCTCTTAGAATCATTCAAAATAATTTACCTTAGGATTTTGTTTCAAATTTTTCATATTATCATCCTAGCATATCATCATTTTAGACATCTCTTATTTGTCAAAAAATACCAAAAAAATAGCAAAATTCTTTCATTATATCTAGAAAATCCCAAAAACATAGATTAGAACATATAATTCTTAGACGTAGTTTTGCATCACCCCATTCTGAGCAACATCTTTCATGGTAAAAAATGGTCTAAAAATAAATGTAGATAAATGGTTGATCCACAGGAATTCATCAATCCCTTCTCAAACATACCATTAGGGACAGCAATACCTCACAAATCCTTGCTCGAATAGTTTGTCATTAGAGACACACATGGACAAATTTTTGTAGAAGACATAGACACCGCTGTCCAAGATCCTGAATTCATGTCTTTTGTAGATGAGTGTTTGGAAAATGATCCTCAAAGATACTTAGCAAAGCTATTAGTAGAAGGTGCCACGTTACCACTAGGATTTGACATCCACATGTTGAAAAATATATCTACTCAAGGAACAAAAATCGTGACATCGAGCGTCTTTATTCCTCATATTACTGCAGCCATACCATCTGGCATACCTACTCAAACTGCTACAAAAGTATGCACAACACCATTTGGTATAACACAAGGCCTTAATTTTATTGTAGGAGCATCATCATCAAACCCCTTTGGCACAAACACTAGAAGTAAAAGGCCCAAAATTGGCATAAAAATGACACATGCTATACCACAGATCAACACCAATATTGTCATTCCACAAATAGGTGTGATACAAATAGGATATCTACCTACACCGAATTAGAATCCGTCAAAAAATATTGTGTTTTAGAGCACTTACATCGATACTAATAATGCAACCAACATGTCTTTAATACAGGTAGATGTTTTGCAAAATCAAATCAAAGCCCTCCAACAACAAATGGTCAGTATGTCAATGTTAGGAAAATGAACCATTTCAATGCAAGATTTATGTTCATGTCCCTTTGAAAAAGCACTATACATGACACCCTTCACACATAGATATATTATACCGAATTTTCCTAAGTATAACGGGAAAAGGAATCCTCTGGAACATATAAGGTAATTTTCGACAACATGCATGGACATCTCATATGACCCCATGTACCCTATGAGACTTTTTCCATGAAACCTTGTTGGGATAGCATTGGAATGGTTCTCTAAAATTTCATGCGACATAAAATCATGGGGCAAATTGGCTGAAATTTTTTGTGGAACACTTTTCCTTCAACATTGACAATGAAATCATGATAGCTACCTTATGTCACACCATGCAAGAAGATGAAGAAAAATTTACTACCTTCTTCTAGAGATGCAGGAGTTTAGCTTGTCAATGTCCTGTTGAGATACCAGGAAATTTTTTTCTTTTCATAATATTCCTTGAAAATCTTCATCCAAAACTAAGAAGTGACTTAAGAGTACATTGTTCTACCTCTTTTCTGGACTTAGTGCAAAAAGGCATTATACTTGAGAAAGCCCTCATTGAAAAAGGGGAAATTAAGATGCTAGGAAGGAATTCAATTGTTGAACACCAAAACACAATAGGAAAATTTTTAGTCCAGAAACAAAAATGTAACTAATGATGGTATTGTTGATGCTAAGACCCTACACGTAGGGCTGGTCATTATGTTTAGAGGACACAATCCCTCTCATGACATATCCAACAGTGCTGATGAAACTACCAACTTTGTCCAAAATACACAACAACAATGACCACATAGGAGATTTCCAAAATGTGATTTTACCCCCTTAGGGGAACCAATCAAGATAGTCTTCAAAGAATTGATAAAACATAAACTCAATAAACCTCTAGAGCCAAAAAAATATGATCCTGGATAGTTTAAACCCTCATGGTGGGATGAAAATGACTTTTGTGATTTCCATCAAACTAAGGGACATAGCCTACAACAATGCCGACAAATGAAGAACATTATCTAGGATTTTGTTGAGGAATCATAGAAGTCAATAGGCAAAAATATACCACAAACAGTGACCACACGGTATTCACAAATCCATTACATGACCATGGTAAACAAAAGGCCTCCAATTTTGGAACTAAGACTAATACCTTGGCCAATTATGCCAATACCAAGTATGACTATAATCAGGGTAAGATCATATATCATATTCAAGTCGTTGATGAAAATATCCACACCATTACCACAAAGAAGAGTCTTGAATTTTTTGTCAATACACGCAGAACTAAGACAACCATTCCAAGTCCTTCATCAGAGCCATAGCCACAGTATTCCAAGATTAAGTATAATTTACTTGACTAGTTGGAGAAGACCCCAACATAAATATCCATATTGTAACTATTGACCATATCACTTAATCATCGAGCCATCCTAGACAAAGCCTTGCAAAGCACAAATGTCCCGACCAACTTAGATGTCAATCATTTCAAATAGATGGTGGGATACTTAACCAATTCTCAGCATGCTACCTTCTCCAATAGGATTACCCAACTAAGAAGACCAACCATAACGACCCATTACACCTTGAAGTTCTTGTCCATCAAACTAAAGCCAGATGAGTCTTGGTAGATAGAGGAGCAAGGTTGAATCTTTGCACCTTTATATTGGTTAAGGCATTAGGTTTCTTAGAAGAATGTATGGATACCACTTAGAGTATAGTCATTAAGGCATAAAATGATGAGGAAAGATCATCCAAAGGAGTGGTAATGCTCCCTATTATGATTGGCCCTGCGGTTATGGACACTAGTTTCCAAGTCTTGGATCTCATCCTTCCTTATAATCTATTACTAGGTAGACCATGGATACATGCTATGAAAGCCATACCTACCACTTACCATCAGTGTCTTAAATTCTCATATAATGGCATCGAGATCATAATTGATGGTGATCTAGATCCTTTCCAATATTGCACTAGCCTATGTGAAATACTACAATGACAGGTGCTAGTTAATCAAGAAGCTTCATCCTCTAGCTTATCCCTATATGTTGATCCATCAACTATTTCCCAATTATACATATCCCAAACACCATCATCCACTCCTAAGGTCAAGATCTAAGATAAGGGCTATGGAGAATATCACATGAAAGCATCCTATTGTGTCATCCAATTGGTTTCTCCTAAGTCATATGGTTTACCCATAATAGGTAGGAGACAATCCATTGTCACAATAAATGTCCCTCCTACAATGACTTTCACAAAATTGGGAGAGTTAAGTAAAGAAGCTATGGATCAATAAGATGTGACCTCTTGGTTATATAATGAAGACAATGAAAACCCTCCACCGTCTATTCAAATATCTAAAGATCAATATGGAAAAGGGTTCATGATAATGCAAAGGAAAGGATATGAAAAACACAGTGGGTTAGGACTACATCAGAATGGAAGGACTAAACCAATCATTGTTTCTCAATGACTGAAAGGCCCAGGGCTAAGGTTTCAACTGATTAGGATTGGCATTCCTAGTACCTTGACACCATCACAAGAGGAAGTAAGTGCTTTTGAAGATATCGAGACATCCAATGAACCATCTGATCCATTCCATTGTGACTCACATGACTCAAACGAATATGAATGGGATTCCCTTTCCTCTGCCAACATAATGGACCTAGATAAGTTATTTGGGGAACTTGACCAAATTCTAAATCCTTCACCAAATCCATCTAACTTCCATCCTCAAAATTCCTTGAAAAAAGAAGAATGGCTCAAGATTTACTATTGGGAAAACCTTGATCCTGTCTCTTGGGAACCTAAAAAACTAGCTTCTGATGACCTATCCCTTACAATAGTCCCACCTCAGAGTCTACCTGTCCCTAGGAAAAAGAACAAAAAGGAGTTATTCCAAAACTTTTGTGACCATGTCAACCAATCTATCATCACCTTGTCAGCCGCCACCTTTGATAACTCTGATGATTACATGCCCCTTGTATATCCCCAACTTATTGATCAAGATCAACAAGGCACCCCCATCTTAAACATATTTGAGAATGACAAAGCAATAGCTGAGTTCATGGGACTGTGATATGGTGACCACAAGGTTGGATTTACCATAGACTTGGATAAAATGGCATATTTTGGGGAGTCTATTCACCCTTCCAGTCACAAAAGTGAAAACAAAAATAAAAACAATGAAAACAATGAAAATGACAAGTCCCTAGGTGAAAATCGAAAGGCACCTTTGAATGATGAAATAGTAAAAATAAAGGATGCATCTAAGGGCGGAAATATCTTAGAGGCACCCAAGGATGGAGGGTTGAACATTCTCCTAGTTTCTAAATAAAATTCACCACTTTTAGTTGAGGAATCTATTGAATTCAACATAAACACTAAAGATAACCCTTAGGTAATTTATTTTACAGCATCTTTGATAGAGACAGAGCAACCAAAGTTTCATGACTTCTTCACAAAAAAGATAGATTAACTTTGCATGGTCATATGTTGACATGCCTAGGCTAGATCCTAACCTTATAGTGCATCATCTACCATTAAAACTAGGTGTTAATCCCATGAATTAGAAGTTAAGGAAAATGCACCCACAAATTGCTTTACTAGTCAAAGCTAAACTTAAGAAACTATTGGATGCTAGCTTTATCAAATCAATAGACTATGCTGAATGGATTTCTAATCGTGTGCCAGTAACGAAACCATCTAGGGGCATCTACATTTGTATAGACTTTAGAGATATAAAAACAAGGAATTTCCTAAGGATGACTTCCCTTTTCCAAACATTAACATGATAGTGGACCTAACAACATGATATGAGATGCTATCCCTCATGGATGGTTTATTTGGATATAATTAAATTAGAATTGCACCTGAGGACCAATACAAGACAAATTTTACATGTCCATGGGGAACATATTGTTAGAACGTCATGCCTTTTAGGATAAAAAATGTTGGAGCTACATACCAATGCACCATAAAAACTATATTCCATGACCTTGTACATACTCTCATAGAAGACTATGTGGATGATCTGATAGCCAGATCAATGAAAGGAGTTGATCACTTAAAAGTCCTAGATAAGATATTTTAAAGACTAGAAGCATACAAAGTAAGGCTAAATCCAAAAAAATGTATCTTTGGTGTTCAATCAAGAAAACTTCTAGGATACATCATTTCTAGATGAGGCATTGAAGTGGATGCCACAAAAGTAAAAGCCATAATGGAAATGCCTCCACCATCCAACATCAATCAACTAAGAACATTACAAGGGATATTACAGTCTATCAGATGCTTCGTAGTACAACTAGTAGACAAGATACATCCATTCCAACACTTACTCAAAAAGGAGGTACCGTTCATATGGACAACTAAATGGCAAGAAGGTTTTCAAAAGATCAAGGATTACCTACTTACACCACTTGTGTTAATGCCACCTATAGATACATGACCTTTGATACTCTATATTTTAGTAACCCAATCAACACTAGGAGCCTTTCAAAAAATGACGATGAAGTTCATGAAAGAGCAGTGTACTAGATCATCTGTACTTTGCTGGGATATGAGCTAAACTACAGTCACATAGAGCATGCCTATCTTGCAGTATTTTTTGCTACTCAAAAAATTAGGCACTACATGCTAAACCATCAAACTATGTTGATCGCAAAGATAGATCCTTTAAAATATCTCCTAAGTAAAGCAACACTAATAGGCCGATTGGCTAAATGGGTAATGATACTTAGCGAATATGACATCCAATATGTAGAAAGAAAAGCTATAAAAGGACAAGTTATTACTGATCACTTGGAAGATGCACCAATCAAGGTAAAGCATCCATTAGTTGTAGATTTTCCTGATGAGTTCATCTTTACTATTGACAAAAGAACCACATGGAAGTTATACTTTGACAGGTCCCACACTAATCATGGTTTAGGAGCAGGCATACTATTTGTCACACTACAAGGGGACACAATTCCTAAATCATTCAGAATTTCTTTTCGATGCACAAAAAATATAGCAGAATATGAGGCCCTTGTGATCGGATTATGAATGGAAATCAAATGGAATATTAAGAATTTATAAGTTTATGGAGACTCTCAACTAGTAGACCCACACGTAAATCATGAATATGAAGCTAAAGATGAGAAAATTTCCCCATCTAAGTGAATGCCAGAAAAATTTAAGCAATATTTTGATAACATCATCTTTCATCAAATACCTCGCATTCAGAATAGGGTAGTAGACACTATGGAAACCATTGGTTCATTATTGGATATACCTAGAAACATGCCTAAATTTGAGTTTTTGGTTGAACAACTTTTGGTCTCTGCCTTTGATGTCCTAGATTCTATGATGGTGTGTGAACTTGTTGGTCCTACTTCCCCATGGTACAAGGAAATATATGACTACCTTCATGTCCAAATCCTACCCTTATACCTTTTGAACAACCAATGTAGGACATTTATTCATAAGTCTTCCAAGTATATACCATCATTGGAGATACCCTTTATAGACATTCCTTAGACAATACCTTGTTGAGATGTCTCGATGCTGAAGAAGCACAAGAAACCTTATGTGTGGTACACAAGGGTATATGTGGACCCCATTCTAGAATTCCTTCCTTAGCCAAGAAGATTATGATACTGGGCTATTATTGGCCTACCATGGAAAATGACTCATATGTCTTTGTCAAGAAATATCGACAGTGCCAGGTACATGGAGACTTGATACACCTGCCAGCATAGGAGCTTCGTCTGATAGCTTCACTACGGCCCTTTGCCCAATGGGAACTTGATCTTATAGATAAGATACATCCTCCATCCTCTAATGTACATAAGTTCATCATAACCACAACCAAATACTTCACCAATTGGATCGAGGCTATTGCTATGACCTATATTACCAGCACACAAATTTCCAAGTTTATCCTTAATTACATCATTTGTTAGTATGGTGTTCCTCAATCCATCATCATAGATAATGGCTGCCCATTTAAAAACAAATAACTCTACCATCTCTGTGAATAATTCCATATCCAACACCACTTTTCCACTCCTTATTACCCACAAGGTAATGACCAAGCTGAGGCGTCTAACAAAACAATCATCAAAATCCTCAAAAAGACTATCAATGACATTGGTTGTGATTGACATTTACAACTTAATCCAGCCCTATGGGCTTACCGCACCAACATTCACACCCCCACCGATGCCACTCCATACTCCTTGGTATTCGGTTCTTAAGCCATCTTACCTATAGAGGTCAAAATTACTTCCCTAAGGGTATCTTTGAAAGGGCATATTGATGATGAAGAGTACCGTGTATCAAGACTGCATGAGTTATAATTCCTAGACGAATGAAGACAAAAGGCATTAGATCATCTTCAGGAATATCAAAATAGTCTTCCTTGTAGCTATAATAGGAAATTTTTGAATCGACACTTTGACATTAGTGACTTGGTCTTAATGGAAAATCCAAATAATCAAGCAGAAAGAGAAAAACCACGTAAATTGGTTAGGCCTTACATTGTTACAGAAGCCATTGGATCAAGAGCATATCAAATCTCTATCTCTAAAGGAGAACCACTATCATCGCCTATCAAAAACCTTCATCTAAAGAGATTCTATGCATAGCTTCTGAGAGCCTTGTCTTAATTACAAAATACAGAAAAAAAATAGAAAAACAAAAAAAATTGTTACCTTGATGAAAACCTAGGAAACAAGCGTCTTTGTAACACAATTTTTTTTTTTAAATTCAGCAAAATAGTAGAGAAATAATTCGTCCAATAGTGAAAACCACTTCAGTGGCACTTTGGATAAGTACCATGGTGAAACCCTAGCAAATAGGTGTCATGTGTAGTCGACTTTGCTCCTTTGTCTACCATCATTCCAATATGATTTTCTCATCACCCATAATAAATGGTTATCCTTTCCATAACTTGGAACGATTGACATCAAGTCCACTCCACATCCCCATTCCATCCTATTGGTCTTATACCTGACTGGGGGAAAATACTTAACCTACGCCATTTGGACCTTGCACTTGCTGATCCAACATCATAAAAATGTCCTAAAAACAATCCAAAAACATCATAAAAACTCCAAAAAGTCAAAAAAATCAAAACATGTCAAAAATCCCAAAACAGATTCAGAGTCAGTTGTGTCAAGTCAGTCGTAGACATGGTTGAACTACATTTCCTCTGTGACTAGACATAGGCAAGGACATCACTTGGTGCGACCCCGAGGCATTAGGTGCATCTTTCTATATTTATCACATATCACACACATAAAATCATGACTCATTCTTTGTACATCAAAGTCATTGGTCGTGTCGAACTGCAATGTCTCTACATGAATAACGTAGGCAAGGACATCAATTGATTATCCCGCAAGGCCACACTAGGTCAATCCATTAGGGTTTATCACATTCACTAATCAAACATGCCATATATCATCAAGTTCAGAACATATTTGTCAGTCAAAGTCTATTCGAACTACGAGGTCTTTGCATGTATAACGTAGGCAAGGCCATCAATCAACGAGCCCCTAAGGACGCACTAGGTCAATCCTTTAGGGTATGTCGTGTCAGTCAACATAATTCATTCATTGTCATCACACACAAACAACAGTCAAAACATCAAGAAAAGTCACATTTCAACAAGACAAACAAGTCAAGAATGTCATTGAGTCAAACCAAAAAAATTGCCAAACAATCGACTTATGTCTTATACAAGATGTGTCCCTGACAACATACATTATGATTTAGGAAAATAATCATCATAGCCTTATACATCTTTTCGCATCAATAACATCAGACTCAACGTCTTATATGGTATGTGTCTTTCTGAAACCAGGTTTCGTCATGCCTTACACAAATAGTTGCAACATCGAGATTAGACTCGATGTCTTATACGGTATTTGTCATCCCTAAAATCAGGATTTATCAAACAATCATCTTATCAAAGAAACAACAACAAATCAAATTTGGGAAAATATTCTTACTGGCTATTGACTTTATGGCTTGTTTTGTCTTATCTTTTTAATTGGCTTTGTCCTTGAGTCCGGTTACTAGCTTTCTCAAGGATGTCCCATGAAGGATTTAGAGAAGCAAGGATGTCTCATGACTCTTTTTATTTGACTTTTTTCTGTCGAGTGTCTTTTAAACATGGTTTTCAAGTCAAGTTACTAGCTTTCTCGAGGATGCCCATGAAGTATTTAGAGGAGCAATAATCTATCTCGACTTTGTCTTTTTATTTTGATTGTTGTTTGTGGTTTGTCTTGGCAAAAAGACTGGGGCAATTTTGTCCTTAGTATGAGTTAAGTCAATCCTTGTCTGCGACTATCTATTTTTAGCAAGTGGATGACTTTATACACCTTGGTCTATCTCATATCAAGGTGTTTACTATCCATTTGTGTCATGTCCTACCCAATGATGATTTAATGCAAGGCTTAGTATGTGTTTGGAAAAATATTGAAGATTCTACATTCTTCTAACAACCATTTCTAATACTAACATTTCGATTAATTCATGCTAACATTTCTTCTATCTTGCATAATGACAGAGTCTTGTGACATAAAAAAATTAAGTAATTTGCATACACATTCATTTTACAACCATCATGTGGACATTGTCATATATATGAACATAGTAAACCATAAATCTATATCACATTTCAAAAAGAACACAAAAATATACATATCCATTGCATCTAGGTAATCATGACATACATGCATTTACCATTAACAATTGTACATATTATCGATACATCCACATGAAATTATAAATAATAAAATCATGCATTTCATCTCATTATCATAAACATAGAATGCATATATGACATTTATCAATACCATACATCCATCATCACATAGAATAAACACATCATCACAGGAAACAAAACATCATAATCCATAAAATGTGCATCCATAATCAAATAGAACACTGCATAATCAAATACAACAACTTCAAATCATATAATCGTCGCCAAAAATGATATATATATATATATATATATATCACTCAAAAAAGAAAGTGTCATAGTACAATGTTAGAATGTATCAATCCAAATGGAGCTCGCAGGCTCTATAATCATAATTCAATGTCTACAAATAGAAACATGTCACTGAGTTGTGCTACCATTTCTCCCATGTGGAGTCTGAGGGGGCGACTGATGATGAGGTACTCGTTATGCAGAAGGAGACTTGTCATATTTTCCTATCCTAAGTGATCCCACCACATCATTTGTACTCTATGAGTGGTTGTGTGACCTACTCCAGGAACTGCCACTGTGTTCCTGTGAATAGTTGGGATCCCGTCTCTCAAGCAATACCTCTGCCTCATATAGATTTCTATAATACCTCTCCTTGTCAACAACTCTGACCAACTCCCAAGAAAATGTTGTAGCTAGTCCAGTACATAGGGCCCTCAACTCCATAAACCGCTACTATGTCTCCTACCTCCTGGCCAGTGCCTGATCTCTGTCTAGGTAGGCACTATCTCTCTCCATCTGCATCGTATCTTGCTCTACAGTCACTACCCTCACCCTCTCCTCCAAGGCCTCTACTCAGGCCTATAACTCCACTAATCTCTAATCACTAGGACCCTCTTCCTAGCGTGGTCTCTCTCCCACGTCTTCATCCCAATCCTCCACTATCATATATCATAGATCCCTCTCCTGCTACCCCATCTTCTCCTCCTCCTCCTCCTCATCCAGATAGCCTACCATCATACCAAGGGAATCTATCTCCATCTCCTCCCCATCGACCTCCTCCTCCACATGCTCCTCCCCTACGGCCTCCTCAGCTGCATGCTCAATCCCTATCTCCACCTCCTCTCTTCCACCAAAGTCCAACATAGGCACATCCTCTCCATCACTCTCCTCATGGATGAGTGACAACCTATGTCCTCTCCCACCTCTCCTCCCTCTTCGACCCCATTGACCACCTCTCCCACCTCCACCTATGCCACCTCTGCCACCTCTATCCCCAGCCTTACCACCACACTAACCTCTAGGTCTTGTACCCTGTCTCTCTAGTAGAGTCAACTAATCTGGATATGTATACAAGATGGGCTTGTGCTCTACCCACCAAGCATCATATGCTGCAATAGTGGACAAATCTTCTATACCACCCCTCGAACCCCACTGTATAGGCTATAAAGCCTAAATGTCTTCCTTCGCTGTCACCACAGGAATCATAGGCCCCAACAAGGGCACCTCTCTAGAAGACCGAGCGAACTCACCTCACCCCAGAGTCTCATTCTGAACCTCCCCAAACTGTCTCAATACTTGATATGGTAGGTGTCTCTCAATGATATGAACACTATATACAATCCTCCCAATCAAATAATGTGCCTGTTTGCAAAATAGCACAATCCATATAAGGTCTCCAAATAAATTGAAAAAGTGCATCTATGGCATGTCTCTAGTAACTTGTGTCGCCAACATGGCTCTGGGTAATGATCCCCGCATAATGGAAGACATATGGGGATCTAGCATCTAGACCGATGTCATTGGGGGACAAAACACAACAATGTGTTCCCATGCCTAGATCATTGGTAAGGTAGTACCATAGCTCATCGACTGTGCATCTCTATACACTATATCATGTAAGTGAAAATACAACATGGCTAATAAAAATGGGCCCCATGTAAATACTACCTATCACTCTAACATCACAACAAGCATCTCTCCCCACCCAACTTGAAAACCATGACCTCGACGGTCAGGAAGAATAATCCCAAAAATCAATGTACACAACATACAATCAATCCACTCATATCTCTCTACTAGAACATGCCATCTAATCTCATAGTGCTCAATACCGAGCTATCTAATGTCGTCATATACGTAAGACTAGGTGATCTCAGTATAACCTCGTTGGGTATCATACAATACTCTCTCACTCCTAATTGGCAATCTCAAATCATAGATACATCCTCTAAAGTAACTATAGCCTCTCTAGTAGGTAGATGGAAAGAGGAGGTATTTGAATTCCATTGCTCACAGAGAGCAGTCAACATACCTCTGTTAGCCCGAATAGTGGGCATACTGCAAACATGATGTAACCCTAGACTCCATATCAAGTGTGTCTCAACACTCACCAACTAGTCTGACAGCTCATAAGTGGCTGGCCTCAACTCTCGGGTGTATATAAGATCCAATACAGTCTACAAATGCATCAAAATAATTTGTGTCAAAAATACAAAACATTCATTTTTGCATCACAAAAAATTCAAAAAAATTGACAAGCAAATGTGTCGTTTTAATATCAAATGCGGTGCAATTTTTCACATGCGTTGCACAAAATCAAGTTCATCATTTAAACATGAAAATGTGTTGTTTCAACATAGATGAGTTACACAGCCAATCAAGCCTACCTATCATACATATGCATCATATTTTTACAAATGTGGTGTATTATTACTGGCATACCTATAATGCAAATGTGGTGCTCTAAAACACATGTAACATTGTAATTCACAAATGTGATGCATTCATACACATGTGGTGCACATAAATTCAAATACATTGATTAACCTAAATTCCCTAATTGGATCTAGACATGTTTGCACATATGTGTCATTCTGTGAGCACATGCATCACATACGAACGCATATGCGTTGATCCCAAAGTGATGCATATGAAAATTAAACTTTGAAAGGCTAAAAATGCGTGAAAATTAAAAATTCAAAATGTGGTTCAGGGGTACATACCAGGGGTCCTGCGTTGGCCGAGCATCTGAAGGTCTGAATGTGGTAACCACAATACTCTATGTATGGAATGGGAGACATCTTCATTGCGATCTCTGGGGAAAGATTAAGGTTTTCTCAAAGTCTAGGGGTGCAAATGATTTGTTTTTCCAGCCAAATCCTATTTATACCTGGGTTTTGGAGGGTTTTTCTCCAACCTTCTGTACTGGATGCACTATTTTCCAACTTCTAACCTCCATTTTGTAGTCCAAACCACTTTAAAATTGAAATCTTTCACCACCATCTAACTTTTGACTATCAAATTACCTAATCAGGACAATTTTCAAAATTTTCAAATTTTTTTCAAAAATAGTAATTTTTCGCGAGGGGGCATACGCTAACCTATTTCACACCAGGGAATGACTATGGCATGTTTTAAATGGTTTTCTTTGAAACAAAATCTGAAACGAAATTGTATCAAAGAGGGGAAAATTGTAGACACTGAAAATTGGTCTAGGCCTGTGACACCATTTTCGACATATTTCTAATGTTCATGGTCATTGTTTTCTAAAAGTCACCTATCTTCTATTAATTAAGTAACTTTAATTATTTAATTGATTCATTATCACCTTTATTCAATCTTGATTAATTAAATAAATGATGATTATTTAATTACCTCACTAATTAAATAATCCTCTTTCTGAAATTAAATAAATTATTATTTAATTTACCCCCCTCACTTTCTTGTTTGATTAGTTAGCCTTATTCTTCTACGTGCAAATTATTATTAATTAAATAAATTTATAAAATTAATTAATGCATTCGTGTGTTTGAACACAGTGTTTCTTCTTTATCTTTTACATGCAATCATTATTCTTTTGAATTTTGAACAATCTCAACTAAAGATTAAATTATTTATTTAATTTAATCTCCATCAGTTATGATTTTTCACTCGCATTATTACTGACACTGAATCTTTATCGCATGAAATTTATCAATCTCAATTGTCGATCTATCTTTTGAATCTGAGCCAGTCATTTGAAAACCAATTTCCTATAAATTGACTCAACCTTCATCATTTTTCCTCCTCCCAAAATCTTTATACTTTTAGGAAGCTTATTCAAGAATCTTTGATATTTTTCTAAATCATTATCAATAGGCCATACTTGCATACTTGAGAAATCTGAGGGCAATTATTATACAATGGAAAAATGGAGAAGTTCAATCAAGGTTATTCATGGAATTATACAAATGTTCGGTGACATCTTTCTATTTATATATGCTTTTTAGTTTCCATTTTTCTTTGTTGTTAGCATGGGTTAGATTAGTTTATGCTTTTATTAGCTTAATCTATTTGTTGTTTTTCCTTAGCATTACATAAATGATCTTGAAAACTATCTTGAAATGCTTAACCTTTGAGTGATTGACTTGATAATATGAATGCATATGTTGCTTGGATGAAATGAGCATTTGAAAGCTTGTTTATATAGGAAATGCACTCAAATGATCATTAATTTGATCCCCAAGGCTGGTCAGCATAGGAGAAATTTAAACTTAAAACCCATTTTTTCTCACTCAAACCTCGAAAATAGCTCAAATAGGATTCTTTTGCCATCCTAGGTAAATTAGTCCCACCTAGATGGGAATCATTCAACAAAGGTGGTGATTGGATCCCACAGGGGCTATTGTGCCTACTAGAATGTTGGGGAGTGAAAAAATTAGGTTTATATGTTGATATTTTTGGGTTTTTGATCAAAATATGCCTTGGGATGAACAATATGGGGTTATAGGGGCCTATTAGTGATGATATAAAGGTTATAAATGCAATGGGGCCCAAAATATAATGTGAAAGTGTAAATAAATACCCTTTACAACACTAAATTAAGGAAAAGTTGAGTCTATTTAGCTTAGAAGGGCCATAAATCCCATGTGAATGTGTAAAACACATTAAAACACTAGATTAGGTCCACTTTGTTTATAAGCCCCTTAAATTTAATGTGAAGATGTAACTAAATACATTTTACAACATTAAATTAAGGTAGAGTTAAGTTAATTTAGCTTAAAAATGACCCAAGACCTAATGTGGATGCATAAAACACCTCACAACATTAGATCAAGATGACATTAAGTCCAATTTATCATTAATTATCCTCAAATCAAGAAAGGAAAAGGAAAAAAAAGTGGTTGTTCTATCTAGCCCCCACTTTAGTGAGAGGATGAACTTGCTTCAAACTCACACTAAAGTAGACATTCAAGAGGGTCCAATTGTACCAATGTGGATGATAAAGGATGACAAAGATCGAGGCAACAATCAAGCCCCCAAGATCCAAGATCCTAAGTCAAATTGACATAAGCACAAAAAGGACACACAAAGTTGTATGATATGAAAAAAATAAGATATGCAAATATGCAATCTCAGTAAGAAACGAAAATGAGTAAAAATGAGGTGGATGAAGCTTTGACAAAGATGCGCTCACTCTCGGGCCATAAAATATTAGGTCATCTGTGGGGTGAGTTGTCCCAAAGAAGTGGTTTAGTGAAAAAAATCATGCTAGTGTATCGAATTCCCACCATATAATGAGAAATTCATGCTAGTGTATCAGATTCCCATCATACTAACCATACCAAAGTTATCCTCTTGATAACTTGGATAAGGCACCACAATGTAATTGTTTTTGTAAATTCTTTTGTCATGTAAAAATCTTGTTAAAGGGGATTTTTCTTTGTTTGTGTAATGATCTTCATCTTAGGGAGCATTGTGCCTAATGTCTCCTAGAGATGACAAATTAAAAGTGTCAAATCATCACCCATGGGATTCCTTGTTCACATCATTCCATGTTAGTAGATCGTACACTCTTGGATGACATCAAACCTAATGACACCACCAAGAAGAGGACACATCACAAGAAAAAAGAAAAATCATGCCATAAATTTTTTCCAAAAGATGTCATCTATGTATGCCCCCACTTTAAAGTGGTTGCTACACCATCACTATGATCAATTTATTTAAAGTAGCCAATGATAAATTCTAACCTAAGAGCCAACTTGGAAATCCCTATGCCAAGTCATATGTTTCTGAATTGAACTACATCATGAATAAGTATGCCACATGCGAGCCAACTTAAGGCATTTCTGCCACATACCAAGCTTGCTCTTATATGTAAATGAAAGGTGATCAAATAGTCAAAAGAGAGAATGAAAAGTGACATACAAGGACAAGGCTATCAACCCCTTGCCGTCACTTAGGGTAGGACAAGGGTGAGCCCGGAATGGATGATGATATTCCGCTCCTTGCAAAAAGGGAATAACATGCAATAGTGAGCATGCTATGATCCTACAACTATTGCATGGCAAGGAGTAGCAACTAAGGTTATTTATTATGATGAGTAAACAAAGTGTCAACTTGATACATATTTAATGAGATATCTATGAGTTTTGGATGCATCAAAGTTGAATTTTTCTTGGAAGAATATTTTGTGATAGTGTTGACATTGAATGAAGGATTTTGTTTTGAGGGACAATAATCAATATCATTAGTCATTTCTTGTGTTTTAGGCTTTATAGGGACATGGATACCTTGTTCAATAGCATCACATTCTTTCCCACGTTCCTCCATAAGTTAAAAACCTCTTCAATAAAGATTTTTCACTTCTTTTGGATTCAGTGGTTGTTCGACTTTATCAAAGTTTGTATTTTATTCTAAAGTGGTTGAAGTGGATGATTTTGAATTTTTTATTTCCATTGCTTTTTTTTCTTTTCCCTTTTTAGACTCTTTTTTTATGATCTTGTATTCTCCCATGAATATAGGTATGAAATCAATGGGTTTTGAAGCATCGTCCAATAAATTTATGACTTCTTCAATTTTTTTTAATTTTTTTTCTGTCTCTTGTATGGATTTGATATGTGTGGTTGATGTCAAGGGATGTCTAATTTGTATAATTTCTATTGAAATGCACAAGACAACTAAGAGGGGGGGTGAATCAGTTGTATCAAAATCTTAATCTTTTCTCTTTAAATTCAATCTATTATTTTAAGTGTAAACATGAAATGCAAATAATAGAAATCAAACACTAGAGACACCAAATTTACATGGAAAACTAATGAGGGAAAAACCACGATGAGGATTAACTCACAATATAGTAGTAATGCAATACCAGATACAAAGGCTCACTACTAGAGGGCTCACTACCCAGATACAAAGGCTCACTGCCCAAATGCAAGGGATCACTACCTTGAAAGGACTCACCATTTAGAAAGGAGGCTCACTACCTACATACAAAAAAAATATATAAATGAAGATCCACCACTAGGGTTCCACACATTCACAACCTGATTAGAAGATTGTAGATGCCATCAGCTCACTACTTTCAGTAATCTAAGACCTTAAATTATTGTTTCCTTGATTTTCTCTTCCACTCTCTTCTTTTCGCACTTGTTCGCACACTTCACTCAATTGTTCAATTCGTGGATGGATGGATATCAAATTCACTACAACTTGATTTGATTTTATACCATCTTCAACCTTAGGAACATTCTCCAAGGTCGGCTATACAATTTCATTTACAAATTCAAACTAGGTCGGCTACTCAACATTCCCACAATGGATAAAAATGCGAGAGGACCAATTACATATTGAATTTAGAACCCAAACAACATCTTGAAGCTTGCACATGCTTTCTCAAATCGATGCAAAAGCCAAATGTAACATGTAAACACCCGGTTAGCCAAACCTAATGAAAACACCAATGATCTTTGAAGTACATGCATCTCCAACAAGATAATCATACGTGGATCACTCAACACACTTCACCAGACATTTTATCGTCTTTGAGAACACCTTGGGTACATCTACAAAAAATTCAACAAACTTTATTCACAGAGAGCACTTCATCACTCCAACTAGACCGATCAAAAAACATAGAAGCTTTGGAGTAGATCTTCCAGAGCACCAAATCACAAGAAAGTTTTCAAAACATAGGAACCATTAGAAAGATTCATCTCCCAAATCTGCAAGATCTGAAACTAGATATTATAAGAGTGCAAAGCCAAAAAAATTCTTCCAGTCCATAAACAGAAAGTTCTGCCAAACGAGTTCACACACCGGTGAATACACCTTCTACTCACCATCAAATCAAAAGCTAAAACTTAGTATATACACTCCGTTGAAGCTTATAAACATACTTATAAATCTGCATAGGCATAGGATCAATACAAAGAAAATACATAGCATAATACCGGAGCACGTTTAGAACACACTTCAATGTTGCTTTCATTATTTCTCAAATTTTCTCAAAAGCACTTGGAAAAAACACAACTACAACTTCATAAATATAGCTCCATGTACTCTAAGAACTTCTATATTATCTCAACTATAAAAATACCATATGTACACAACATGAACTATGTTGACATCAATGAAAACATTAATGAAAACAACATCAAACACATCCTTACTTGCAACAATCTTCCCCTTTGTCATTGATGGCAACATATGATGTGAAAAACCATCAAATACAACATACATGATTTTCAAAAGTGACAACCTGCCAAGCATAGAATTTTCACATGATTCTCTCTCTCTCCCCCTTTGATATTAATGGAAAAGAAAATTATTTCCATATAAATATTTGTTCACTCCCCCTTAGGAGCACAATCACATCACATACTCCAACAATGCACTTCTCTACTCCCCCTGAGGAGTAGACCTCCATCATCAGTCCTAAAAAAAAAAAGTCTTTGAATCCACTAGACTGATGCACCTCTTTTTGCACTTAGTTCAAGGATGGAGGGGTAGTAACCCCTAACATCCCTCTGAGATACTCAAAGGTATCCTTCAGAACGACCTTAGTGAATATGTCTGTAAATTGTTCCTTGGTAGGTACATATTCAAGCCTAACTTCATTCTTCAATAATTTTTCCCTCAAGAAGTGATACTTGATAGATTGTGCTTTGTTATAGAGTGCATCACTTGATTCTTTGAAATTTTTATATCAGTTGTATTTTCACAAAATATAGAAATAGGTTCATCACTTACCACACCTATGTCCATCAGGTTTTTTTTTCATCCAAAGTACCTATGTATAGTAGGATGCTGCTACAATATACTTTGCTTCTATAGTGGATAAATAAATTGAATCTTGTTTCTTGTGCAACTATGAACTAATCTTCCTCCAAGGAAGAATGGACCACCACTTGTACTCTTCCAATCATCTACACAACCAACCAAATCTGGATCAGTGTATGCATTCAAAGTGAAATTATTGTCCTTCAGATACCATAGCCCATAATTTGGAGTTCCTTTAAGATATCTAAATATCCTCTTCATTGGTGTAACATGTGCTTCCTTAGGTTTTGCTTGAAATATTGCAACTAAACATACTACATGTATGATATCAGGTCTAGTAGCAGTAAGATATAACAGTCCTCCAATCATAGATTTGTACATACTCTGATCAACTTTAGCAGATTCATAATTTTTGCTCAGCTTGCATCTAGTTACCATAGGGGTACAAACCGGTTTGGATTCATCCATTCCAAACTTTTTTAACAATTCCTTAACATACTTGGATTGTGAAATGAATATCCCTTTGTCAGTTTGATTTACTTGAAGTCCAAGGAAGGAATTTAACTCATCAATCATAAATATTTCAAATTCTTTTTTCATCTCTTCTACAAACATCTTACACATACCTTCATTTCCACCAAAGATGATGTCATCAACATAGACCACAACTATTAGTATCATGTTTTTCTCAAATTTGAAGTAAAGATTGTTGTCTGCGGACCCTTTGTTGAATCCTTGCTTTATCAAGTATTTATCTAGTCTTGTATACCAAGCTCTAGGAGCTTGTTTAAGTCCATATAATGCCTTCTTTAATTTACAAACCATGTTTGGTTTGTCAGATAGCTAAAAACCTTCCGGTTGCTAGGCATATACACTTATTTTTCCAATTCTCCATTCAAAAATGTAGACTTGACATCACTTGATATACTTTGAAGTCTTTATAAGCTGAAAATTCCAAGAACATCCAAATGGCCTCCATTCTTGCTACAGGTACAAAATTTTCTTCAAAATCTATTCCTTCAACCTATGAATATCCTTTACATACAAGTCTTTCTTTATTCCTTACCACTTCACCATCTTCATTCAACTTGTTTCTAAATACCCATTTAGAACCAATTACATTATTGTTTGTAGGTCTAGGGACTAGTTACCATGTCTCATTCTTCTCTATCTTATGTAATTCCTCTTTCATTGCTCTAACCAAAATTTCATCATCACATGTTTCATTTACAGTCTTGGGTTCTATCTTAGAAAGTAAACACAAGTTTACCTCAACCACTTTGCTTCTTTTCTTCGCTCTTTCACTTTTGTCTCCAATTATCTATTCCTCCAGATGATTTTTCTGAACATATTTAGGGGTCTTGGTTGTAGGTTCTAGAATCTCTTCTATTTAATTACTTTTTTCTTTCTCTTCCTTTTCTTCTTCTTGTATTTTCACACAGATAGGATCATCAAGTTCAACTTTAGTTATTTCCACTAGTCTATACATAGCTTCATCAACCTTTACATTAGCACTTTCAATTATTTTCCTTAGTCTCTTATTAAAACATTTGTAAGCTTTTCTATTGTTTGAATAACCAAGTAAAATTCCTTCATCACATCTAGCATCAAACTTTCCAAGATTTTCATCATCTCTTCTAATGTAACATATACTTCCAAATACCTTAAAGTATTTAAAAATAAGAGTCTTACTAGTAAATAGCTCATAAGGGGTCTTAGTGATGTTACCTCTGATCTGAACTCTACTAGGAATATAAAAAATAGTGTGGATTGCTTCTTTCATCATATTTCTGGCAGCCTCTTGGAAAGTTCGGTTCATTCTTTCCACAACTCTATTCTGCTGAGGGGTTCTTGGACTAGAATAATGTCTTTTAATACCATGTTCTTCACAAAATGCATTGAACTCACCAGATGTAAATTATCCGCCTCTATTAGACCTTAAGCATTTGATTTTCAGATTTTCCTCATTTTCTACTCTTGCCTTAAATATTTTGAATCTATCAAGATCTTGAGTTTTTTTTCTAAGAAATGTAACCCATGTCATCCTAGAGTAATCATCAATCAAGAGCATGAAGTAACTATCACCATTTAGGCTTCTTGTTCATTTAGGACCATAGAGGTCTGTATGGATTAATTCTAGTATTGTGATAGATGATTGATCCTTTCCTTTAAAATTGTTCCTTGTCTATTTTCCCATCTGACAACTTCTACAGATTGAATGTGGAGGCTTTATGATTCTAGGTAGATCTCTAACAACTTCCCTAGAACTGATCCTGATTAGATTATAAAAATTCACATGTCCCATCCTCTGATGCCAGAGCTAACTCTCATTCATTCGAGAAACAAAGCACTAGCCATCTCTAGGGTATGTGCAAGATCATCATGAAAAAATAGGCCTTTAAGTGGCGATGAAAATTCAAAAGATCAGAGTTAGGCAACTTGACGTAAAAAATTGAATAATCTATATTTATTATTTCAAAAATATGTAAAAATAGAATCTGTAGAAAATTGAATGTAGTTTCTAAACTACTAGGTTTATTTTTATTTTTTAAATCTATTTGGTGAAAATTTGAAATTTCAATGCAGTAGTACTTAAATTTCAGGGAAAAAATAAGAAGTAGGTGTCTGTCTGACCACCCTAACCACAATAAAATGATAATATTTTTTATAAGATTTTAGATATAAGTAGAGGACCCATGTCTCTATGTGATGCATATTTTTTTGTAATTTTTTTCTAAGTAAATAAATAATTATGAATTTTTTTTATTAATTTTTTTTAAAAATATAAAAAATGTGTATGTCCAACCACCTTATCTTGGTCAAAACTTCATGAAATTCATTTTTTTTTAATCCTATAGTATGTGAAGCATAAAATGTGATGCATGTTTCGAATTTAGAAAATGTGATACTATTTGAAAGCTATAGATGTTTTTCAATCAACCTATCAATTAGGACTTTAGTTGTAATTGAAATTGAAAATGTTTAATAATAATTTATTAAATTAAAAGTAAAGCATAATTTATATTGGCGGAAAGATGAGAATCTCATTTAAAAACCCTTTTTGTTTCATCAATTTTTGGTAAAAAAAATGTCATCAGCCACATGGGACATCATATCACTTACATATCGCCACTTTTTGGCCCATCATGATCCTACACATACCCTCCACCTTTAAGTTAATTTTTTTTTCCATGAGTTCTTCTTCCAGCAGCTATCATAGTTTTGGATTCTTTCCCGATCTCATGCATGTTATCCTAAAATACAAGCTTAAAACCTTTGCTCCTAATTTGTCCAACACTTAAAAGATTATGCCTTAAACCCTTTACATAGTAAACATCATCAATATTATGTTTTCCATCAAAACTATTTGTTCCTTTTCCAACAATCTTTGCACCAGAGTCATCTCCAAACATGACTATACCTCCATCATACTGCTCAAGTTTAGTAAACTTACTCTTATCTCTAGTCATATGATTTGAACATCCATTGTTAATTACCCAAAAGTATTCATTCTATGTGGCATGAAAAGCAATTACCAAAGTACCTTTTTTTTAATCCTTCTGGCTTTCTAGACTAGATTCCTTTGCATATCTCCCATGATTAGTAGATACAACTTGAGTTTCCAAGGCTAGAAATAAACATTCATCTTTATCTTCTTCAAAGTCAGATTCATCATCAAAAATTCCTGCATCTTCTTTGACATAGTATAATTTCTTGAACTTCCTATCCTTTTTATCCTTGGGATTGTTATTATTATCCTTATTCTTCTTTTGTGTAGCTCTATTAGGACATCTTGATGCATAATGAACAATATTTCCACAAATGAAACACTTAAAGGGTAACTTACCTTTGTATTTACCAATACCTTTCTTCAATCTCCTTGTGAAATTTGCTTCCAAATCTTCTGAATCTTCATCATCCAAGTCATCTTCTATCTTCATTTATTTAAAGGTTGTTTCAGTCTTCTCCTTATCTCTTGAAAATTTTCTCATCTCGAATGTATTCAGGACACCAAATAGATGCTCCTTAGTAAATGTATTCAGATCATACTATTCTTCAAGTGCAGATACTTTGTCACTATAATTGACCGGTAAGGTCGTCAAGATCTTTTCAATTATATCTTCATCTAACATGGTACTACCTTGATTCTTGATTTTTGTTGCTATAAGTTCACTCTCTGATAATAACTTGTAATGTCTTCTCCCTCTTCCATTCTCAAGTTCTCCAATTATTGCTTAGTAGTTACTTTCCTTGAAAATTTTACTCTATCATTCCCTTCATAAATGTCTTTCAACTTTGTCCATACTTCATGACCAGTAGGTAGAGAAATAACTTTTTCTTCTTTTAGTTTTAGATAAAGCACTGAAGATAACATACCTTGCTCTCTCATTCTCTTCAAAGGTTGAAACCACATCAGCAAAGGAAGGATCAGCTGCTGGTATCACATACTTTGTCTCCACAGCTTTCCAGGTTTTGAAATTTAGTGAAATTAGATAATTTCTCATCTTCTCTTTCCAGTCACTTTAATCAAATCCATCAAAAATAGGAATTTGCAACTTGTGCCCCATCTGATCTACCTCAATTAGTTAAGATTTTCACCAAGGAACTAGAGCTCTGATACCAATTGTTGAAATGCACAAGACAACTGAGAGGGGGGTGAATCAATTGTATCAAAAACTTAATCTTTTCTCTTTAACTTCAATCTAGTATTTTAAGTGTAAACATGAAATGCAAATAAAAAAAGAAAACACAAGAGACACCAAATTTACTTGGAAAACCTAATGAGGGAAAAACCACAGTGAGGATTAACTCACAATATAGTTGTAATGCAATACTGGATACAAAGGCTCACTGCTAGAGGGATCACTTCCCAGATACAAAGGCTCACAACCCAAATGCAAGGGCTCATTGCCTTGAAAGGACTCACTGTCTAGAAAGGAGGCTCACTGCCTATAGAAAAAAAAAAAGATATAAATGAAGATCCACCACTAGGGTTCCACACATTCAAAACCTTATTAGAAGATTGTAGATTCCATCAGCTCACTGCTTTCAAGAATCTCACACCTTAAAGTATTGCTGCCTTAATTCACTCTTCCACTCTTTGCTTTTCGCACTTGTTCACACACTTCACTCACTTGTTTGATTCATGGATGGATGGATATCAAATTTGCTACAACTTGATTTTCTTTTATACCATCTTAAACCTCTGGAACATTCTCCAAGGTCATCTATACAATTTCATTTACAAATTCAAACTAGGCCGGCTACTTCAAATTCCAGTGGTGGATAAGAATGAGAGAGGATAAATTACACATTTAATTTAGAACCCAAAAAGCATATTGAATCTCGCACTTTCTCAAATCGATGCAAAATCCAAATGTAACATGTAAAAATGAGGTCGGCCAAACCTAATGAAAACACCAATGATCTTTGAAGTACACACCTCTAGCAACATAATCATACATGGATCACTCAACACGCTTCACTAGACATTTGACCATCTCTAAGAACACCTTAGGTACATTTGCAACAATTGCAACAAACTTTATTCATAGAGAGCACTTCATTAGTCTAGCCAAACCAATCAACAAAACACAAAAGCTTTGGAGGAGGTCTTGCAGAGCACCAAATCACAAGCAATTTTTTCAGTTCTACACACGAACCATCAAAAAGAGTCATCTCCTAGATCCACAAGATCTAAAACTAGATATCAAAAGACTACGAAGCCAAAACATTTCTCCCAGTCCATAAACAAATTTTTTTTCCAAACCTATTCACACACCGGTGAACGCACCTTCTACTTGTCGGGTCATCCCAAAATAATGGGTTACAGTTTTTGGCCAAAATTGACATTGAAATCAATATTTTCAGAAAAAAACTTCACTTTCTAACACCTATAGTAGGTAAATTGTTAAGAATTTGAAAATGATGTAAACTAGTGATTTGTGAGATTTTGTTTGTAGATTTTAAATGTATTTTTTTTTTTTAAATTGAAATTAAATTGTAAGATTTTTGTGTCTCCTTTGATAACTATTTTTTAATAGTAAACAAATTTTTTAAAGAGTGGTGTGTACTTTGGCTCGCATAAATTTTTTTCTACAAAGGATAAAATTATGATTCTTTTGAATTTAGGTTGGTAACACTAGTATCTAGTGCTTTCATTTTGTTTCATAACATTTTGTTGCATATTTTTCTTTTAATTAAGTTTTTAAGTCAAACTAATTACAATTTTGCACTTCGGCTCACATAACATTTTTGGTATGTATTAAAATTCAAATTTTTTTTGTTGGAAAAAGGACATCAATACCTAGTGCACATATATTTTTTAAATTTTTTTCCCTCAAATTTACTATTTTTCCACAATGATTTTTCATTGAACTTGATGTTCGGTGAAAAACCCATGTTCAGTAAAACTACAAAATAAAATAAAAAATAAAAAATAAAAAATATTAAATTTATAGTTGTTGGAAAGCACATTTTGAGCACTACAGTCCTCCAATTTAGTTTATCAAGTTTACTCCATTTGCACCTCCTTCTTGGAATTTGATTGTCAATAAAATGCATGAATTTTGTAATGGTGGAGGGGAAGGTGAAAAAAGGGGGTTCATTAGAAGGGGGTTCGATTGAACCCCCCTATATGGTGCAAGTGGGGGTTCATTAGAAAGGGGGGGGGGGCGTTTCATTAGAAGGTGGTTTGAATAAACCCCCCTATATGGCGCAAGTGGGGGTTCATTAGAAAGAGGGGGGTTCATTAGAAGGGAGAGGTTCATTTGAACCCCCTTCATTAGAATGGGTAAGCCATTTTTAATTTTTTGATGGGAATTTCTAATTTTTCTTCATGCAAAAAATTGTAGCCCACTATTGTGGGTTTACCCCATCATCAACTTAGAAGCTAAAAATCAGTATATACACTCCATCGAAGCTTATAAAAATACAGATCCGCATATGCATAGGATCAATACAAAGAAAATTTAGAGAAAAATACCAGAGCATGTTCAAAACATACTTCAACACTAATTTTATTATTTCTCAAATTTTCTCAAAAGCACTTGGAAAAAACACAACTACAACTTCATAAATATAGCTCCATGTACTCTAAGAACTTGTATAGTATCTCAACTATACAAAAACTATCTGTACACAAAATGAACTGTGTTGACATCAATGAAAATATTAATGACAACACCATCAAACACATCCGTACTTGCAACAATTTCAAAAGCCTTGTCCATAGTTTCATGATCTCTTAGTGAAGAAGAGTCTAATTTCACTTCATCATCTTCATCTAAGGAGGCCATATTACTATTGTTTCAAAGAGGTGTGTCAATGTTGTCATGTGCTTGCACCCCGATACCTTCCCTAGTAGGAGAGTTTTTAGGAGAAAAAACTATATGTTCATGACATTCAAAGGTTGGTTCTTCTAAAATAACTTCATCACAATTAAGGAGGTTATCAATGGTAATGATGGTATGTTCTTGTTCAATAATGTTTTCCTCATGATTCTCATCAATTGGATCTTGTAACACCATAATAAATTCTTCACCAATAGGAGAGATATTAGGAGGGGGAAATTTGATTGATAGTTTTCTCTAACATCTCAATCTCTTGTGTCATAATATCTATCCTAGTAGGAGACCTTTTAGGAAAGTGAAAAATACTAGGTTCATCACATTTCATGGTTTTATTTTATAATGTAGCTTCATTGTACATAGGGGAGGCATCAAGAGAAGTATAACTATGAGTTTCATGGTTACCACTGATTGTACCTTTTTGTTAAAATAGGTCTTCCTAAATGGTAGGGGCATTAGGAAAGGGAGGGATAAGATTCTCATGAGTCTCAATAAGGATATCTTCTAATGCACTAAACTATATTATTCATGTCTAGAAGAGATAATAGGAGAAGGAAAGGTTTTATTGTCATGAATATCTAAAATTATATCCCCATTTCCTATAATGTCTTCCCAAGTAGGAGAGGCAAGATAGTCCTAGCTCGCAATTATTGGATCTCTTAATATTGAAACGTCTTCCATGAAAATGTGTTTTTCATGATCATTGACAACTGTATCCTTCTTCACTAAAGCATTTTCACAAGTAGGGGAGGTGTCAGGAGATGAATGGAGAGTAAGTAAACTAGTGGCCATGATCCCAACTTCATGTGTCATAATATATTTCCAAGGGGGAGGAAGAAAAACAAGACTTTTATGATCTTCAATTATTGTATGGTCTTTCACTAAGATACCTTCGACACCAATGGGAGAGATATTGGGAGAAGAACACTTATGATTATCATGATTGTTGATGATTGCATCCTCTTATATGTCAAAGCTTTAATGGATGATCTAGGAAAGATGAAGTCATCAATGACTTCATCTAACATGTCAAAATCATCACTACTATAAGATTTTAATGATATGATTTCTCTAAGGTTTACCATTTTTTATTTGTTTCTTTTGATGTTTTTAGTTTTTAGTTTTTGTTTTCTAATGAATGCCGAATGTAATCTAATCCAATTGAACTATGAACTAATGCTGAAATTGAAAAATGCAAGAAACTAATTCTATCCACAATTGTAATGAATGTAAATTATGCTAATTCTAATTATTTGAATGTAATAGAAGCTATGCAAACTTAAAATGCAATGTAAAGACCTAGGATGAAATGCAATATTTTAGATTTCAAATAAGGTAATTTACATATTACACTATGCAATGATCTAAAAATGAAATGTTGTGAATGCAAATTTGAAATTAAGAAATGCATGAAATGGACCAATTTAAGCTAGATTTTGTAAAATGCATGAAACAAAAAGTCAACCCACTTAAATAGATAACCAATGGTAGGAAACAAAAGATTAAAAACAAGGTTTCCAGTATTGTAAAAGTAAATTTCAGATGTGTATAGGGACTAATTCGCCCAAGGTGGCAAAAGAGTCCCAATAGTGTTTTTTTTTCAAAATTTTCAAAAAAAAATTGTTTTTTTATGCTTTTTAGGTTGTACGATTTGTAAGCTAAGTGTAAATTCATTTTTTAATGAAATTAATTGAAAAAATGAATGATAAATGAGCTTTCATTGATGCAAAAATTGAAATCCTAGAATGCAAATTAATCAATGCAAACCTTAATGTAGTGTTAGGAAAAATAAATCTAGAATGAAGATGCACTCCAAGTCAGAATTATGATGTTCTAAATGTAGGATCACCAAAATGGAACTGAGGAAAATGGGTGGAATGGAATGATTGAGATGATTGATATATTCACACCCACTTTCAAAGTAATTTCACTCAAGGATATCCCTAGAGATCTTAATGAAAAGGAGATTAAAATCTTGCAATAGGGATATCATAAGGGTTGAAGATGATTTAATGAGGGGTTCACCACAAAGTTAGGGCTTGGAAAAATGTATGACGTGCAAGATGAAATGCAAAACATAGTTTGATGCAAAGCTTCACTAAATAACTTAAAAATGTAAATGAAACAACACAAAAAACTATATTAAAACAAAATGTGTGGACCTCGAAATGTATTGGAGATGGAATGGAGCTCTAAAATCCTGAAAACCTTGATTTTTTGGTCTAGTGGGACTCATTCACCATTCTAGGAAAACCAGTCCTAGATTTAGGTCTCTGCATAAGATCAAGTTTCAGCCAAATGGGTATCCAAATCTGTAAAGATCTCTCAAAAAATCTTAAAGTGGGACTCATTCGCCACTTCTGGCAAATGAGTCTAGTTTGGATTTTCTATAAATTCAAAGTTCTAATCTGCAGCTCTTAATGTACTCGATCTTTTCATCTAGGTTCCCAGATCCAAAACCTTGATTTTTGGGGCTATAAGTGACTTTTTGTGAAGATTTTGACCTTGCAAATGGGGAGACAACTCTAGAAAAATTGTAACCTCATCTTCAATGATATTCAAAGCACCTAGATTTGCAATCACACAAAGAAAGAGAGCAAAAGTGTTGATTGTTAGGGAATAAGAGTTTTCCTTGGTCAAACCACTTCTAGGTAATTAAACCAAGTGATGGACCAATGATTCAAGGACATGAAATATGAAACTTAAGATATGAAACATGGACAATGATACCTTGAATGGTGCCTTGTGAATGATGTCTTGTAAATCTGCAACATGAAATGGCCATGAAGGATGTAGATCTCGACCTTTGACAATATGAATGGAACAATACTTGATCTTGGATCTTCGTTGCTACATCAAAAAATCAGCTCAACAACATGTGTGATGCTTGGTATTTTTGACATGATAATGGATCTTGAATTTTTGCAACAATGGATGCAAAATATTTCCCTTGAATGCCTTAGAAATGATCTTGAAAGCTATCTTGAAATGCTTAACCTTTGAGTGCTTGACTTGATAATATGAATGCATATGTTGCTTGGATGAAATGAGGATGTGAAAGATTTTTTATATAGGACATTCATGCAAATAACCATTAATTTGATCCCGAAGGCTACCATAGGAGAAATTTAAACATAGAACCCAATTTTTCTTGCTCAAACCTCAAAAATAGCTCAAATGGGACTCATTCGCTATCCTAGGTGAATGAGTCCCACCTGGATGGAACTCATTTTCCCAGGGTGTTCAATGGTTCCCATAGGGGCTATTTTGCCTATTAGAATGTCAGGGAGTGAAGAAATTAGGTTTATATATTGATATTATTAGGTTTTTTGTTGAAATATTCCTTGGGATGCATAATATGGGGCTATATGGGCCTATTAATGATGATATAAAGGTTATAGATGCAAGGGTCCCAAAATCCAATGTGAAATTTTAAATAAATACACTTTACAACCCTAAATTAAGGCAAAATTGAGTCTATTTAGCTTAGAAGGGCCCTAAATACCATGTGATTATGTAAAACACATTACAACACTAGACTAGGTCCAATTTGTTTATAAGCCCCTTAAATTTAATATGAATATGTAAATAAATACATTTTACAACATTAAATTAAGGCAAAGTTAAGTTAATTTAGCTTAAAAAGGGCCCAGGACCTAATGTGGATGCGTAAAACACCTCATAACACTAGATCAAGGGGACACTAAGTCTAATTTATCATTAATTATCATCAAATCAAGCAAGGAAAAGGAAATTTTTTTGGTTGTTCCAATGCTAATTCAAACTTGAAATAGCAATATGAAACTCAATATTAGCAGGAAGAGAAAACTAATTACAAATCTGATAATGGTAGAAAGGTGTCTACTAGTCACCAAAAGTAACTTTCTCAAAGTTTTTAGGGACTCATTCACCCATGGGTGAATGGGTCTTTTTTGAGGGTTTACAAAAATCTTTTGGGAGCCTCTGATGCCGATTTGTAGTTTTTGATCTATGTAGGTTTCAATTTTGAAAAGTCAAAAATTAGATGTAGAGGTTAGATTGTATGATTTCACAACTATGAAAACTTTGACAACTTTGACAACTTTTGTAATATTGCACTTCAAGAGGTCTTTAATCCATCTTTAACCTAAATCTACAACACAAGCATATGAGGGAATTTTTTTTTGTTTTTGATGAATGGTGTTTTGCCTTGGTCAAACCTTGTTTTGGTAATCAAACCTTGAATTGAAATAAATCATGAAAAAATGGAATGAAGAATGAAGAATTTTATGTTACCACTCAACAAACCCTCTAAGATAAAAGTTTTAAAACTTAGGGAGCACACATTTGCATAGAATCACCACTAAGAGGAATTTCATATGCCAAGAAACGTCATACTCTTGGAGGAAATCAAACCCAATGAAATAACCAAGAAGAAGACACTTAACATGAATTAAGAAGACCACACTATCAAACATAAGATATTTCAATAATTTAAAAATGATAATGCCAATATATGCCCCCACTTTAAAGAAATTGCTAAACATGATGTTGTGAGAAAATACTTTAAAGTAGAAAATGATAAATGTTAAACAAGACATGAGAGATTATTTTGGAAAGTCCTATGTCAAGCATATATTTCTAAATGAAGTTGTCATGAAAAAGTTTTTTCCCCCAAATAAAATACCAAACACATAAGGGATCCACATATTTAGAGGCAGTGTATGTCTTTGCTACAATGATATTATAGAGCTCAGAAACCATCATCATTCCCCAAATAACTCATGAAACTTGAAGAATGACAGATAAAGAGTGAAAAAACAAAAGTTCTTTTGGGTCAACATGGAAGAGACCTAAATGTCTCGATGCCTTGCATCATCCCCAAAAGGAAAACACAAGACAAAATAAAAGATAATAGTTTATGACATATAGAAGAATGTAGGTACAAATAAAAGAATGAATCACAAAGAAATGCTAAACATAATAGTACAAGAGATCACATTATGGACATGCAATAACAAAATGAACATGAAAATAAAAATAGATAGACAAGTAAGGTACATTCGAGTCAACCTATAGTAGGTCATATG
Source organism: Sequoiadendron giganteum (assembly GCA_007115665.2). Taxonomy (NCBI): domain Eukaryota; kingdom Viridiplantae; phylum Streptophyta; class Pinopsida; order Cupressales; family Cupressaceae; genus Sequoiadendron; species Sequoiadendron giganteum. The sequence goes on from CM021106.1 coordinate 560,891,309, forward strand.
CATCCCAATCTTGTTCATGTGGAATGCGGTAATCTAGACAAAGGGGTCCAATGTCAAGCACCATATTAGTACAAGGCTATCTAACTCTTTTCCCCCACTAAGTGTAGGACAAGGATGAGCCAAGATATGTGGTGGTAATGAGCTCCTTGCAATATAGAAAATGATATCCAATGAATGTAAAAAATGTAATAGTGAGTATACTATGATCCTCAACTATCACATGGAAAGGAGAAAAGTGCATGAACACTTTAAGTGATTATCTTTATGAGTCCATATTCATCAAGGATCCTCTTTAAAGCATGACACTCATCGGTAAGATCCCCAATAATTCTATGATATGCACAATAATTCATGCTTGTACTCTTACATTTTTTACTTCTACTGATAGGTGGCAATTTAATCCATCCTAGATTGAGAATTTGTTCCATTTGTTGTTCAATTTGTGTTTTGGTATGTAGAAATGGTAATTCTTGGACTTTATAAGGTTTGAATTTCTTAATTTTATAAGAAGCTCACTGAGGTGGATTCAAAGGAGGAGGACCTAACATGATCCTATCATCCTTATAAGGGTTTTTTCATTATGTAGGAGGACAATTGTTTCCTTAAAAGATGCGGGGCAAAGAGAATCTCAATATCCTTGTTCTTTAGTGTCTTTAATTGGGATTTGTTCTAACAGCTTGTGAATATAATGTTCATTTGTTATGTCACATACTTGCTTAGCTAAGATCTTAAAACCTTGTCCATAAGTCTCTTCTAGGTTGATGGGTTTAATGTAGGATGGATGGGTATGCACTTTGTTAAAGAGACTAGGTTTACACATGGTTGGAGGTTTAGGCTTGGTTGGTGATTCAATCTCAAGATGTAAAAGACTAAACATATTTCTATTGGTGGAAAAATATGAGGTGTTGGTTGTTGCATAGAGGAGTAAAATGATGCATTATTCACAAGGTTGTCAAGGAAGTTATGTATGAAATTATGCATGCTTTCATCATATTCACCTAAGATTTCAACTTCATGAGGATATTCATTAGGGTTTGGTTGAGAATGATTAGGTTCTATGACATTAGGATCATTACAAAACATAAAATTTGAGACATCAACTAAAGATGTTAATGAATTCCATATATTACCAATACATGTGTCCATTATGAAAGAATGAATTGAAATGAAAAGAGATTACAAATTTTCATATTTGAAGCAAGAATTCTTTTTAATTATACTATGCAAAAATTAAAAATGATGTCTTTTTTAAATACAATTTTGAATTCAAAAAATGCACTAAATTGTCCTTAATATAAACAATTTGAGCAAACAAAATTATAGAAACTGAAATAACAAATTAAATGAAAGAATACAAAATATAGAAATAGTGTTTTTGATCCTTAGAAAGGCAAAAAAAACCCTAATCAAGGATTCATTCGCCCATGGGAGAATGGGTCTCACTTCAAGGTTTAAAAAAATTATTTTACAGGTTTCTGAGGTAATTTTATGCTTTTTAGATTTTAATTTTAAATAGTTGGTTACAATTTCAGATTTCTAGAAAAATAGGTTTAACTGGACATTCAAAATGATGCCAAATGACAAGAAAAAGACCTAATTTTAGATGCAATTTTGATTCAATTTTGTGATGTAAATGAATGATCATGCAATGTTTTTGATAAAGTAAGCAACATTTATAGGGTGTTGTACCCTTTACACATCAAGCCTCATGGGCCAAAAAAGGTCAAGTCCAAATATAAAAAAAAGCTAGCCAAAAAACAAAAATAGCCAAAAAATAGTACACCGACCACAGACTAACAACAAAAGCACCAAAACACAGACCAAATAAAAGCTAACTGGCATTATCCCAGTTCTCTAATAGGAGGTCCATGACATCGTCCTTGACCCACTCTTGATCCTTGTCAGCATTCTTCCCCTCCAGCTAATATTTAATCACCATGGACATAGTGTTGTTGACAAAGTGGACTAGCTTCACATGCAATGTTATGTAAACACTATGTAAAATTATTAAGATTTTTGAAATTTTCAGATTATAAGGAATGCAAAAATGCTAACCTAAAACCCTAAATGAGATGCAAAATATTGTAAGTAAACCCTAAATAAGATGAAAATAAATGAAATGCAATGCAAAGTAATGTAAATCCTAGATCTAGGGTTTGTAGTGTCAAAAAATGGGTCCTTGGACATTTTTGCACTCGTTTGGGTCCTCCTTGTCGATTTTGGCTGAATATTGCCTTGATTTAGTGTTGTAATGTGGATAACACATTCACATTAGGTCTTGGGCCCTTGTGAACTAATGTATTTCAATGGTGCCTTGATAAAGTATTGTGAAGTGTTATAAGACACTTTCACACTTTTATAGGGTTTTACCAATTAACTAAGGGGTATGTGCAGGATCATGATGGGTCAAAAAGTGGCGATATGTAAGTGAAATGACAGCCCATGTGGTGACGACTTTTTTTTACCCAAAATTGATTAAACGAAAAGGGTTTTAAAAGGAGATTCTCAACTTTCCACCAATATAAATTATGCTTTACTTTGAATTTAATAAATAATTTTATTCATTTTCTATTTGAGTTACAAATAAAGTCCTGATTGATAGGCTGGTTGAAAAACATCTATATCTTTCAAACGGTATCACATTTTTTGAATCCAAAACATGCATCACATTCTATTCTTCACATACTATAGGATTAAAAAAAATTGAATTTCATGAAGTTTTGACCAAGTTAAGGTGGTTAAACATACAAGTTTTAATATTTTTTAAAAGTTGTAATAAAAAATTCATAATTAATTATTTACATCGAAATTTTTTATAAAAAAATATGCATCACATCGAGACATGAGATCTACTTATATCTAAAATATTATAAAAAATAATTATCATTTTATTTTGGTTAGGGTGGTCAGATAGACACCTACTTCTTATTTTTTCCCTGAAATTTAAGTACTACTGCACTGAAATTTCAAAATTTCACCAAATAGATTTTCTTAAAAATAAACCTAATAGTTTAGAAACTACATTCAATTTTCTAAAGATTCTATTCTTACATATTCTTGAAATAATATAGATAACATTCAAATTTTTACATCAAGTTGCTTAACTCTAATTTTCTGAATTTTCATCACCACTTAAGAGCCTATTTTTTCCATGATGATCTTGCACATACCCTAAGCATAATAAACATAATTTTAATCATAATCAATATTAATATTTCCTTTCTTGGAGTGTTGTGAAGTGTTGTAACACACTTTCACATTTCTCTAGGCTTGTCATTAATAATTAGTCTTTCTTATGCTTTAATTGTCCCTAGTTTACATCCACAAGCCTCATTTATTGCATATTTTGAAGGATAACCCTAACAAAAATTAGTAAACAATAATAATTTGGGTGTTCCTGGCTCGTGTGTGCTAGATTTAGTGTTTGGGACTCACTCACAATCTTGGGCGAATGAGTCCCACCTAGGTCTTTTTGACCCCAATGTAGGTTTCACACATTTATAGACAGTTTTCATTTGAACCCCATACATTATGTGTGATGGGACTTATTGATCATAAAAGATTGTGCCTCTCCAATAGTCTTATGGGAAATTTAGAAATTTGGGGGACAATATGCACCTCACTGAATACCTCTGGGATTTTTATAGAAAGTCGGCTCTTCTCCGAGTTTGGGAAAAGGGAAAGAGAAATGTAAATAGGAAAACATGAAAGTGGTGATGCACCAACACTTTTACAACATTTCAAAAAACACAAGTCTTCCTCTATGAGTGATATAAGAGATACAAAACACCACTTCCCCTCATGGTTGGGAGGATAACAGACAATAGAGGCTCAATACAAGAACAAATGCATTCATTCAATCGACCCATAGGAAGTGCATATTAAGATATGAATCAGACATAGAAGTTTTCAGAATTAATAGAAAATATTAAAAATAAATACAAACCCTTCCTCTTAATATAGCATATGATGAAGAAATGATAACCCTGCAAAGAAACTAGAGAAATCCAAAGATATAGTCCAGTTTCTAAAGATTATAATTTAATCATATACACAAACAACATGGAAATGTGATAATCAAACTATTCAAATTAAGCAAGACACAGTGTTTTATCCTGGATGGAGATATAAAGAAAGAAATACTGACAAAGACCATTTCATGCACAATTTCAAATATTTCTTCAAAATAAATCGTACTTCAAATTAAAATGAACTTTAAAACAGAGATCAGATTCCAATCCGATAATAGTTTGATCATAAAATAGACATAACATGCCAGAGTGAAGCAATGTTCTATGCACTTTCTAAATGAAAATATTTCTACTAACTAAGAAAGTTGAAGGAAAATCTCTTCCGATAGGAAAACTTATGGAACTTCTTCATTATGCTACTGTCCTCAATATATAGCTACCCAAAAGAGAATAACATCAACCTTGTCCTTTATTAATGACTGCCAGGTGTCCAAACCTGATGGCTTGAAAATCTGATTCTAGATCTTTTATTATCTCACTGTAATCCTACTCATCAACTTTCAACTATCGCATTTATAGTGTTTAGATATTTCCATAGGATTAGCTCTTATAATCGCTCTAATCCTAGAAATATAATCTATCAATAATCTTGTTGATCACCCAAGTGGCTTTGGTGGCACCAACTCACATTCTTCATTGGAAAAATCAAAACTCATTTTGACAGACTGCAAGTGAACATTCCCTAGCTACGGTTTCATAGTGCGAGGAGATGACGTGTCAGAAGAGTGGATAATCTCAGATCTGTGAAAAGTGGATGCAAGAAACTTCCACTAGGTCGCCACATGGTTCGACTTCCGAGCAAGGAGAAAGAAATCATGAAGATACATGCAACCACCACATGGTGTATTGTGTGCCTGTTAGAAATACAAAATCCTTGCACGTGGATCAACTTGAAAACCAAAATAAAGCCGATAGACAAAAACAAACATAGGAAAAAAAATTCTTTACAGTTCTCGTGATTCATAGGGGACCTTCGAGTGCATAGGCATGAACCTAGACCTCTAGTTATTCTTGGAGATTAACAACAATGGAATGCAACATCTCCTAGTCTGTGTTAGTTGGTCGAACAAGGCTAGAGAAGGATTTATATGCTTGATCCAGCTCAAAGACTTCTTTGAAAGAAACAAATCCCCATCTCACTGAAGCAGCTCCCAAATTATAGTAAAGATGAGAAAGCTAAATAATTTCACTCTCGATGTCATCCATTGTTGGTGTTGAACTTGGCCTTGGAAGGTCTACTGAAGTTCAAACCTTGTTTTTGACCTCTTCTGTAATTTTCTCGACTAAAAATACATCTCCATTTGCTAATAGGAAGGGAGGAAACCCATAATTATATAGGATCCTAAAATCCTTCTCGATTTCATCGACCCTTTTATTCAAAATCAACCGATTGTTCTTGGTTGTGGATGCTACCTTATGATAGTAAGTGAAGTCACTTTCTTTACTGGAGGTAGCCCTCACATTTGTGATACTTGTACCTCTTAGGGCCTCATATGTTGCCACACAGAGCTTAGAAATCAAACTCTATGATTCATCCAATCGAGGAGTGTATTCCTAAAGAGTTTGATTGGCCAACAGGCCAACATTTTCATTTATTTCTCAGGCATCCCTTAGGAATCGTAAGGCCGACTTTAAAATGGTGAGCGAGACAATGATTCGCTCCCAGTAAGCAGATGCCAACTTCGTTTTTACAGGAAGACTTGTAGACCTTTGCATAGTAGCTAACTCTTCTTGCACTTGAGCCTCTTTCACCTTCAATCTTTAATCTAGTTGATCTCTCTTCTCGAGGGATTCTCCCAGTTTTGAAACCAAGTTTTCGATTTCTTGATTTTGAGTGTGCAAGGTAACTTTGACTCCTTGTTTATCATCCTTCATTTTTTCAATCTCATGTTGGGCCTTTTTTAGATCATTAGAAGCCTGAGCTTGGATACTGTCTAGCTCCTTCTTTGTATTTTCCCAAACACATTTTTTCTCTACCATAGATTGGTGCTCTACTGCAAGTTCACCCTTCAACCTATCTATTTCAGTGTAAATTTGGGTCCGCTCTTCTTGGAGTACCGCAAGAGATCCTATTGCCTCATTTTTTTGGTCTTGCACCTACAATATGTGGTTCATTTCATCATTTTGAGCTCTAAGCTTCGATTACAAATGGTTGATCATTTCTTTTACTTTTTCCAACTCATTCTCATGCTTTCTCAACTTTCGATCTAGTCTCTCATAATCTGTATATGCCACTTTCTGAGTGGTCTTTCCCAGGTCCACCTTGTCACATAGGCGAATCTCATTCAAATCTAGACCCACTACTTGAATATCATAATCCTCCATCTGCATCTATCCTACAGATCGAGCTATGAGTGGCTTCATGATGGTGATCCATAGAGAATTTATCTCTTCATTAAAACAAGTATGAATCTTCTTGGAGGCCGACAACTCAACATTCTTCTCTTTTCTCTTTTGTTTTCTATTTTTTTAGGCCTACCTAGTCACATCAAAATGCTTCTAGAGAGTCTATGGGATATCAATACCTTGTGACTATCTAGAAGCACTAGGGTGCAGACTAAAAAGAGTGACCGAAGGGGATACTTTAGATGTATGGGCATGTGGGGAGACAAAGGGGAGAGTAATCATTGAGAATGGTGGGATGCCAATGTGGGATTGGGTACTTGGAGTACCGGTCAGAGTAAAATGAGTAATGAATGAGGTGGGAAATTTCTATCCGAATGCGGATGGGCCTAGGGTAATAAGTAACATGGGTGACTCAAATTTCTCTATGGGGATGCTGGATAGGGAAATTAAGGAGTCAATGGTGGCCAAAACAGATATTTATTTTTTGGCACGTGGTGGTGCATCACTTCATAAATTAAAAATGGCAAGGGGCTCATTCAGAACTAGAAAATCAGGGTCTAAAGGCGGAGGATTCACTTCGATGGGTGGAGGCAAATGATTAACTAAATATGCAAAAGAAGGAAGAAGAGGGGGAGCAAGAATTACCTGAACCACCTCAAAGGAAGTTCCCTTAATGGATTATAGTCCCATTCATCACATATGAGGACTAAGCCCAAAACTACCAATAGGTTGGTCAATTCCTTTTGTGCCTTATGCTTCTCTAGCACTACTCTATTGTTTGCAATGTAAAGGGGAAGCGGATATAACTTTGTTTTGTTCCCTCCTCTCCTATACTCATTGTCGGTAAGAGTTTCTTGTCGGCATGCCTCCAACATGAATACTCGATCTGTTACAAATCTAGGGAGTCAAAAAAACTCTCAAAGAAAACCATGATACTTGATAAATGTAAAATATTCCCCATAGAACTAATATACCTAGATCGATGAATTTATTATCCATAGCAAAACCTCAGGAGACAAGCGGTCACCAGACTGTGGTAACAACTCTTGCAACATTGGTCTCACAAAGAGATGTACAAACCAGTAATAGTTACTTGTCCTTGACAAGACATAGGTCCATACATAAATTGGCTGAATTAAACCCACCTCATCTAACCTAGATATGGGAAAATTTCTTTCTAGAAGCCTAAAGTTCTGATGCGGGATCAAATGAACCAAGAAAGAAGAATACCTGAATTTAGGTTCGGCTTGGTAACCTTTTAGCTACAACAACATATTTGTAGCTATCATGGTGAAATCAAAATAATTCTCCTCTCGTTCATGCTTGAGTATCAGAGCCAAGGCCATCTGGAAAGGATGGACCTCTTTGTCACTGTCTAGGCCAAAAACCTAGGCTATCATTGAGAAAAGATCCTATGTGAATGCCAAAGGAAACAAAAAATAGCTTCTAGCTAGCCTCTCCTCTGTTTCATGATGATAGAAACTCTCCTTTTATCTTGATTTTCCCAATAGGTCTCCATATCCTCTTCAAAAAATGGTTCGACACATCAGTTGAATGGTATACATGACATCTCTTTTATATCTAGAGTGAAGATTGTTACCTTGATTCTATTGCATATTATGGTCCCAGTTTCCTCATCAAATCTTCTGGTGCATGCATCCACCAATTCTAGGCATGGATGTACAACATGTATCCTGAACTATGGCAAACCATAATTTTAGAGACAAGAGGAAAAACCCTCAGAGGTACCTTGATCTTTCATTCTCTGAAATGTCACTTCTCTGAGATTTTTAGGGTTCTTTGCCAACATCGGATCAAAGACATTGTCAGTGACATCTAACACCACTTCTCTTTTAACACTCTTATCTATCAACACCTTTTTATAGAAATTGTACGATCGATCCTTAGGAACTAGGGCATTAGAAAATGATCTTCGCCCAAAAATATTTGCGAAAATGGGATTTCTTGATGCATATTTTGCTCTTCTTCCATTCATTAATGGTTCTGCCATGGCTACTTCAAAATTTGTAGAGAGTTTTACTAGAATGGTCACTTGCTCTTTGCTTCCTTTGAGAAAAAATCTACTTTTTCATGTAATTAATTTCTCAAGGACTACAAGGAGTTAAGGCTATGCCATTACCGCTGGTCCATTAAATGATGGAAATGAGGAGATACATGTGGGTAGGGGGTCTTTATACCTTGGGAATGCCAAAACTCTGCAGAAATGAATTTAGTACATTCTTTTCGCCGCCTCTTTTGTCCAATAAACTCATTGCCTCAGGAAAAGTGTCCTTAATTAAATCAATCTTTTTTACTGATATGAAGTATCCTTGAAAATACAAGCTCATTAATTTTCTAGAAATTAGTGCATTAATCCATGTCCTTTCACTTACACAAGCTAGATGATGTGGATGATGGCCAAGGACACTTGTCAAAAATCAGCCTATACGAGCATTTACTCCCAACGCCCAAACATTAATTTTGAGACCTTATGTCATATTTTCTGTATGATTTATTCTCCGTTCACCAAATGCTTTGATATTTTCCCATTACCGTTTGGCCAAAAATAGAACCTCTATTGTTTAGCCATACCGACACCTCTTTTCTATAAATAGCTCTATACCACCTCAAGGCTATATTCATTCAAAAAATATAACTTTGGAGTTTAGCTATCTTCTTTTCTATCTGCATAGTGTCGTTTGCTCTATTGTTCTAACCATGTCGGCTGACCTCGGTACTCCTATCCGTCTTCTCCCATGAAGGCCATAGTATGCCTTCACTAGGGAGATTACGGGTGAAAGAATTAAGCACCTAGTAAAGGGGTGTGACTGCTTGGGGGTGGTTGCTTTTCGTTGGGTTGTTGGTATGGACTTCATTGAAGACGAGAACTAGATGTGAACCAATTGCAACGTCTTGTCCTGCTTCATGGCCTCTCTGATGGACCTAAATGTCACCAAAAGCAAGATAGTGGAGTCGTGTCACCATATGTTTGACATCTCTTTGCTGGAAGGGCTCGACAAAATTGTGCAAGTTGCTATCCTCGACATCGATATTCCCAATGCGATGGACCTCCACAGGTTCATTGATTGTGGTGTGGACATGCCTTGGATTCCTTTTCTCAATGAATTTTGCACCATGGACTTGAATAGCCACTGTGCCTTGTCTCTGCCCACCGCCACCTACCTCCTTCAGGAGTATGGTGTTGATAAATCTCCTACACAATATGACTTCAAAAAGCAGTTCGAGCTTTTGTCTTTAGCCGTGCGAAATGAGATCAATGCTTGTGAATTGTCTCTTACTCTACTACTGGAAGATGAATAAGAAGAAAAAAGAAAAAGTGATTATGGGCAATAAGCCCCTATAACGATGGTTGGAGGCCTTCTATTTTATTTTTGTAAAACACCTCCAATGCTCTTGTTTTTGTATTTTTCTCAAATACCCTCTTCTAGGTTTTTCTCAAAAGAACCTTTTCTATCAAAATTTGAGCCTCGGGCTACCTTATACTATAAATTTGATGAAAAATACAATATATAAAATATAGATTTTGTACTTCTTCTGCTTCTTCGCTTTATTCTTTAATCTAAAAAATACAAGTTTTTTATAATTTTTTTACATATGGTATATATCTGTGATTTTTTTTAAGAATGTCTTACTTTAATTGAATGTTTTCAGATAAATAACGTTTACCAGTATCTCTAAAGTATTACCCTCCATATCTTCCAGTTCATACGCATTCCTCTCCTTGCACCCACTGATTCGGAAAGGGCCCTTCCACAATGCTTGAAATTTGGTGTGTTGTCTTTGTTTTGTAGCGCGCTCATCATATTTTAGCACTAAGCTTCCCTCTCGGAAATCTAGGTTGGAAGTAATTTTATCAAACCATCGCTTGACCATTTGTTGTCGGCCAATCATGGATTCAAAAGAATTTTCTCTGTCTTCCTCTAGTTTGAGGAGTTTGGCTATCTGTACCTCCATTCCACCATTTTCCTCTATTTCTAGGGCTTTCAGTAATTGTAAAGCGGGGAGTTCCATAGATATAGGTAAGACTAATTCTTTCCCAGATACTAATTTTTAAGGAGATGTCTTCAAGATCTATTTTAGTGTATTTTAGTCTACCCATAGAGCTACTCGTAGATATTCATGCTATTCCATTTTTCATTTAAACCCAATGCACTTGATTACCCTAATTAGGTTTTTATTTGTTGACTCCGCTAAGCCATTCCCTTGTGGGTATTAATTTCAAGAGGTCTTCAAATAGATCCCATTCCTAATAAAAAGATATGACACTTTCGAACCTATAAAGGCTCTAGCATTGTTAGATATGATAGTCTTTGGTGAACCAAACCTAGTCACTAGCCCTTCTATAAAGTTAACAATCTCGCCTTCTGTAGCACCTTTCAGGGCAATAGCTTCTATCCATCTTGTGAAGTAATCAATCACTATGAGGATCCACTTATGGTCAACACTAGAGATAGGATTTATCATTCCGACAAAGTCTAATCCCCACTGAGCAAAGGGCTCTTCAATTACAACGATACTCAAAGGCAAAGAATTTTTTTCCTTTTGCCAACAAAAAATTGGCACTTAGTGCATTTTTGCACCAAATGGTGCTCTTCCGAAAACATCAAGGGCCAATAATATCCTACTTGCATAATTTTTAGAGCAGTGGTTTTAGAAAAAAAATGTCCGCCCTTGGGGCTACTATGGAATTTTGTTAGAACCCTGTCTGACTGGTACTTGTCTAAACATTGGAGCAATACTCTGTCATAGTTCCTTTTAAATAAAATTCCTTCCACCAATACATACCTGGTGCCTTGCAATCAATAGTATCTTTGTTTGTGGAAGGGGAGAGCTATCGGGTACTATCCTTTCTGCATGTATAACACCCAATCCATTAGCCAAGATTTTTCAGAATCGAATTGAAAATACCTGATCAAACTCCTCGTCAAGTTCGAGACCCGACTCTTGTGCGAGATATTCGCACAGACCTCTTCCCCATACCAACTTAGTCGACTTGATTTCTATGTCATATTCAAGAGAAATAGTGATCCAATTGGCTCTTTTTTTGGTTATTTCTCCTTCAATGATGTACTCCCCTACACTCGGGTGAGCAACCAAAATGGTGATCTTATTAGCCGACACTAGGTGTCGGAGTTTCTTGAGACTTTTGACAATGGAAAAAGTCTGCTTTTCTACAAAATTATACTTGGTTTTGTAACCCTTGAGGGTTCTCGAATGAAAAGAAATCGGATGTTCCCCATTATCCTTCTTGTCCTTTTGAGTGAGAATGGAAGCTATACTATGTTGACTACTATACACATATAACAAAAAATCTTTGGAAAAATCAAGATTGGCTAGTACCGGAGTAGAAGAGATAACCTTCTTTATCTGCTTGAAAGCTTCCTTTCCTTCGAGAGTCCATTTGAAAATCAGATTCTTTTTTAGCATCAACGTGATGGGTCTTGCAATGCCTGCAAAGTCAGAAATGAAATGACTGAAAAAATTGATCTTTCTTAAGAAGGACTGTAACCCTTTTTTATTTACTGGTAAGGGAAAATCCATTATAGATTTGAACCTTTCAGATTTTATTGCAATTCCTTCCTTGGACACTACAAAGTCAAGTAGTTTACCTTGAGGTACTCTGAAAACACATTTTTGGGGATTTAAAGAAATCCTGAACTTTTGGCACCTCTGGAAGACTTGTTCTAGGTGATCAAAATGATTAGCCTTTGATTTTGAAAAAATAGTCAAATCATCCAAATAAATCAGAATGATTGAATTGATCAATCATGCGAAAGCAATGTCCATTGCCTGCTGAAAATTTGCACCGAAATTTGAGAGTTCGAAGGGATTTTTTGTATATGAAAACATACCCCACTTTGTGGTAAACTTCATCTTATGTTGATCACCATATTTGAAAAGCTCTTGATTGTACCCTAAAAATATTTCAAGGAATGAGAACATCTCAGACTTGACTACTATTTGCAAGATCTACTCCATGGATGGTAGAGGATAATGGTCTTTCAACGAGGCCTTGTTTAGGTCCTGAAAATCGACACAAAGCCTGATATCACCATTTTTCTTATGAATCAATACGAAATTAGACACCCAAGTTGAGTGTTTAATTGGATAAATGATTCAGGACTCAATCATCTTAGTGATTTCTTGTGCCATCAATGCTTCGACTTTTGGATTAACAGGCCTTTTCTTCTGTCAGATCGGCTTCAACCCTTCCGCCAAGTCAATGGTGTGTTGAATTATACTAGGATCGATCCTCTAAGGTCATCATAAGTCCATGCTATAACTCCTTCATACTTAGAGCATAAATCCCTTAGCCTTTCTCTGTCTTCCCACTATACATTCCTTCCAAATTTTAGTCTTCCATTGTTCTCGACATCCAACTCTTCATAATAATTTTCATTGGTTGTGAACCTTTGCTTCCCATTCCTTACATTTTCATAGTCAAAAATATTCTTGAGGGAAATCAAACCTCGAGGAAGCTTATTTCCCTTGAGCTAAATGACCTTCCCTTCAGATGGCTAAAACTTTGATTCTGAACAGTCAGAAGGCTGCTCTGAATTTTGAACAAAAGTGGCTATTTGATCGTCTTCTTCAAAGACTTGCCAATTTTGATCATTTTTCAGAATCAACGGTCGAACAATAGTGTGGACCACACTTTGCTTTGAGTCAGAGCCCAGTTCAAACTATGACCTAATGGAAGCCATCTGATCTACTATATCATTTTGGGATTGGGAGTAACCCGCACATTGAAAGCTTCAAAACCCTCAATTAAGTCCCATATCCGATGTCTATAGGCCTTTATCCTCATATTTTTTTCCGCTACTTGTCCATGGAATTGGCTTACTATCAACTCATCGTCTTTGAATACTTGAAATCTTCTCATGCCTATTCACTCATCAAGGAAAAGACCGTGAATTAATGCTTCATATTCCGCATCATTATTTGAGCATGAAAACTAGAAATGGTAAGCCTTGAGGGTTTTGAATCCTATCAGAGAAAGCAACCGAACCCCTGCTCTAGAATTGGCCTTGCATTTGGAACCATTAAAGTATAGGGTCCATAGGTTGTTATCCATCGGATCATCATAGCTTACCCAATCTTTCATCAGTTTTGGATGGACCATGTCATCATCAAATATGACTAAGTACCCAATCCCGTGGCATGAAAATTTCTGAATGGGTCAGAGTCAATGAATTGGTTAAGGTGAACCTCTTCTTTAGGGGTTCAATCACTTGTGTCTTCTTCATCTTCTAGCATTTTGACATAATATCCCTCTTTCTTTGAAAAATAATTATGTACGACCTCGAAAGAGAGAACAACATTGTCTGCTATGTGTTCAAAATGCAAAGTTTCTAAGAGAATATTCATTTTTTCTCCATGTTTCATTCTCAATTTCAGATGGAACCAATCTATTGCCAAATATCCACCGAACTTTGCAGTAAAATCTCTAGAAAGACACATCCCAAAAATCAGGGGAATGTTTATTATTACTACCTCTTATGAAACTGTCTAGCTCGGGCACGAAAAAAAGGTTAAGGATTATAGACATGGAAAATGTACAAGTTTGTTTTGGCACACCTGATCCCGATTACTAACAATATTTCCTCTTAAGTCACATTCTCAGAATTTCATCACATTCTATCTCTTAATTTAATAAATCATTATTTATTGGATTAAGTCTTCCTCTTTCAACGATTAAATTAATCAATTAGTTTAATAAACCATTGCATCCCTGTTTAATTAAATAAATCATTTTATTTAATTAAAATCTCTAAAGTCCTCTTATTAAATTAAATAAATTAAACCTTATTTGATTTAATCTAACATATTCCTTCTTGATTAAATAAATCAAATCATTTATTTGATAAATCATTTCCTCTCAATTCTTGACTTAAATCAATTCATAAATCTAAGTCTAAAATTGTCACATCACCTAATTCTTCATTAAACTAATCAAATCCATGATTAACTTAATCCCTCTCACTAAAATCCTCTAGAGAATGCAAGTTGCACAATAAATCAATTACTTTGATTTATTAATTTACCTATTTTCCCTCACAAAGCATCAAAAGGGAATATTCCCTCATTTGAATTCAAAAAGGCCAAGTGGACTTGGTCCTTCCAACAAGGCATTCAATGCCTCTTACATGTCCTTGACCTTGAGCCAAGTGACACTAACTTCACTTCATTTCCCCTTTCAACAAGTCAACTCACCATTTCAAAATCAAATTTATGCATTTATCATGCACATTGGCCAAAATGTGCTCATTTCTCATCCAATCACATGTGGACAAGTGGCACAATGCCATTGGATTATCTTTTGTCCCACATTGCTCAATCTTGCTCACTTCTTCCAAATAAAAGTCTATAAATCAGAGACCTCTCCTCTCAATATTCATGAAAAGTTACTCTCCCCAATTGAGAACTAATTTTTCTCATCATATCCAAGCATTCATCATTTTGTCATATTTGATACCAAGGTTATGCTCAAATATTTTTGGAAATTTGATCATTTCTTCATCAATCTACATTGAAACATAGGAATTGGGAAAGAGCCAATTGCAATACTCCATTGGCACCAATTCCCCCATGGGATCATCAATCTATTGGCTAGATTAGGATTTACTTTCATGTTATTTGAGTTTGTTCTTCATTTCCTAATATTAGTTTAAATAGGTGGATTTTATGGGGAATCTCTAATATTTGCATGCATTTTGATCTAACATCTAATCGTGTTTGTTGTCTTTGTGCATTTGCAAGTTTAGGGTTTCACATTTTGGCACTAGAAGGAGGGCAACAACCATCTCATCACGTTTTTTTGTGAAAAATTCTATCATTTTCATGTTTTTTTGATCACACACAGGAAACTACACCGCGGATCAGGCATGCGGTCCTGTATTGCACCGTGGACTTAGATGCGGTGTTGTATTGCACCGCACTCCTCAAAGACCGCAACACCATACAACACTGCAATTCCTTCCTGTGCTTGAAATTTGAAAATTTTCCAAGCTCTGCCGCTTCCAAACTCCTCCGCATGCCCAATTCCACCGCACTCGCAGTCTCTGTTTCTGTAGAGCACCGCATACAGTCGACTGCGCAAAACTATATGGCACCACCTATTTTCTAAATAGAACCACACCCGCTAAACTCCACCATGGTGAACAGTCTATTTTTAAAATTTGGGCACGTTTTTTAATTTTGAATTTTCTGACCATTGACTTTGTTTGTTGTATTATTGCTCTCTGGTTTTTTGTCATTTTGCAGGTTGAAGAAGAGGAAAAGCCAAGAAAGAAGTTCATCATGATATCATACCCATCACACCCAAAGTGTTCCTAGACACTAAAAGTGTTCTTTAACATTCCTTAAGAGAATTTGTTAAATATCTTTGGCCTTAGGAAAATTAAATTTACTTTGGGACTAAAAAGAACAAGCAATCTTTTTTTTTTTTTTTATGACACCATGGTTATTTTCTACAAAGTATTTTTAAACACTAAAGTGTTTTTTAACACTCTATAAAGGATTTGATAAGTTCTTTGATTTTAGGACACTAGTTTTCTTTTGGGTTCTAAAATTAACAATCAAATTTCCTTTCAAAATTTGCCAAGGGGCTAAAAAGAACTTTAGGCAAACACACTGGATTTTGTTTAAAAGGTAAAAATTGAACAAGGCAAACTCACACTTCATTTGGTGCTTAAAAAGAAATCATCATTGCTTTGAGGTTTAAAATGAACAAATGTTTTCCATGTTTTGCAATCTTTTTTACAAGTTAATATCATTCAAAATGTGTATGCACTTCTCTCGCGCTTCATTGTGATCTTGAGAATCAAAAACATTTTAGTGATATTAGGTTGTTAAAAAGATTGCCTTCACATTTCAATTTGGGCACTTAAAAATTGAACAAAACATGCGAGTGTGAGCACTGCATATTGCAGAGGTTTTCCCCTTTGTTTTTCAACAAAGGTTGTGTGAATGACGGGATATATTAGCTCGCTTTTGTTTATCTTAGAGGGCCTGCCTTGTGGGAAAAATTAATCACCCAAGGCAACGACCCAACCGGGAACACGCTAAAGCCAAGTGACTTCCAACCGGTATATAAGTGTGGATTCTTGAGGAAAGTTCAAGAATCATGAGGATTATTCTGACAAGATGGACAACAATGGACTCTCGCCGATGTTGGATAATACCCCACAAATGGAATGCCCGAATTAGAACCCTTTGTTTAGAAAAAGGCCAAAACCTTGTCTATCTTGTTGGTGCAAAAGGTCATGTCCTTTGAAGCCGCCCCACGTTATACATGTGGTCTTGTTGTGGAAATAGAAAGTATGCCATGGGAGATTCATGGGTACTAATGCTTGGCTGACCCGAATAAGTGAGTGTCATGGAGGGGAGCCAATGTGGTCAAACATTTAGCCATTCACACAAGATATGCACAACTGGATTTATCCAAGTGGGAACCCAACAAGATATTGCCTCATCATCCTAGGAGTGTAAAAGTGCTTGAAGAAAAGAACACATTGCTTGGTCCTCGAAACACTTGAAAACAAACATACACAAGACCTTCAAATTTCAAACACCTTGTGGAAAACAAATACCTCTTGATGAATTTGGACACTCTTGCTTTCCCTAGGAATCATATTCCTAGAGGTTTCTAAGTGCCCAAATTCTATCGTCATTTGTTTTCAACAAGGTTAAACATAAGGAAATTTTTCCCTATTTTCCTTGATTTCCAGACAAAGGACCTTGTGGGATGAGAAAGAAAGTGGGACACTAGACATATAGTTTGAAACCTAAGCAAGCAAGTGTCTTGGATAAAAAGAAATTCATTAAACCAAGATAAAGAGACAAATTGAACTTCATGTGTGTTGTTTCCAATGATTTCCCGCAAGATCAAAATCCTAAAACCAAAGCTCAAGAAAATTAGTCTAAAATTCTATGAGCAATGCCTTGAGATGCTCCTTCAAGTGAGAGAAAGAATTGTATACAACTTTTACAAACAAGCCTCAAGGAATAATCCCGCATTGTATGCATTTTATTGTCATCAGAATCTCGAACTTTTTGAAAGGTTTTCTTTTCTCCCATAGGAAGTATAGTGTGTTCTTCAACACCAAGATCTTGTAAGAAAGAGTTGTGTCTAGGTTCAATTCTAGGATCAAAGCGTCATCCCCATCCATCTTTTCATCGAAATCAAATCCCATCCCATCATCAAACCTTTTGAGAACTCTAGAAAAATCACTCGTGCTAAATTTAGAGGGCTAAACCAACATCACCCTATCTTGGCTTAACGCACCTAGCCAAGATAGTCAACACTCTTGGATGAATTTACCTTTAGGATAACGCAACTTCCTAAAGGTTTACTAGTTCATAAATCACATTGGCTTAACACACTTAGCTAATTCATCCACTTGTTCAAGTTCCCCTAGGATAACGCAACTTCCTAGGGAATACAACTTCACTACAATCTTGTTTGACTTAACACATCTAGTCAAATTATCACAATCAATCTAAAAGCCCTTAAAAGTCTAGCACAACCCTTCAAAAGTTATCCAAAAGTTTTCATTCATTCACTTCATCCTTTTATCCCATTATCATCATCACCCACTTTGATCTTTGGCTTTCCTAGTTTCTTCTCTTTTTGAACCTAAAAGGTTAGGATCAAACGATCCCTATTTTTATGGTTCAAACTAGATCTCAATACAAGAAGAATATGAAGAATATCAATGACATATCAACTTCTGTGGACATGAGTTAGTTAACCTCTGAAATAAACCTTTCGGGATCGAGCAATCCCCCAACTAACTCTCCTTTATCATCACAAAATCCTCAAGAGGAGAGCCATGAGGAGGACATCACGAATGAAGACATGGGGATGACATAATCTGAAATGATAAAAATGGTTCAAAACCCCGAAAACCATAAAATTGTTAGTGCCATGTTCAAGTACTTAAACACATTAACGGAAGGAGGGGTCCCGTTCCCTTTCGACCTTGATGCAAGCACTAGTATGGACATGCCTCTTACAAATGCATCCCCAACGTCAAACATAAATCAAGAAATACCCCACATCACTACAACCATCACTCCAATCTCACCAATTGGAAACAAAGGAAGTGCTATGTTTCGAGAGTTACAACAACATTGCCTAGTGACCAATAAAATGGTAGCTGTCACCACCACACCAAATAATTTTGTTCCAAAAAATTCATTACACCTATACGTCCCACTCACATTTCATAATCCTGCTGGTTCATCTTCATTTCACGCCTCACCAACCTTTCAGTTAAACATACCAACTTCTCTACCACATGGAGAAGGTGGCTTATTTGGAACAACATAAATTATCAATCCTTTCTCTTTCCAAGGTAGTATATCATCCCTTCCCCTACTTCCATTCACATCCGCATCACCTCTTGGAGTGGGTCTTCGACCTCTACCCATAAAACATTTCTCCAATTCAGGCAATCCGACCACCACATTAAACCCTCTTCTTTTGCCCACATCCTCATAACAAACCACAACCATTCCTATCATCACAAAAAATACATCCATTAGTCCTCAAGTCCCCCAAAGCATACCTCCTCAAGGACCAAGCATTTCCACCACCCCTCCAACAACCCAAATCCCAACCACCACTGTAACTCTTTCACCTATCACAATGGTTGGCATCATTCCCATTCCACCACCAATCCCACCAAAAGACAACACGGAAAATTCATTCATTACCTTAATCCAAACTCTTCAAAAGGCCAACCAACAAAGAGTACTCAAGCAACAACAGCAAGCTCAGGTGCAAGCTCAAGCTCAAGCTCAAGCTCAAGCACAAGATCAAGCGAAAGCCCAAGCACAAGCCCAAGCCCAAGCGCAAGCACAAGCTCAAGCTCAAGCTCAAGCTCAAGTACAAGCCCAAGCACAAGCACAAGCACAAGCACAAGCCCAAGCATAGGCTAAAGCCCATCAACAAGCACAAGCACAATACCAAGCGCAATTGCAAGCGATCCATCTGCAAGCATACCAACAAGCCTTGCAAGACTTTCAGGCACAACAACAAGCTAAACAACAAGCTTTGTTGGTACAACAGTAGCTTGACCAACAACAAACTTTGTTGGTGCAACAACAGCTAGACCATCAACAAGCTTTACTAGCACAACAATAGATTGATCAACAATAGGCTTCATGGGAACAATAGCAGATAGACCAACAACAAGCGTTATTGGAACAATAGCAGCAAGATCAACAACAAGTGTTGTTGATGCAAATGCAGGCATACCATCAAGCTTTGAACGTACAACCAAGCTTGCAGAAAATTCCCAACAGTACTCTTCCCACCCATCAAACACCTCAAACACCTCACCACTCATTCATCCCACCTCCTAATCCAAGCAAGGATGTCACAACACAAATCAAACTTCTCTTGTAGCAAGTGTTGGAATTACAAGCAGGAAAAACCACAAGGACACCAGGCAATTTGTGCCCTTATCCATTCGATAGAAGTCTCACCATGGTACCATTCCCAAAGGGATTTGAGATCCCCAAATTTGACAAATACAATGGAACGGGTAACCCTGAAAACCACGTCAGGGAATTTCAGGTGCACTACATGGAGGTTGCATATGATGACACGTACCTGATGTGACTCTTCCCCCAAAGCCTGACTGGTCTAGCTATGGAATGGTTTTCTCGCCTACCCACAGGCATTAAAACATTCGAGGAAATTGTGGAGGCTTTCCTTAAGAATTACGCTTTCAACATGGGTGTGAATGTTAGTTTGGAAGAACTATCAGCGCTTAAACAACAAAAAGGAGATCTATTCGCATCATTCTTGCAAAGATGGCGATCCAAGGCCAATCAAAGCAAGTGGACCATGCCAGAGGAACAACAAGTTTGCACCATCATAGCCAATCTAGATGAAAACTTGGCATTCTACCTAAAAATGCAGTGCATCACATCTTATGATCAACTGATCCCAAAGGCACTCAACATCGAAAGAGCCCTTATTGTGTGAGGAGGCGCACCAACATTCAATCCACCACAAGATAACCGCCCATCTAATAATTACAATGATAAACCTCAAACATGGTTAAGGAATAAAAATATCACGAACGACGGCATGGTCGATGCTAAAGTGGTCATTAGTGCCCCTAAGCAGAATACCCAAACCCATCATCAACCGCAAAATCATAATCACAACAATGTATTGACTAATGCGGTAGTCACACAGCCACAACCATCTTGCACCAATCAAATCAACAATTTGGGTAATCAAGGAGGACCACCTCCCCGCAACAAGTATCCCCCCAAGAGGAAGTTCACAACTCTTGGTGAATCGATTGAGTCCATAATGAAGAAGTTGGTCAAAGAGAATCTAATCAAAATCTCTAACTCTGAGCAGTACACAGAACCGATGACCAAGCCGCCATGGTATAATGAGAATCTCCTTTGTGAATTTCACAAAGTCAAAGGACACACCACCACCAATTGCATGAGACTCAAAAACATCATCCAAGACCTCATTGAGGATAAGGTCATCAACATCGAGCAGCCGGTTGGAAACCAAGACTTGAAAATATACACGAATCTGATGCCGAACCATAACCAAGGGAACAATCAAGGAAATAATCAAGGGAATAATAAGGGAAAGCAAAAGTATGCTAGTGCTAATCTAGTATATGAGGAGATAGTTGGATGCGTCGATGAAATGGTCACTATAATAAATATCAAGGGAGCCAACAATGACTATGGAGTCACCACACGAGGCAGAAAGGTTACCATTGCTGGGGCACCTACTAAGACCCCCATTACTAATACAAAGGTTGTCCCTTATGACTAAAATGTCATTGACCAGCTGAAAAGAACACCCGCCCAAATCTCCATCATGGAACTATTGGAAATCTCCACCTCCCACAAAAAGATCCCTGATGAAGCATTAGCTGCGTCCACCATCTCCGCCAACCTTGACATAGAGAAATTTCAGGCTATGGTGGGTAACATCGTTACCCCAAACCTCATTACATTCTTTGACCAAGAATTTTCGTGCAGCCATCTCATAACCGTGCACTCCACCTCCAAGAACTAATCCACAAAAAGAAAGTCAAATGAGTCCTGGTAGATGGAGGTGCAGGCCTTAATATTTGTTCTCTAAAACTCATAAATAAATTGGGATTCGCTGAGGATTCCATCAATAAGAACAAAAGCATCACAATAAGGGCATATGACGACCAAGAAAGAGTATCTCAGGGTACTATCAAAATCCCCATTCAAGTGGGGCCGACAAACATGGAAACCACCTGCTAGGTCCTCGACCTCGACCTACCGTAGAACATCCTCTTGGGATGCCTATGGATCCATGGAATGAAGGAAGTGGCCTCGACCTATCACTAGTGCATTAAGTTCTCACATCATAATGAGGAGGTCCCCATATATGGGGATCCTGAACCTTTTTCCTACTGCAAAAACTTGGAAGCCAAGTTTTATAAGATTCCCCAAGTACCCAAAAATGATGAAGGACCATCTACTTCATACATAGACCCAGCCAACCTCGCTTCCACTTCTATGATAGAGACACCCGCCATCCCTGACATATCTGAGATTAAGAACATGATCCATGACAATGGATGCGATGATTACAAAATGAAGAGAAATGCATTTGTTGTAGGAGAGTTACCACAATCTCCTAGGTCGCATGGACAACCCCAACCAGTTCAAACACCTGTCCACACTATTGGAGCAGAACCCTTTGGATTCCACCATTGGGGGATCTCAGTTAGGAGAATATGGATGAAGAGGACATTGCAAACACACTATACCAAGATGAAAGACCCACTCCCACCCTACCCATGGAGGAAACTAACAGAGCGTTACAAATGATGTTTGGTATGGGCTATAACAGGAATGAGAGCCTGGGAAGAAATAGTGATGGACGGTTGGAGCCCATCATTGCAAAAAGAAGAATGTTGAACCTTGGCCTTGGGTATACTCCTCCGAGTATAACTGTACATGGAAGAGGTAATCCCAAAAGGGCAGTCAGGTCCTCGCTTCAGGTAAGAGTAACCACTCCTAAACCACCTGTTTGCTTAGGTATCCCACTCGATAATTACACCTTTGACGTCACTGATGTTTGTCCTAATAGTGATGATGATGATACCATAGAAGGTATCCCTAGGCTTTTTGAAGATTCCACCTTGTTAATGATAAGTGCCTCCATAGCTGAGTCAAACCAACCAACCCATTGAATCACCTTAGTACACCCCCAACTCATCGATCACGACCAACGGGGACCACCGATTCTAGATTCATTTGAAAATGATGAGGCACTCTTAGAATTTATGGGACTAAGGGATACAATCCCATGTGGGGATCATAAGGCAGGCTTCAACATCATGTTAGACACATAGGCATACTACGGGGAGATGATTGAGTCCTTCAGTCGTAAAAGAAAAATATCTATAATAAGCTCAGGGTTATTGAGTGAAAACCACACTGTGGCACTCTCTAACCATAAAACAGTAAAAATAAAGGACGCATCCAATGGTGAAAACCTCTCTGAGGTGCCGGAAGATGAAGGATTCAATCTCCCCCCTACTGCTCTACATCAGGAGAAATCAACAGTATTGGCAAAACAGTGCAACCCGGTCAACTTAGGAACGAAATCAGAACCACAAATCACCTTCTACACAAAGTCTCTCCTGGCAGAAGAACAGGAACTATTGGCAACATTCCTAAAAGAAAGAAAGGTAAATTTTGCATGGACCTATGTTGACATGCCGAGACTGGATCCTGAGGTGGTGGTTCATCATTTGGCTATTTACCCCAGAGCAATACCAGTCAGACAAAAGCTAAGGAAGATGCACCCACAAATAGCCTTGCTCGTCAAAATTGAGCTACAGAAACTTCTGGATGTTGGCTTCATACACCCGATCGACTATCCAGAATGGGTATCAAATCTTGTACCTATCTCAAAACCGAAAGGGGGCATCCACATCTGCATAGATTTTAGAGACCTAAACAAAGCATGTCCTAAGGATGATTTTCCACTACCCAACATTGACATGATAGTGGATATGACGGCCGAACATGAGATGCTATCCCTAATGGATGGCTTCTCGGGGTACAATCAGATAATGATAGCAAAGGAAGACCAACATAAAACAACCTTTACATGTCCTTGGGGCACCTACTATTGGAATGTGATGCCGTTTGGGTTGAAAAATGTAGGAGCTACATATCAAAGAGCCATGACACTAATCTTCCATGACATGATCCATAAAATAGTCGAAGATTATGTGGATGAAATATTGGCTAAATCAAAGAAGAGACAACTCTAAGTGCAATCTTTGATAGACTAGAACAATACAAGGTTAGAGTCAACCCGAAGAAGTGTGTCTTTGGGGTACAATCGGGAAAGCTGTTGGGGTACATAGTTTCAATGAGAGGGATAGAGGTGGACCCTGCAAAGGTAAAAACAAACCTTGAAATGGAAGTGCCAAGAACATTAAAGCAACTCAAAGGATTACAAGGTAGACTCCAGTCCATCTGGAGATTCATAGCACAACTAGCAGATAAATAGATCGCCTATTCACACCTGCTTCACAAGGGAGTCGCATTTAGATGGGATGAAAAATGCGAGCAAGCATTCAGTAAAATAAAAGAATATCTACTTACACCACCTATGTTGATGCCACCAATTGTCAGGAAGCCATTGATCATTTACATCTCTACAACAACAGTTGCCCTTGGTGCCCTTTTAGCCCAACATGATGAAAAGGGAGCCGAGTGGGCCATCTACTATATCAACAGAACAATGGTGGGGCACGAGCTCAATTACACATCAATAGAAAAGGCTTGCCTGGCATTGGTATTTACAGCCCAGAAATTTAGACACTACATGCTAGCTCATCAAATCAAGCTGATTGCCAAGATAGACCCCCTAAAATATCTATTGTCAAAAGCAATGCTTATAGGTAGAATGGCTAAATGGGTAATGATATTATCTGAGCATGACATCGAATATGTCGAGAGAAAGGCAATCAAAGGAAAAGTTATTGCAGACCAGCTAGCAGAGGCCCCTCTCTACACAGACAACCCGCTCATATCAGAATTTCCAAATGAGTCCATTTTCAATCTCAATATAGCCGACCACTAGAAATTGTACTTCGATGGCTCCCACACGAAACATGGATCAGGAGCCGATGTGTTCTTCATCACCCCGTAAGGAGACTATATACCTAGATCATATAAACTTGCATTCCCCTGCACCAACAATATTGTAGAATATGAGGCTTTAACCAAAGGCCTCAAGATTGTAGCACAATGGCAAATCATGGCATTAAAGGTCTATGGGGACTTGCAACTTATCATCAACCAAGTCAACAGTGAATACCAAACTAAGGATGATAAGCTCACACCATACAGAAAGGTGGTAGAAATTCTCAAGGAATCATTCATCGACATCACCTTTGAGCAGATACCAAGGACAAACAATAGAGCAGCCCATGCAATGGCAACAATTGGATCCTTGCTAGACATTCCTCGCAATGTCTTGAAACATGAATTCCTCATAGAACAGCTTCTCGTACCCACTTTTGAGGTACCAGAGTCAGAATACGCGTGTAAACTTGTTGGTCCTAGTGATCTTTGGTATCATGACATATACACCTACCTAAGGTTAGGAACCCTCCCAACTAACATCACCCTAAACCTAAAGTGAACCTTTGTCAAAAGGTCTTCACGATTCGTCATGCTAGGAGAGACCCTCTTCCATAAAAGTATCGATGGAACCTTGTTACGTTGCTTAAAGCTTGAGGAAGCCTTGTCTGCTCTAACTAAGGTACAAAATGGCATGTGCAGTTCACACTCGAGTGGTATGACTTTGGCTAAGAAGTTGCTGAGAACTGGGTACTATTGGCCGACAATGGAAAGAGAGGCACATGAATTTTTCAGAAATTGTCTACAGTACCAACAACATGGAGACCTCATTCATGCACCAGCTCAAGAGCTGCACCCCATTATTACACCTTGGCCCTTTTCATAGTGGGGGCTCGATCTCATTGGTAAAATCTCGCCCACCTCATCCAATGGCCACAAGTTCATTATCACTGCCACTAAATATTTCACAAAGTGGGTCGAAGCAATTCCCATGACCTACATCATGGGAAAACAGATATCCAAGTTTATCCTGAACTACCTCATTTGCCGATATGGTGTTCCTCAATTCATTATCTTTGATAATGGGACACCCTTCAAAAATCAAGATGTCCGTGATTTGTGTGAAAAGTTCAAAATCCAACACCGCTTTTCCACCCCATACTATCCACAAGGCAATGGCCAAGCAGAAGCTACAAATAAAACCATTCTGAAAATCCTTTAGAAAATAGTCAATGACTCTGGTCATGACTGGCATCTGCAGTTAAATCCCACCTTATGGGCCTACCGCACCAACATCCGCATGCCAACAGGTGCCACCCCATTCTCCCTGGTCTATGGATTAGAAGCCATCCTCCCTATCGAGATCAAGCTTCCGTCACTGAGGATATCTTTCCAAAACCTCATCATAGATGAGGAATACAGGGTTACAAGATTAAATGAGCTAGAGTTACTAGATGAATGAAGCATGGATGCCCTAAATCATCTACAAGTGTACCAAAATTTCCTAAAACGGAGCTACAACAAGAAGATCAGGCAACAAACTTTCCAAGTTGGTGACCTTGTTCTGAAAGAAAACCAAAAGAATGTGCCAAACCTGGATACAAAAGGAAAGTTTGAGCCTAACTGGCTGGGACCCTTCATCATCACCGCAAGCTACAAATCAGGGGCATATCAGTTGTTGACACTGAAAGGCGAACCTTTGCAGGAGCCCATGAATAGTTCGCACCTCAAAAAGTTTTATGCCTAAAGAACTTGCAAGGTATGGAACCAAAAAATACAAAAACAATTAAAAAAAGTCCTGAAAAAATGGTTACCTTGATGAAAACTTGGCAAATAGGCATCTTGGCGATAACAAAAAAAAAAATCATCAAAAAATGCAAAAATCCAAAAAAATCAAAAAAATGATTGAAAATAGTAAAGAGAAAAAATTCGTCCTCTAGTGAAAACCACTTCGGTGGCACTTTGGATAAGTACCTTGGTGAAAACTTGGCAAACAAGCACCAAGTGTAAATAAAGCACCACCCATCTACTAGGATCTACACGACTCACTCATTCCATCACATCTCAATAAATCATCCATCCACCCATCCACTCGCATCCATACCATAGCCTGAGTTGGTGTCCATATCATATTCCACCATAGTACTACTGGGCATATTCCTAAGTTCAGTTCATCCAACCTTCATCGAAGTAGTCTATCACACCACGCTAGGGGCAAGTTCCCACATACATCGGATTAGATTCGTGTATATTCTCGTGATCTTCTTCAAATTCATCAAAAATCAAAAAACATCCAAATCATCAAAAATCCAAAAACATGTCAAAATATCAAAAAATCTTCAAAAATTCATCATTGAGTCTTGCCAGTCTTCCACCTTGTTGAACTACGTTGTCTCTGAGCTTGAACATAGGCAAGGTTGATCTTTGATCATCCCCCGAGACAGTAAGGTCAGTCCTTTAGGCACCCGTCACATTGGCAATACATTTGCCCATCTAGTCTACATCTAGGTCAGTCCCTTAGGCATCTATTGCATTGGAAATCCATTTTCCCATCTAGTCTGCATCTTAAATCAGTCCTTTAAGCAATAACATGGCAATCTATTTGTCCATCTTATCATTGAGTTAGTTTGTCATCAGTCAAACTACGTGGTCTCTACATGTATAACGTAGGCAAGGCTAATCTATGGATTAGCTCCCAAGACCCCTAGGATAGGTCTTTAAGTTCGTCTATTCGTCGTAAATCTTGAAAATACCAAAAACATTGAAAAACGTGAAAATACCAAAAACAACCTCAAAATATCTGAAAAACCAAAATGGTGCATCCATTTCATTTCGCTTTCACCCATGATCATCTCACTCATAATAAAGTCAAATGTCGCCTTCACCCTTTGGTGAGTCATTCAGAAACAAGTTTAGCAGGTTCTAAAGTGAACACCTTATCGTCAGAGTTTCAAGTCTAAGTCAGTAAGCAAGCAAGTTGGTCAACTTGGAGTATCAATAGCTTATCACCCAAATCAGTCTCACCAAAACCCTGATCACTACATGTCCTAGGATGAAGCTTTCCTACGATGGACATAAGCATCAGGTACCCCATAGTAGTTAGTCTTGGCTAGCGGTACGAAGAACATTAGCTTGTCTGTTTACTTTATCTTGGTCTTGTTGACTTATCATATTTTGCGCTCATTCCAAGGACCTCTCGATGATGCCTAAACAAAATAGGTTTAGAGAGAAAGGAATGGGGCAAGGATCATTATCTTTTTTTATCTACTATGCTTGTGGGATACACTTGTAAAATGACATAGTCATGTATATTTTGTTTGGTTTGTAGAGAATATGTTTTAGATATCTTGTTGACCACATAGGAAAGCTTGCTTTTCTGTGTTTTGGTCCAAGATGTTTAGAATGTCTGAACTAAATCCTGAATGAAGTATGTATGTTAAGTGTGAACAAGAATACTCCTATCTAATTTTCAAGTCAAAGTCCATCACACTAGGTACCACGCCATCCTAGTCCTTTATACCTTGATGCATCGTACCTATGTGTGTTATCAAACATAACGCAATTGACCCTTTCAAGATCCCAATTCCTAGCAATGCAAATCACCATCTCCATCCTAACTAATTCATCAATTCTGTGTTTCTTCTACCTTCTTTCCACACTAACATGGTATCATAATAGTAATCAAAGTACCGCCCATGCATACACCCTGCACGCACATGATCATCAACATTAAAGCATATTGTATCATATCATTATCTTAAGTTATGAGGAATAATATAAATTTGTTATTCTAAACATCTTAAGACAGCATTACATCATACATAATCATTTATGTCCATTACCATTTGCATCCATTACCATCATTAATATGCATTACATCATTAAAACATGAAAAATATACAAAAAGAAATGCATCCATCAAATACATCGCATCACATAAGCATAAGAATAGAAACATCTCATAGCATCATACATTTGCATATTATACATTCACATATCATACATGTGCACCATACATATCATAAAAGGGCGAATCATCTCATATATATCATCAAAAAATACTATTATGATACAAAATCAGATAAGATGTACATCGAATATATAATACAATAAGGCCAAAATATTGCAGCCCGTATATCAAAAATGAGGCAAACTGTCCTGTGATCAAGAGGCGGGTTGGCCCTACTGGCTACTGCCCTCCCCATCCTGTCTCTCACCATGGTCCTCTGTCAGTCGCCTCCCTGTCTGCTAGGAAAAGTTTGGCACTCTGCTGCCTGATGGTACTACCTGTCGGTAATGTTGCCAATAGTACTCGGCCTCTCTGATGGCCTCCCTGTAATCATGAATATTGACTGATCGGCCCCGGGATGAGGATGTTGCACTCTCTAACTGCCTCCACCAACCTATCTCCTAATCCCTCTCAGATCGTGCCTGGTCTCTCTCCACAATTAGAGCTTGTACCTACCCCTATAGCTGTTGAATCAACACATCTTGGCGATCAGGCTGTCCCACTGGATGTCCCACTGGCTGCCCTGCTGGCTATGCTAGCTGTTGCTGAGGATCTACCCTCGGCTAACCATCTTTCTCCCCTACTCGAGGAGGTGACTATTGTGCTGCATCCCTAGGAGGTTTCTAATGAGGAGGTGGCCCACCTCATCCTCTTCCCTGCCCTCTGCCAGTTGTCCGACCCTTGCGTCTGCGTCATGGGACAGCTGCGCCTGGAACTGTCAATCTGAGTGGAGGTCTGAACCATGCCCTATAAGCTGAAGTGACCCCCGCATCTATCGGTCCCTAATCATATGTCCACGGTTGAGCCACTAATTGCCTAAATGAGGATACCGCCTCGGCTACCGAGATGGGCTAGCCCCATGCTGACTCTCTGGTCGTACGTGCAAAGATGGCCACATATTGGTCATCCGGCCTATCCTGTACCTCCACGAACTAATGAGCAACCCTGTCCGAAAGATACCTCTCAATCATGGTGTGCTCTTGGCCCTGCATCAACCTCTCCTACCAGGCAAAGAAGAGCTACTAATCATCATCTCGCCACAGACCAACACCCATCCACGGTCTCCAAACGAACTCTCTCATCTCATCAAGAACTCGCTGCCAGTGCAGAATACCACCTGCGCCAGTGAAAGAAAATTTCATGACTACCTCACCATACCGCCAAACAAGGGGATCATCTGTCTCCAGGAGAACTAGTGTGATATCTGGGTGAAGCACTGAGATCCTCTCCCATGCCCAGATGTGCAGTAAAGTACCTCCAGCCTCGATGGACCTGCTGTCCAAATAAGAAAACTCATGAAGATCCCTATAGAGGGACGCTAGTAATACTAGTCCCCAAGCAAAGCACTCCCTACGGTGAACCATCTAATCCCATGCTAGTCTCCATCCTAGACTGAAGTATCGGCCCCACCGATCAGGTATTACAAGGCCTGAGATGATAGCGGCAATAATCAATTTGTACGTGTGCACATAACCGCAGTATAGCTCTAAATCGATCTAACCGTCATAAAACTCAATCTCATCCAACTCCATAACCCTGTAACAAGCCTCTCTACCAGCATCCAGATCATAGACGACTCAAGTCCCATGAATAGGAAATCAGAGGATGCACCATACATCCTCAAGAGTGATAGTGGCCTCACCAGTAGGAAGATGGAAGGAGGAAGTCTCACTATGCCATCGCTCCACCAGAGTCGTAAGCATACCTAAGTGAGCCCAAACGGGAGGGACATACACAACATACCAGAGACCAATGGCACCAAGGTGCTCCTGGACCAACTCATGCATATCCCCTAGTCTGCTAAGCACCGACCATTGGTGCTCCAGCCAGAGAGTAAAGTACACCAGGCTCCTCCTACATAGGGAAGGCCATCACATAAGAAAAAAATTTGCATCTCATGTTAAATTTCACCCTAAACTCACAAATGTGGCACTATTTGGGGGTGCGGCATAGTTTGGAAAGTTCCAAACTGCACCGCCGCAATGTAGTTTGACATTTTTACAGTCTCAAACTGGCCCGCGTGGCACACTTTGCATATGCGGTCCTGCTTAAGGAAAACCTAAATTTCCTAACTACGTCGTGCGATGGAGTAAGGGCACGCAGTAGACTTTTGGTCAACTAAATGCTAATTTGCAAAGCGGCCCAAGCGGCATACTTCACATATGTGGTGCAATAGGGGACCGCACGGTTGCGATAAGTCACTTTTCGTGATGCCATATAGCGCCGCGCAGTTTGTACAGGACTTTGACCCTATTCAATGCATGTAAAATGATAAATTTGAAAGTTGGATAGGGGTACATACCATGGGTCCTGTGCTGGTTGGCCGCTGGTGTGTCCGAACCCTCTCCAACACGTGCCTGGGAAGCTGTCATTGTGCTATTTCAACCAAGACTCAGAGCTCAAAGTGTCAAATTTTTCCAAAGGCTAAGATTGCAAATGAATTGAAAATGACCCCTTGAGGTCTGTTTAAGCCTAAAAATTAGGGCTTTTTGACCTAATTTGACCTTCTAGCTAGAGTTTTGGTCCCCCAAACCCATTTTCGTCCAACCGAGGGTCATTCTACATCCCTTCTGGCATTTTAATGCACTTTTTTGGCATTCTGGGGCATTTCTAGCCTGTCGAGCACCTTGTCATCTTTTTCGCGAGATCATCCAAAAAATCAAAATTTTCGTCCTATCTCTTGAGGGGGCAATATCCAACAATATCCTTCCACTAGGGCAATAGTGGGGCATCTGAAAAATTCAAAAAATCCCAGACCTTTGATCACAGTAGTTTATTCTTTGAATCAATGCAACAAGTACATTGCTTCAAAGAGGGGCAAAATGTAGACATGGAAAATGTACAAGTTCATTTTGGCACACCTGATCCCGATTACTAACAATGTTTCCTCTTACATTCTCAGCATTTCATCACATTCTATCTCTTAATTTAGTAAATCATTATTTATTGGATTATGTCTTCCTCTTTCAACGATTAAATTAATCAATTAATTTAATAAACCATTGCATCCCTGTTTTAATTAAATAAATCATTTTATTTAATTAAAATCTCTAAAGTCCTCCTATTAAATTAAAAAAATTAAACCTTATTTGATTTAATCTAACATATTCCTTCTTGATTAAATAAATCAAATCATTTATTTGATAAATCATTTCCTCTCAATTCTTGACTTAAATCAATTCATAAATCTAAGTCTAAAATTGTCACATCACCTAATTTTTCATTAAATTAATCAAATCCATGATTAACTTAATCCCTCTCACTAAAATCCTCTAGAGAATGCAAGTTGCACAATAAATCAATTACTTTGATTTATTAATTTACCTATTTTCCCTCACAAAGCATTAAAAAGGAATATTCCCTCATTTGAATTCAAAAAGGCCAAGTGGACTTGGTCCTTCCAACAAGGCATTCAATGCCTCTTACATGTCCTTGACATTGAGCCAAGTGACATTAACTTCACTTCTCTTCCCCCTTCAACAAATCAACTCACCATTTCAAATTCAAATTTATTCATTTATCATGCACATTGGCCAAAATATGCTCATTCCTCATCCAATCACATGTGGACAAGTGGCACAATGCCATTGGATTATCTTTTGTCCCACATTGCTCAATTTTGCTCACTTCTTCCAAATAGAAGTCTATAAATCGGAGACCTCTCCTCTCAATCTTCATCCACAATTTATATGCAAAGTTACTCTCTCCAATTGAGAACTAATTTTGCTCATCATATCCAAGCATTCATCATTTTGTCATATTTGATACCAAGGTTATGCTCAAATCTCTTCGGAGATTTGACCATTTCTTCATCAATCTACATTGCAACATAGGAATTAGGAAAGGGCCAATTGCAACACTCCATTGGCACCAATTCCCCCATGGGATCATCAATCTATTGGCTAGATTAGGATTTACTTTCATGTTATTTGAGTTTGTTCTTCATTTCCTAATATTAGTTTAATTAGGTGGATTTTATGGGGAATCTCTCATATTTGCATGCATTTTGATCTAACATCTAACCGTGTTTGTTGTCTTTGTGCATTTGTAGGTTTAGGGGTTCACAAGGATAAATATTTTATCCAACCGACCATCAAAACCTTCTTTTCGTCCAACTGCATGATTCCTTTTTGCAAAGGCTCGTACTTGAGAATTAAGGCATCAACCACTTGCTTTGGCATGAGTGTCATATTGGCTCCCAAGTCAATCATATTGTTGTGCAAAATTTTATCTCCTATAATTAATGTCAAAAAGAAAGGAGTGGGCTTTAGATTTCTTACCTCTTTCTCTTTTTCTTTTTCTGTGGCATTCATATAAACTACGACCTTTGGGATTGAAGGATTCGATGTGGGAACTTTGTCTTTATTCAGGTCACGTGTAGGAACTTCATCCATCTACAACCTTGGTTCTTCATTTTTTTAGTGCTTCTCACAACAATGACTTCTGCTTAGGGATAGATGTTACGTCCCACAGAGACACATTAGTCGGTCCCTTCTTCATCTGCTCCACCACATTGAGCATTCTGACTAGCCGAATCTTTGGTCTAAATGACAAAATCTCTCTTGACTTCTAAGGAAGATGATCCATCATGAACGAGTTTGATGTCTTATCACGCCACTTATCGAGAACTGGTGGAATTTGTTGTTGTTGAGTTGATTGAATAGTCAGCTGGGCAGTTGGTTGGGGCAGTTGTCTCTCACGTGAAGGTGGCTGGCGAGATTGGGGATGAGGCAGAGCCTGTGGCACATATTCTCTAGTGAGTCTTCTCTTGGTTATGGTATTATAATCTGACTGTACTTACAAAACGTTGGTTGTCGGAGCTTTATATGTAAAAATTACATCCTCTCCTTCCATCCAAGAGAAAAGTTCTTGATCGGGTACTATGTCCAGCTCTTTCTCTATGCACATCCCTTGCATTTGTGCTATGAATCGAGCATTCTCTATCTCTGGAGAATCATATCCATCTATATTTGGTTGCGTGCCTTTTTTCCTCTACTCTGCTATTCTTTGCTATAGGTTTCCTCTGGGGCAATTCCGAGGCATATGGCTATCATTGCAAGGAAAACACCATGCATCTTCATCATCCACCATGTTATTTTGACCTTGTACCAACTCTTTGTTGTGGGTAAAAGCACAAAGCTATGCCACACTTTTAGCCAACTTATCAACACAATCGAATTTAAGTATTTCTAACTAAAAATTAATTTTGGTCAAACATATGATCTAGTAAGGTTCATTCTATCTAAGTTAGATACTTCCAAAAACATTTCAACTAAAACTGTTGGCTAAAAATATATGGAGAACCACTTTGAGTCCAATTTACCAAAAAAATAAAATTATTTGAAAAATTTGAAGTTTCAATAACTCCTGCTAATGTAAATAACTTTTAAAAAAAAATATAAAAATACCCTTTTGTAGATCCATAAGTGTAGTTTTCAAAAGTATATTTATTTTAATAGTTACTTATTATTTATATTTTATTTTTTATTTATACTAAAAGTAGGTTATCAACACAAAATATTAGGTTGATTACCATGCCAAGGAAAAATACTAAAACTTATTAAAAAAATAGAAAAAAATATGATGCACTAGATAAAAGAATCTATTACAAGATGATATAATTTTTTTCCATTTTAGATAAATATTTAATATAAAATTTGACGTCTGAGAGCAACAGTTGTTTTTTGATTCACACACATTTTAATATTTATTTAAAAATATATATTCATCAAAATTAGAAAAAAAAAAAATATCCATGCACTAAAGTTTCAAGTTACAAATACACACACAAAATTTCAAAGAAAAAAAAAATTACTAGAAAAAGTTTGACGTCCCATGCGACTTCATTTTTCAACATTTTATAACAACTAAATTATAGTTTTAATTTATTAAAAAATAGTTTAAAATAAATTTTTAATTTTCTTCAAAAATATAAACATAAAATATACTAAAAATTACATATTTTACAAGTTTACATCATTTCAAAATTCAAAACATATATGCCACTTTCAAATGATTCAAGTTTAAAAGTTGGATCAACATTGGTCATTTCTCTTCTAAAGTGTGACACAACTTTGTTCTTTTACCCTTGTGTTTATCCTTGACTGTCTGTAATGGCATGGTAACCAAGACTATTTGGTTGGCAGAAACGGCTTGCTAACCTCCCTGACTCGAAGGTCCTTGATATGTACTTTGTTGGTTCTATTGATAGAAGGGTCTACCTCATTGGTATGTCTGAGTTTCTTGTTTTGGAGGGACTGCTTGCTACTGCTTGATGAGAACTAGCTCATTAGCAAAGGATCGCATCAGGCTCTTCATATTGTTAAGATTCACTGCTATAGAAGAAGAACCTGACATGCTTGGATGTCCTATAAGATAGATGTACATAGACTGGGGTGGAGCAAGACTCATCATTTTTGTGGCTAGAGAGTTCATAGAAGAATTTTCTCAGAGTGGAGCACCTGAGATTTCAGGAAAAATGGGCATTGAAGGTTGTGGCAGAAGCTTTCCTGCATCTATCAAACTATTCTTCGTGTAAGCCGCCAACTTGTAAGCATCGGGTAAAGTATCTCCTCCCATGGAAGTCATCAGTACCACAATATCCGAACTGATGGCTTTAAAAAAGAACATGAATGTCATAGCAGTTGGAGGCCATGCAGTAGTTGGGATCCTTTGCTAGGTTTTGTTAAACCTAGTGTTGAAGTCGCTCATAGCTTCTTACGGGGCTCTCTTAACGGTAATTAGTTGATGTAATAGCGAGGAACGCTCTCCTTTCTCGAAAAAATGATCATTTTTTTTTCTCTGAGATCATCCCATGAGATGATAGAACCAGAAGTTAGAGATCTGTACTAGTCTTGAGCCTTCCCTTTGAAATAAGCAGCCATCAATCTCATGGTGATATTTTCCTCCATGATATTGTGCACCCTACATACTTCTGCTACATCTTAGAGGTGTTTGGAAGGGGTTTTAAAGTTCTCCCCAAAAAATTTCAGAATAGCCTTGAGGGAATTAGCAGGTATGGCAGACCAGACATTAGGTGGAGCAGGTGGTCATAGTGGACTACCACTGTCCTAGGTTACAAATTTTCTAGGAATGAGAGGGGGTACGTGGGCCATGGAGAAAAGATTCCTATGTATTGGGTAAATAGGTATTCTTATCTGGAAACTTTGGCCTCCAAGTAGGGTAGATAAGGCTCTGAATTCAAGGCTCTTACTCCTTACTCTTCTATTTCTCATAGGTGATATGGAACCTGTGACTCTTCTTCTCATAGGTACCAAAGTTGGTAACTGAGAGTACTGAAAGTTACCCTTTGATGATTCTCTTGTTTGAACCCTGGGCAAGAAACTTCCAGTTTCATTCCTCTGGTTTGATCTAGAAATATTTTTGACTTCTAATCAGGCCTTTGGAATAGTCCCACCGGGCGTTCTAGAAAATGAACTGTTGATCATAAAATCTTGCACCTCTCCGATAGTCTTATGGGAAATTCTACAAGTTGGGGGACAATATGTGCCTCATTGAATACCTCTGAGATTTTTACAGAAAGTTGACTCTTCTCTGAGTTTGGGAAAAGGGAAAGAAAAATGTAAATAAAAAAACATGAAAGTGGTGATGCGTCAATGCTTTTAAAACATTTCAAAAAACAAAAGTCTTCCTCTATGAGTGATATAAGAGATAGAGAACACCACTTCCCCTCATGGTTGGGAGGATAACGAACAACAAAGGCTCGATACAAGCACATATGCAATCATTCAATTAACCCACACGATGTGTGTATTAAGATCTGAATCAAACATAAAAGTTTTCAGAATTAATAGAAAACATTAAAAAGCAATAAAGACCCTTCCTCTTAATATAGCATATCACAAAGAAATGATAACCCTACAAAGAAAATGGAGAAATCCAAAGACATAGTCCAATTTCTAAAGATTATAATTTAATCATATACACAAACAACATGGAAACCTAATAATCAAACCATTTAGATTAAGCAAGACACAGTGTTTTATCATGGATGAAGATATAAACAAAGAAACATTGACAAAGACCATTTCATGCATGGTTTCAAATATTTCTTCAGAACAACTTGTACTTCAAATTAAAATGAACTTTAAAATATATATCGGATTCTAATCCAATAATAGTTTGATCATAAAATAGACATAACATGCTAGAGTGAAGTAGTGTTCTATGCACTTTCTAACAGAAAATATTTCTACTAAGTAAGAAAGCTCAAGGAAAAAATTTTCTAACAGGAAATCTTCCGAAACTTCTTCATTATGCTGTTGTCCTTAATATATAGCCGCCCAGAAGAGAAAAAACTTGACCTTGTCCTTTATTAATGACTTACAGGCGTCGAAACCTGATGGCTTGGAAATCCGATTCTAGATCTTTCATTATCTCGTTGTAATCTTGCTCATCAATTTTCAGCTACCACATTTATATCATTTAGATATTTCCACATGATTAGCTCTTATAATTGCTTTGATCCTAGAAAGATAGTCTTGTCGATCACCCAAGTGGCTTTGGTGGCACCGACTCACGTCCCTTCATTGGAAAAAGAAAAACTCATTCTTACGGACTGCAAGTGAACATTCCCTAGCTACAGTTTCATAGCATGAGGAGATGACGTGTTAGAAGGGGAGATAATCTTAGATCTACAAAAAGTGGTTGCAAGAAATGTCTGCCAGGTCAAAACGTGGTCCAACTTCCGACTGAGTATAAAATGATCAAAAAGATACACGTAGCCACCACATGGCGTATTGCGTGCCTATCAAAAATACAAAATACTTGCACGTGGATCAACCTGAAAACCAAAAGAAAGTCGATAGACAAAAACAAACATAGGAAAACAATTTCTTCATAGGACTCATTCACCACCTTGGGTGAATGAGTTTCGTGTTACCAAAATTCAAATTTAAATCAAATTTCTGATAGGATTTTATTCTCCTAGATCTAATGTTGGCTTGTAGTGTTGAAATTTTGGGAATTCTTGCATAATTAACTACAAATACAAGGTTCTTTCACTGATTTTTCTTCAAACAAGTAATCAAGTGATCCTTATAGTAAATTGAGTTCATAAGAGAATTTGAGCAAGAGAATTCAAAGGATTTCAAGGATACATTATCAAGCATTCAAGAGCATCCTTCAAGCATCAATCCTCATGTCAAAGATTGCATTCTTCATGTTTTTTATTGTGTTAATAATTGTGATGTAGATTCCATGATTCAAGCAAGCATTGCATTGAAGATCAACATCATTCTAACAAGAATCAAGGCCACATCCATTGTAGCCATTTCAAGCATAATTGTAGAACCTTATTTCTAGGGTTTGGTCAATTGCAACATTATCCTTTTTTCATGAAATAAAGAAAAATGGGGGGTCCTTTTCTCTAGAGCTTTTAGGGTTTTAGACCTAAAAGGAGTGAAGTCCAATTTTCTAATGTATGGTTCATTCAAGAAAAAACCCTTCAGATTTAAATACAAAGGAGATTGAAATCTAACAAAGGGAATGTCTTAGGGGGATTGAATGATGAGAAATGAGGGTTTCACCACCAAGTGTAAACTTGGAAAAGAAAATGTGTGAAAAATACAATGTAGTATACAAGATGACCTAGAAATGCAAGTAAAATGTAACAAAAAGCTGTAAAACTAGAAATGTGCACCTGGGAAACTTGATAAGGCATAATGGAGATCTGGAATCTTGAAAAATATACTATTGGAGCCAACT
This sequence comes from Sequoiadendron giganteum, assembly GCA_007115665.2. Classification (NCBI taxonomy): domain Eukaryota; kingdom Viridiplantae; phylum Streptophyta; class Pinopsida; order Cupressales; family Cupressaceae; genus Sequoiadendron; species Sequoiadendron giganteum. The sequence continues at coordinate 560,929,580 of CM021106.1, forward strand.
CAAACTTATACGCTAAGTTGGGAGAATTAGTCTAGTTCTGGGTAAATTGTTCTAGAATGGGTTTTGAAAAAATGGGTACTTAGATCTGCAAAAATCCCTGAGTGATAGGTACAGTGGGAATCATTCACCAAGATTGGTGAATCAATCCACTTTTGTATTTCTAGAAATTCAAAGCTGGATCCTATAGCTTTCAGTCTACTTTTCTATTCTTGATTCAGATCTTGGTTTGAAACTGCAAAATTCGGCCTGTAGGACATCTCCAAGCTCCTCGAAGGCTTGTTCACAACTTGGAAAACTTTGAATTGCTTTGACAACTTGATGAAATTTTTTCCAATCTTTCTCCTTTATAAATCTACATTCTAGACCTGAAAATTACATGCAAAGAGAGGGAAAAATGGTTGTGGGCTTTGCCTTGGTCAAACCCCTTGTTGGTAATTAAACCTTGAAATGAAATAAAATATGAATGGAGAATGATGAGTGAACAAAATTTAATTTTTCAATTCATTAAATCCTAGCAATAAAGTGTCATAATTATGCTTGAAATGGCTGCAATGGATGTGGTTCTTGACTCTTTCTTGATGTTGATAGATCTTGAATGTAAAGCTTGATTGGATCATGAACTCTACATCACAATTGTGAGCACAATGATAACCATGAAGAATGTGATCTTTGACATGATGATTAATGCTCTTGAATACTTGATAACCCTCGAATTCCTTGAATTCTCTTGTGAACTCAATTCACTATAAGGATGAGTACTTGAATGCTTGGGAATGAGAGAAAAAACCTTGTATTTATATTCAATTTTGAAAGAATTCCTTAAATTACAACACTACAAGCTGACATTAGATCTTGGAGAATAAAATCCTACCAGAGGTTTAAATTAAATTTGATTTTTGAGTTAAAGGGGACTCATTCACCACCTTGGGTGAATGGGTCCCACCTAAGGGGAATCATTCACCCGAAATGGCGAATGAGTCCCACCTTAGGAATTTGAGGTGGGTTTCAAGATTTTGATGTTTTAAATGCCTTTTTTCAGAACTATCCTCAAAAATACATATAAATAAGGCTTGTGGATGTAAAAAAGGGGCCAATTAAAGCATACGAAAGCCCAATTATTAATGACAAGCCTAGAGGAATTTGAAAGTGTGTTACAACACTTTACAACACACCAAATAAAGTAAGGTTAAGATAAATTATGATTTAAAGTATGTTTATTATGCTTAATTAATTGATACAATCCTAGAAAAGTGTAAAAGTGTGTTACAACACTTTACAACACCTTTACAAGGAACCATTAAAATAAATTAGTTCACAAGGGCCCAAGATCTAATTTGAATGTGCTATCCAAATTACAACACTAAATCAAGGCAACATTAAGCCAAAATCCACAAGGAGGACCTAAACGAGCACAAAAAATCTGACAGACACTTTTTTTGATGTTACATTTAGTACCCACTTTAGTGAGAGGATGAACTTGATTTAAACACACACTAAAGTAGACAAACACACTCCAAGAGGGGTTCTAATGTAATAATCCTAGAAAGATGGGACAATATCGATCAAGAGGGGTGATCAAGCCCTAAGGATCAAGATCGCATGGCAAACCAACAAGAGAAAAATGAACACACATGAAAATTATATAAAGAACATCAAAAAACATAATCATACACTACCAAAGATCAAAAATAAATAAAGGAGAAATACAGATCAAGATTTGATTATTTTTCCATCGTGATGTGGATCAGATCTAGGATATTTGTCTAAAAAATGCATACTCACTCTGAGGCAAAAAAACTCATGGCCGTCCACCAGATGAGAAGTCCAAAAAGGTTAGAAACATACACTCATGGTTGGTATGTACTCACACACACATGCAAGTGGCTATGGGAAAAATAATTCCTCAAATTGGGCTTCCTACTCAACCATACCAAAGTTATACCTTGCGATAACTTTAATAAGGCGCCACAAAAAAATGACTTGATTTTTGAGCTTCATGAGACAAAAAAACTTTGTATTCTTAGAGCTTATGAACAAACAGGATGGCTCCACAGGCATGCAAGCTATGTTATGCAAGGTGGCCATATAAAAAAAATGAAAAATGAAAAAAATATGAAATTTTCAAAGGAGTCTCGCTTAGTTCATGTGAGGTCTTTAACTTAGCCGACATTATGCCTAATGTCTCCAAGAGAGGAACAATCAAAATATATAATATTTGAAACTTACAGGATGTAGTGTGTCACATCAAGCCACTAAGAGGAATGTAGTATACTAAGAGAGATCATGCTCATGAAGTACACCACACCCAATGTCATCCACAAAGCGAAAAACACATCTTATGAAGTAAGAAGATTGCACTAAGAACCATGAAAAAGAAAAATGAAAAAGAATAATGCCAATGTATGCCCCCACTTTAAGGAAATTTCTAAACACCATGCTATGAGAAATTACTTTAAAGTAGTAAATGAAAAATACCAGTTGAAGGAAGAGAGATATGGGAGCCAACTTGGAAAGCCCTATGCCAAGTCATATGTTTCTGAGTAAAGTTGTGTCATGCAAGAGAAAAAGAAAAGAGAGGGGTTTCCCCCAAAAAGAAAACACCAAACACATAAGGGATATATGGATATGGGGTCAGTATGTTCTTTTCTACAATGATTTTAGAGAGCTTGGAACTGTCATCATCTCCAAAATACACATAGAACTTGAAGAATGACAAAAAGAGAATGAAAAACAAAGAAAAACCTTTTGGGTCAACATGGAAGAGACATAGGGTGTCTTGACACCTTGCGTCATCCCCATAAGCAAAAGAAAAGAAAAGATAAAGAATAAATAAAAAGGGAAAAAGAAAAGAAATCCTTTTGGGTCAACATAAAGGAGACATGAATGTCTCGATGTCTTGTGTCATCCAAAAAAGGAAAACACAAGAAAAAGAACAAAGATGAAAAGCGAAAGTGAAAGCGACATAGAGAAGAATGAAGGTACATATAGAGGAATGCCACAAAGAGAGATAAAATAAAATGTCATGGCGGACCACATCATGCACATGCAATCACACAAAATAAAATGAAAAATAAATGAAACGAAATGAAGAAAAATGGGAAGTCCTTTTCTCTAGAGCTTCTAGGGTTTTAGACCTAAAAAGAGAGAGGTCCACTTTTCTAAGGCACGATTCATTCGAGAACAAACCCTTGTGATTTAAATGTAAAGGAGATTGAAATCTGAAAAAGGGAATATCCTAGGGGGATTGAATGATGAGAAATGAGGGGTTCACCACCAAGTGTAAACTTGGAAAAGAAAATGTTTGAAAACATAGTGTAGTATGGAAGAAGACCTAGAAATGCAAGTAAAATGTAGCAAAAAGCTATAAAAATAGAAATGTACACTTGGAAAAATAGAGAAGGAAAAATGGAGATCTATAATCTTTAAAAAACCACTATTGGAACCAATTGGGACTCGTATGCCAAGCTAGGCGAATCAGTCCAATTTTGGGTAAACTATGTCAGAACATGTTTCAAACAAATGGGTACTCAGATATGCAAAAATACATGACAAATAGGTACAGTGGGACTCATTCACCACGAGTGGAAAATTAGTTCACTTTTGGATTTCTGGAAATCGAAAGCTGGATCCTATAGCTCTCAGTCTACTTTTTTGTTCCTAATTCAAATCCGGGTTTGAAACTACAAAATTCAACCTATAGGTCTTATCCAAGCTCCTCCAAGGCTTGTTCACAACTTGGACAACTTTTAATTTCTTATACAACTTTTCCAATATTTCTCCTTTATAAATCTCCAACCTAGACCTACAAATTGCATGCGAAGAGAGGGAAAAATAGTTTTGGGGTTAAAGAATAGAAGTTTTCCTTGGTCAAACCCCTTGTTGGTTATTAAACCTTGAAATGAAAAAAAATATGAATGGAGAATGATGAATGAACAAAAGGTAATGATGCAACTCACCAAACCCTAGCAATAAAGTGTTGCAATTATGCTTGAAATGGCTGCAATGGATGTGGTTCTTGACTCTTTCTTAATGTTGATAGATCTTGAATGCAAATCTTTCTTCCAAATCATGAACTCTACATCAAAATTGTGAGAACAATGACAAGCATGAAGAATGTGATCTTTGACATGATGATTGATTCATGAAGAATTCTCTTGAATACTTGATAATCTACCCTTGAATTCCTTGAATGCTCTTCCTCAAATGCTCTTGTGAACTCAATTTTCTATAAGGATGAGTACTTGAATGCTTGGGGGGGGGGGGAGAATGAGAGAAATAAAATTGTATTTTTACTCAATTATTCAAGAATTCCTTAAATTACAACACTACAAGCCGACAATGGTTCTTGGAGAATAAAATCCCACCAAAGATTTAAACTAAATTTGATTTTTTGAGTTAAAGGGGACTCACTCGCCACCTTGGGCGAATGGGTCCCACACAAGTGGATTCATTCACCCAGAATGGTGAATAAGTCCCACCTTAGGAATTTGAGGTGGGCTTTCAGGATTTTGATGTTTTAGATTCCTTTTGTGGGGATTATCCTAAAAATACACATAAATAAGGCTTGTGGATGTGAAAAAGGGGCCAATTAAAGTATAATAAATCCTAATTATTAATTACAAGCCTAGAAGAATGTGAAAGTGTGTCACAACACTTTACAACACACCAAATAAGGCAAGGATAAGATACATTATGATTGAAAGTGTGTTTATTATGCTTAATTAATTGATACAATCCTAGAAAAGTGTGAAAGTGTGTTACAACACTTTAGAACACCTTTACAAGGCACCATTAAAATAGATTAGTTCACAAGAACCCAAGATCTAATGGGAATGTGTTATCCACATTACAACACTAAATCAAGGAAGCATTGATCCAAAATCCATAAGGAGGACCCAAATGAGCACAAAAAAGCCTAATGACCCTTTTTCGACGTTACAGTTCATTCACCATTCTCCACTCATATTTTCTTTCATTTCAAGGCTTAATTAACAACAAGGGGTTTGACCAAGGAAAACCACTATTCTCTAACCCCACAACATTTTTCCCTCTTCTTATGTGTGGTTTTCAAGTCTAGATTGTATATTTGTGAAGAAGCAAAGTTGGAGAAAAGTTCCCAAGTCTCTAATGTTTTCAAAGTTGTCATTAAACCTTGGAGAATCTTGGAGAAGACCTATAGGTGGTATTTTGCAAATTCAAATCCAAATACTAGTCAAAGAGAGTAGAGTGAATTGAGAGACACAAAATCTAGTTCAAAACTTCAGAGAAAGCAGAAGTGGACTAATTCATCACTATTGGCAAATGAGTCACACTGTACATGCCTAATCAAGATTTTAATGGATCTATATACCCTTTTGATTGAAACTTTCTCTATTGCATTTTTCAAGAAATTGAATTGATTCGCCTAGCTTGGAAAATGATTCCTAGTCTACTTCTATAGTAGATTATTTGTGATCCAGACCTTCATTCTGCCTTCTTCAATATTCCAGGTGCACACTTCCAGTTTCATAAATTTTTACTGTATTTTGTTCATCTTTCTAAGTCATTTTCCATATCACATTATGTTTTTAAATTCATTATCTTTTCCATGTGTACACTTGGTGGTGAACCGTCATTAGACATCATTCAATCCCCTAGGATATTCCCTTTGCCAGATTTCAATCTCCTTTGCATTGAAATATCAAGGGCTTGTTCTTGAGTGAAGAGTGTGAAGATTGACCTTTCTCCTTTTAGGTCCAAAACCCTAGAAGCAAAAGAGAGGACCACAAGTTTCTTCTTTTCAATTTGGTGAACCTGCATTTAGAGCATCATAATTCTGATTTGGAGTGCATTTACATCCTAGATTTAGCTTGCATTAACATTACATTAGATTTTTCATTGGTTAATTTACATTCTAGGGTTTCAATTTCTACACTAGCAAAAAACTCATTTAGCTTCCATTATTGCACTTAATTTCATTTAAAATCAATCAAATCTTGCATTTTCATCTCAGATCTACATTAGAAAACATAAAAAGCATAAAATACAGTCCAAAAATTATGAAAATTTTCAAAAAAATCAATACCTGGACTCATTCGACACGTTGAGAAAATCAGTCCCTTTAAAAAATTTTAACTAAATTTTCTGGTATTTACAATTCATTTTTTGGGTCTCTATTTGTTGTTGTTACCTTTCTGTTCTAGCTTGCAAAATTTTTGTTTCATTCAAATCATTGTATCTAGCTTAATTTCATTCATCTTGTGCATTTCTTAAAAATATCAAAATTGCATTTACAACATTGTTGCATAGTTTACAATCTAAAATTTGCATCATGGATATGTGCTTTAGCAAAATTTGGATATCATTAAATTCAGTGGATATGTCAAGTTGTGTTTTTGGAAATGACCCTAACAAAATTGAACTCTCATTCTCACTCTACTCCTAATGCATGTCCTCGTGATGTTGACATCATTAGAGAATATGGTGACAACATGAATAAGTTCCTAAATGATTTTCTTAACAACCTTGAAGATAATACATCCTTTTACCCATCCATGAAACAACCAAATACCCCTCACCATACCACCTCTTGAGATGTTTGGCTACTTACATCTTGAAACAAAAGATGAACCTAAGTTCCCTACAATAGGTGAACCTAGTTCCTCTAGACAAGCAAACACTCAACCATTTTATGATAACAAGGTAATAAACACTCCCATAAATCTTCAAGAAACATATGAAAAAGGCTTCAAAATCTTGATAAAACAAGGATGTGATACAACAAGTGAAGATGAAATTCATCAACTCCTAGAACAAACACAAATTCATGAAACTACAAAGGGGATATGATATCAAGATCTCCCTCGCAACACTCTTGTTCCTAGAGAATATCTAAGACTTTGTAGTGATGGTATGGTTATCTTAGATCATCATCCTGATATGAATATCCTTCTTCCTAAAGAAAAACTAATCACTCACAACAATGATAAGGATGATAGTATCTCCCTAGGTCTTCTCCCTCAACCTTCAACTAGATAAGTTGGTGAATCTAGCAAATACAAAAGACCTTACAAGCTATAAAAGCTACAACTTCCTTGTCTATCACCCGAAAGTGAATGAAAGATACAATTTATTTTGAACAAACAATTAATAACATTGACACCTATGAATACATTAGTCCTATCCTAAGGATACAAAGGTCCCACATTACACATATCATTGAATTCTTAGACACAGTACTGATGAGTGTCATGCATTCCAATTAATATTGATTTTTTTTACTTTGATGGCAATGAATGCCATCATTTGGTTGCCTAGCCTTGTTTCCCCCTTCTCATGTAATAGTTGTAGAATATACTTTTCTCACTATTACATGACCTTCCCATCACCTACCTTAGCTCATTCTTCCTTCACACCCTATGGAGGCAAGAAGTTGTTAGACTTGTACTAGTAATGCATTTCTCATTGTGCCTTAAGTTCATCATTCACCTTCCACTTATATAGAAAAATATTGGGAGGTGGATGACTTGCTCATAGGTTGAATCACATTTTCCTTACTAGTATTTTGCATCATTTATTTTTCATTTCTATTTTGTGTCAGAAAGAAGATCAAGAATCAAATCTATTAGCTTCACCAGATTTATAACCTGGCATGAATATATGTTACTATCTCAGTTCATCCTTCAGATGGTTTTAACCAAAAAATTTGTAAGGCAGTGTGCCTAAATGCAAGTGCATTCATTTTGTAAAAAATTATTTGAGTACTCAAATCGTGGATTAACCTCCACCATGGTTTTTCCCCTAATAGGGTTTCCACAAAAAAATATTTGTGTGATGGTGTTATGAATGTTTTCTTTGAATGCTTGCATCTTTATTTTAATCTATGATTGAAGTTTCAAATTAATAAAGTTAAGATTTGTTGAACATTAATTCACCCCCCCTCTCAGTGTTCCCTTGAGTCCAACAATTGGTATCAAAGAATAGTTCCTCTTAAGAATTTTAGTAGCTTGAGGTGGATCTTGGAATGTAATGGACTCTAGTAGTCTTTAGCAAAAAATTTTGGTGGCACTTGATGACCTTGATCAGTCTAAAGAAGAAGTACACGAATTGAAAGAAAATCTTAGGGATGCTCAGAAATTCATTCAGTCATTGAAGGATCAGATTGTTAAATCCAAGGAGAAAAAGAAAGATCTTTGTGATCAGATCAAGTGACAATAGAGTGAAAACATGGATGATGCTCACCTGAATCAAACCTTGAAGGAAATAACTAAAGAATGTGAAAAAATTTCCAGAGAAAATGCTACCCTAAAGCATGAGATGGAATCTATAATGATGAAGCTAACTAAAGATATTGAAGAGAGGAATAAGAACAAAGAGAATCTATCTTAGTCCTTAAAAGAGAAATTTGATGAACACAAAAGAATAAATGAAGAATTCTCTTAGCTGGAAAATGAACTACAACAATCCAAAAATAATGAAGAACTTGGTAAGCGGATTGTTATCCTTAGAAATGAACTTACTACTACAAATGAGTAAAAAGAAAAGTTTAAGATCAGTTAAGTGAAGCTTGATGAGTTGACTCAAGGAAAAAAGAGTGGAAATGATAAGAGAGGTCTTGGATATGAAAAAGGAGAAAGGTCTAGACCTAGAGAAAAGAATTTTAGACAAGAAAACCTGATGAAAAAAGTTGGAAGGTATCCGGTAAGACAACCTAATGCTCAAAAATTTAATGGATACTATTTTTCTTGCAATAAATTTGGCCATATGGATACTCAATGTAGAAGTAATATGAAATCAAGAGATTCATCATTTTCTAGTCAGTGTTTCAAATGCAAGAAGTTTTGTCATAAATCAATTGAATGCAGGAATTTTTCAAACTACTCTATCAATAGAAATAATGTTAAATGTTATACATGTGGGAAATTTGGAAATATTTCCAATCAATGTAGATCAAGAATAAATCAATGGAATTATTGGTTTGGACAAGAAAGAACTGTGTGCTACAAGTTGTGTGATAAAATGGTGAATGGATTGAAGCTTTCCTCTCAGAGTACAAAGCTATTTTAAATTATGGGGTGGACGTATTTCAACAATATATTTATATTTTTCTACATCAAACTCAATGCCTTATCTACAAACAATGAAACCTGAGAGCTTTCTATAGGTGAGGCCAAAAACAAATATTTAGGATTTAATTGTACTTGATATTGATTGAGATGATCAAATATTTCATCAATTACTTGAATTTGTTATGCTCTTTTCTTTGACTTTCCTAGAAGGTCATCCACATAATCTTCCATGATGAAATATAGAAAATCATGAAGTATTAGTATCATTGCTCATTGGTACGTAGCTCTTGTATTTTTAATATAGAATGATATCACTTGATATCAAAAGGTGCTCCATGGAGTGATAAAATCTTTTTTTATGTTCATCTTCTATAGCTATCTTGATTTGTTTGTATCCTAAAACCCCATCCATGAGTGGTAGCATTTCATTTCCTACTATGAGATCAATTATTATGTCAATGTTTTGAAGTGGTAAATCATCTTTTGGACATGCTTTGTTGACCTGTCCCTAAAATTTATACCAAATTTGATACCCCTAGTGGGATTAATGATAGGTACAATGTTGGATACCTACTCAAGGTGGTCTATTTGATGAATAAAACCCACTTTCAAAAGTTTTTTTAATTCTAATTTTACCAAGAGGGCTATGTGGATGTATTTTTCTCAATTTTTTCTTGAATAGTTTTCCATAAGGGTAAACTACCAAGTGATGTATAACTAGAGTTGGATCTATCCTTGACATCTTAGCATAAGACCGATGAGTCCAAATAATGACTAATTTTTGTTAGGATTATCATATGTTTGCTATTATTACTATGGGTTTTTAGCACCTGGTTACTAATACTTTATATGTTATTTCCCTAAACTTGTGAACTTTGGACATGAACCTATCATTGTAACCTTTGATGGTATTAACCAATTATGTGATATATCTATATTAATATTACATGTGATTGAATAAATTCTATTCTAAGGTGATTATGGATATATAATTTTCTTGTGCATGCTAATGTCATAATGCAAATTTAGATAAAGATGCAGATATAAATGGAGCTTGCAATGTGCAAGAAGTTCATGCCAACTTACCGGTTGTTGAAAGAGTCAAAATTGAGATGGAAATTCAAGAGGTCAATGGTTGGAAACTTCCAACTCATGTAGGAGTGATAACTAAACTTTAAATGACCATGTCTATTAGTTGAGTAGATTTAGGAGGTGTTGTTATGTTGGATCCTCATTCAGGAAAGACTGGTCTAACTAAATCTTATGCATGCATAACCTCCTTCCTCTTTTTCATGCTTTGAATAAATGGCATCCTCCTAGTCTGTTGGAGTTGACTACCCAGTTAGTTAGAGCTAGTTAGAATCTTTTCCTCTATAAATAATGATCAGGTTTTCCTCTTCAAGGGGTTCGATATTTTTATATTCTACTTTCATTTTTAGTTTCAAGGAATATAGTCATGTTGTTTTTATTATGTAATAATGTTTTCAATGAATAAAATGACACTTTAATTTTCTACATCTGAGTTAGTTTTGGGAAGACTCATTCAAGTGGGACCAATTGGTGAGAATTCCATCCATTTAGTCTAGTAGTTACTTTTCTATTCAATAATTAGTTATATTAATTAGCAATTGTTTGTTCCTACAACCATTGGAACTTCATTCTGTGTCTATTCCTATAGCCAAGGTAGATAGAGTGACTTCCTATCTATTTACTAAGACTTCTATTTCTATAATTCATTTTAGTTTAGTTTAGTCGTTGATTTATTCTGAGTACTTATGCTAATTCCTTTCAAGAATTTCACTTTTGGTACCATTTTCTCTCTAGTTATAGGATACATATGACTACAATTAAGTCCTAGTGCATAGACAATGTTGACCCATTTCCAGTTCATGTCCCTAGGTTGATAATGAAATGAACCTTCATGATGAGCAATATAACTACTTGGTGCGAATATCTAATCTCTAAGTTATATCTTTAAGGGCTTAGTTATTGAACCATTAGAGGAGGCCAACATTTTTGGCATAGTTACTAGGGATGGTGTCAAACTAGGAATTTCTTAGAAGTCATTTTTAGTTTCTTTCTTGTTTTTTGTATCTCTGAAACTGTTTGTTTTTAGCATACTCTTCATTCAAATAAAATAATGACCCACTATTCTTTCACCAATTCTTTGTGTGAGTTGGCTGATACTGAGTTAATACCACATGCATAGGGATAGGAGAAGAGATGCTCTAGGGAGATTCCTTCCTATTGATCCTAATCCCGATAACCAGCTAGTTGAGTTTTAAATTTTTCCAAGAGATGAAGAAGAAGAAGAGGAAAATCCTTTTGTTGATGCATTTGCCAATTTTTCCAGTTCTAAAACTTCCTCTGAAGATCAAGTTGCCCAAAACTTGATTGAGAATCCATTTCCTCTGATAAGCAATTATGGCTACCCCAATTATACCTAACCAACCAACCTTTCCATTCACTATCCCTCAATAAAATGCAGTTGATAACCTCAAGAACACTTCTTCAGTTCTTCCTAAATTCTATCGGCTTGTAACAAAGGACCTAGAAAATTTATTGTTTGAATTTGATATCATTTGCAAAAGCTATGATTACACTACTAATTCTCATAGGCTTAAATTTTTTCCTACTACCTTGAAGGAAGCTCCATTAAGATGGTTTATGGGTTTAGGTAGGAATATTGTGAATACTTGGGATGTTATGAATGAAAATTTTCTTGAGAAGTATACAAAATATTGTAGAGCTAGTGATATGAGAGGAAATGATATCTTCAGGATGCAGTAGAAGGAGGATGAAAGTTTGGAGGACTATGTGTCAAGGTTCTCATTTTTTTTGCAAAAGTCCCTGCATCATGCACTCAATGAAGAGTCTCAAAATTTTCTCTTCCTTAGAGGGATAAATGAAATTGCACTAATTCTATGGACTTGATAGGAGAAGGAGATATCACCCAAGTTCCCTGGGATGATATTAAGATGATATGTCAAAACTACTCCAAGGTAGCTATAAAGAAAGGAAGAGGTTACCAATATTCTATGTGTAACTCCTTCATTAATTGAGTTTCAAGGATGGAAATTACTCATTTGTTGTCATATTTCAAGAAAGATATCATAAAAAATATGGCCACTCATCTAGATATACTTCAATCAAAGAAGAAACATGACGAGGCAGAGGCAATGTTGGCAGAATATTGTCCTCATTGTAGGTAAAAGAAGAAAGACTACAAATGTAAAATGGTAGCCAAAATTGATAGCAAGAAAATTCAACCAGAGTTCAAGCCAATTGAGGGTGATGATGATTAGGTTTTCTACATTGTACAAAGAAGGCCATGGACTCCAAGAAAAGGTATGCCAGTAGACCCATTATCTTTTAGTGGACCTTATATGAATTATTATGCATCTGCTAATCAATGTCAACCCCCATATCCAACAAAATTTTGAGGTTATTCACCTCAGCCTTCAAACAACCCTCCAAATAATTGTTCCAATTACCAAAACACTTCACCTCAGTGGAAAAAACCCGAGGGGAATCGGTAGCAACCTCAAGGAAATTGGCAACATACATCCCAATGGAGGGGAGGACATCAATGGCCAAACTAGGAAATTGGTTACATACAACAACCTCCACACCCTACCATAATGCCTCATCCTAACTCAAATACTAGCACACCTAGACCAACTCAATTACTAGCTCAACCCACACCCAACCAAAATAACAAACCATAGCAGCAACCAGTTTACTCTATAGATCCCAATCAATTTCCTGCATATGTTGTGAGTGTGAGTGATATTCATCTATGTTTAGGAACCAATTTGTCATCTCCTTCCACTCCTATTATAATAGAGCTTCTTGTGGAAGAGAGGAGCATCAAAATTTATATGATATCCATACTCAGTCACGTGTGCCCAAGAATCCTGAACTAGTTCAGGAGTCTGGTCTAGACCCACCATTTCCTCAAAGGTTAGAAGTTGTTAAATAAAAGGAAAAAATAACCTTTGATATTTTGGATCAGTTAAAACACATATGTGTCAAGATACCATTGTTATAGGCTATAAAAGATGTTCCCATATATAGTAAGGAAATTAAGCAAGCATGTCTCAAAAATTTAGGGAGGAAAAAGAAGGACCACACCACTATTCATGTGGTAGGGTAGTTGGAACATATCACTCTTGGGAAATTAATTGTTCCTAAGTATACTAGCCTAGGTAGTCATGTAGTTGGACTCATTATAAATGGGATCCAAGTAAATAATGCTCTAATAGACTTGGGAGGAGCTATAAATGTGATGACTAAGGATATCCTACATTAGCTGAATATTACAAATCTGAGACCTACTTCTACTGTCCTCCAGCTTGTTGATAGTTCCATTGTCAAACTAGATGGTATAGTAGAAGACCTTGTTGTTATTATTGACTCTTGGGAATATCTAGCTGACTTCATGATCCTTTCCCCTAAAGCTACATTAGGAGGGTATCTCAGTATTCCAAGAAGGTCGTGGTTATGTATAGAAGATGCTTACATTGGATGTCGATCAGAGGAGATGACTATTTCTAATGGGAGAAGCATTAAAAATCTTTCCCTTTATCCTTGTACTCAACCATCCCATGATATGGACCACCCCATCTAGCCACAAGTTGGAGAAGAGGCTGAGGAGGTCAATTCAATAACACAACTTATGATGATAGGAAGAAGTCCTTTTATGCAACTTTAGGAAGAGGATGAAATATTATCCCATATAATTCTGAACCATTTTGAAGTGCATGAAGAACCTCCCAATCATGAATCTAGTTCTACATGTCCATTGCAGATACTTCTACTAGCTTCTTTTGCACATGAGTTTCTTGCAACAACAAATATACTTCATACATTGCTACCACATGAAGTAAAAGTGTCAAGCATCAATAAAACAACCATGATTGAGTTGATCACACAAGTACAAGTTTCAGAGGGGAAATTTTTGAATATTAATAAAAATATTAGTCAAGAGGAGGAGTTGTCTCTGACAAACCTCTTAAAATTGCATCAACAAGCATTTGTGTGGGATTACCATGAAATGAAATGATTAGATCCAAAACTTTGTACTCATAGGATCTACACTAGAGATGACTTCACACCAGTAAGGCAACCACAAAGGAGAATCAACCCTGCATTGAGGGAGATTGTGAAAGGAGAACTACATAAGTTATTGAATGCAAGTTTTATCTACCCTGTCTCAAACAACCAATTGGTGTCACCTTTGGTAATTGTGACTAAAAAGGGAGATAAATTGAGTGTTTGTGTTGACTATAGGGAACTAAACTCTGCCACCAAAAAGGATCACTTTCCCCTTCCTTCTATAGACCAAGTATTGGATTCACTTGCAGGTAAGCAATATTTTTCCTTCTTAGATGGGTTCAGTGGTTATAATTATTAAATATCCAAGATACTGAGTGGGGATGAATCAGTGTCTTCTTAAACTTATTGAACAAATACCATACAATTAATCCAAAGCATATGATAATTAAGATGAGTAGAATCATTAATTGAACATGAAACACACAACAGATGAACACCAAGATTTTTACGTGCCAAAACCATAATGGGAAAAACCACAGTGAGGATTAACTCATAATATAGTATCAATGGTTATGAGATATTACAAAAGGGTGGCTCACTGCTAGGACTTTCTATCCAAAATAGAGGCTCACTAACTACAAAATATAGAAACACAAATGGCTTATAGCCAAAGAATGAACTGATGTAAGTACACCTCAAAGTGCAGATTTAGTTCCTTTGAATCTAAAGAAATTCAGATTCCAATAGATCAATCTTCACTCTTTTCATATCCACACATAATCTACCAACATTCACATTCACATTCACCATTCTCATTCTTCTATCTCCAAAGACATCCTGTATGCATATTTGATTTACCCATAAGTAACAATTAGGTTAGCTCCATGTACACACAAAAACCTTCTCAAAAGTAATTAAAACTTGTGGTGTGAAATTAAATGTTGGCATGGATTGCACCAACAAGATTTAATCCATTTCACCTTCAACTGCTTAATAGGTTAGCCAAAAATAGACCTAATAAAAAACGGTAAGCAAAAAAATGATGCTAGCGACACCCACGAGCATCTGAATGCACAAGATATTGTCCATGCATTATTTTATCAACAAAAAACCATTTCCTAAAATTTGAAGTAGTAACTATCACTAGACGGGAAATCTGAAGTAAAATACCAAAGGACAACTCTATATTATCGGTTCAGAATATCTGATCAACATGGCATTGAATCTTGTAGTTGCAATTCATATATCATGGTGAAATCAATAACAAAAAAAACTATATCAAGAGATGTGTTCTTCTTCATTCTTCCAGCAATCTCCCCCTTTGTCATTGATGGCAACATGTGCCAAAATAATTTACAGACTTCCTATGTACATAGTATACTCTATTTCTCTTTCCACTCTCCCCCTTTGACATCAAGGACAAAGGTCGATCAAAAAGTATGAACATAAATATGTACACAAGGTCTGAAATGTACAACACAGAGAATTAAACTACTAAAATCCCCTTGAGGAGTTTAACCCAAACAATGTGAAAACCAAAAAAAAAAACTTTACCCAAAGGAGGGAGCACTTTGAAGTTCTTGTGGAATTCCTTGCCAGGCCGCTTTACCATTCTCCCAACTTTGTTTAGAAAATATCAAAAAAAATTTCAAAGAATCTAATGCAATAAAAATTTCTTCAACATCATTCAAAGTATTTGAGGATAGATTGATCTTATCCAGTTTCTCAGCATTAGCCAAATCAATTTATTTATGCGCAGAGATGGCATTCCAAGTTGATTTGTCTTTGTCCATGGATACATTGTAAGTACTCGGAACAACTGTCAATTGGGACTCAATGGAGTCCATGAAATAATTTGTACTTTGTGTGGCATCAAGTCACCTTATGCAGTAGGAAAACATAGAATTAGCTTCAGATTCACAAGCATTTATAGATTCAAGGCTCTTTTCTACATTTGTATGTGCGAAAGAACACTTGTCATGGAGGATCAATAGCCATTTCTTAGTCAGTTTCTCTACAATTTCCTTTTTTTTTTCTCACCAAGTCCATTGGTATACTCCTTGAAGGAGTCCAATAGAAGCTCCAGGTTTTCAATTGGAGTGAGAGATGCATCCATATACATATTAGGTGTGACATCTTGCAAAGCCTTAATAGAATCTTCGATGAGCTCAATTCCCTTCTGATGCATTTCCAATATTTCTCTTCTACCAGATGCATGCAGTACATCACCTAAGACCATTTTATGTATAGGTAAAATATTGTTTAGATCCACATAGCCTTGATTCATGGGAAGTTACAGGAGTTCTGAAGGAATTATCAGCAGGAATTTGATCTGCTTAGATAGAAGGCCCTGTTGGTGTTTAAAATAACAACCCAGCTAGACTTTGAAATTCTCTAAGAGGTAGCCAACCTCTATTTTAAAGAACAACTAAGGCTAGTGGCCAACTGACAAGATTCAGTCAAAGAATGACATCTCCTAAACTTCTCGCTCTGCAAGACCAAGGTGGGTAAACCTAAACAATGCTAAAAACTTAATTCACTCATACACTAACATTGTTTTATAAAACAGATAACTCCCAATGCAAATACACTAAGGGAAGCATTGACTACCTTAAATTTAGCTGAATTCTCAGCAACTCAACCCTCTCTCAGCCATTGGAAAGCAGGACACACAATAGCACAGTAAGATTAAAATAATTTTGCAATTAAAATTGTTTATGAGATGCACAAAACTACATAATAGATCAGTGCCATTTCTGGGCCATGGAGTCAAACACATAAAATGAATTCTCCAGCAAACAGTTCTCAACCAGTGGATTTAAATTGTTGATGCTTTACATCAACTGTTAGTTCCTTGCACCAACAATCCTTCGCTTGATATCAATTAGATTCTTCTTATTAAATCCCTTCTGCACACCTGAAATTACAATCACCTGCTCAAA
This sequence comes from Sequoiadendron giganteum, assembly GCA_007115665.2. Classification (NCBI taxonomy): domain Eukaryota; kingdom Viridiplantae; phylum Streptophyta; class Pinopsida; order Cupressales; family Cupressaceae; genus Sequoiadendron; species Sequoiadendron giganteum. The sequence goes on from CM021106.1 coordinate 560,946,627, forward strand.
GCATTTTAACCATTTCTTTGAAACAAAACAATGAACAGACAAAACAATCTCATGAAACTTGAGATGATAAATTCAAAGACACTTTGTATTATTGAATTTACATGACTGAAAGTGTACAAATGTGGAGACAATTTGATGACATTCATGAATGTGAAAGCACTTCATGATGTTAATTGCATAAACTGGTTGTATTTACTCTTAAATTCATAAAATTACAGCTTACAGACTCAAACAATGATTTAGAAATACAAATTTCTATCTACATAGTCCAATACAGAAAATTAGAACCTTCTCAGAACCTAATCTCAAAACCTAATCTCAGAACCCTTTACAATGAGAGAAAAATAGAAGATATAGAAGAATGGAGGAAATAAAAGAAGCCCTAAATTCGAATCTTTTGCAGACACATGGTAGCTCCATTCCCGTTGATCAAATTGAAAATAATATCTTCTCTTCTTTGCAGCAACAAACATTCCCTCAAACAACATCTACTCATCATTGGCCAACAACAGAAAACATGCCTAGCTGGAGAATCCCATCATTTCATCCAGCAGCAAAATATCTCCTCCCGTGCAAATTTTGTTTCTGACTTTTATTTCTGTTTTTTGCTCTTCATTTGCTGCAGTTCTTTACTTTGAAATAATTCTAAACTTTATAATATTGTAGCTTTATTCCCAACACATATCTTCCTTTATAAAATGACTAAAATCACTTTATAAAACACCACCAGTGAATATTTAATTCACTCTCCATTTTAAACCAATTTAACCCGTGGATAAAAATACTCCTCCTCCCTTATCATAAAATGTTGCCCATTTTAGCATCCATCAATAAAATTTAAATTGCACCTATATTTGTCTTTTATTTTACACATAGCTAGGGAAATTAAAATTTGATCCGTGCCCATGAAAATAATATAACTTGTTTTTATGATATTCATTTTACCCAATGAAATAAAATATTTACCCCTATCTCCACGAGCAAAATATTTAACATATAAATATTATGCCATTTAAGAATTTCAACGGGCCCACCCCTTAATAAAAAACTATGCAACCATTAATTAATTTTTTAATAAAACTCCCCCGTGTGCATTCTCGCACACCTCATGGGGTTTTTGCCTTCATCATCAACATTCTCGCGAGGTCCACGAGAATGCCCTAATTGTCTGCATTTTGAGCTTTTGTGCTCATTCCATGGTCGTACCTCACTCTAGTCTTTCCCTATTGGCCGTGGGTCTTCTCCATTCACTGGTGTATGAGTCACACACCTCAATCACCTGCCAGCCCCTTCATGCGTACCCTTTACCTGTTGACTAACTCCCAATGCAAATACACTAAGGGAAGCATTGACTACCTTAAATTTAGCTAAATTCTTAGCAACTCAACCCTCTCTTAGCCATTGGAAAGCAGGACACACAATAAAATAGTAAGATTAAAATGATTTTGCAATTAAAATTGTTTATGAGATGCACAAAACTGCATAATAGATTAGTGCCAGTTCTGGGCCATGGAGTCAAACACATAAAATGAATTCTCCAGCAAACAGTTCTCAACCAGTGGATTTAAATTGTTGATGCTTTGCATCAATTGTTAGTGCCTTGCACCAACAATCCTTCTCTTGATATCAATCAAATTCTTCTTATTAAATCCCTTTTGCACACCTGAAATTACAATGACCTGCTCAAAGCATTTTAACCATTTCTTTGAAATAGAACACTGAACAGACAAAACAATCTCATGAAACTTGAGATGATAAATTCAAAGAAACTTTGTATTATTGAATTTACATGACTGAAAGTGTACAAATGTGGAGACAATCTGATGACATTCATGAATGTGAAAGAACTTCATGATGTTAATTGCATAAACTAGTTGTATTTACTCTTGAATTCATAAAATTACAGCTTACAGACTCAAACAATGATTTAGAAATACAACTTTCTATCTACACAGTCCAATACAGAAAATTAGAACCTTCTCAGAACCTAATCTCAGAACCCTTTACAATGAGAGAAAAATAGAAGATATAGAAGAATGGAGGAAACAAAAGAAGCCCTAAATTCAAATCTATTGCAGATACATGGCAGCTCCATTCCCGTTGATCAAATTGAAAATAATATCTTCTCTTCTTTGCAGCAACAAACATTCCCTCAAACAACATCTACTCATCATTGTCCAGCAACAAAAAACATACCCTGTTGGAGAATCCCATCATTTCATCCAGCTGCAAAATATCTCCTCCTGTGCAAATTCTATTTCTGACTTTTATTTCTATTTTTTGCTCTTCATTTGCTGCAGTTTTATACTTTGAAATAATTCCCCACTTTATAATATTGTAGCTTTATTCCCAGCACATATCTTCCTTTATAAAATGACTAAAATCACTTTATAAAGCACCACCAATGAATATTTAATTCACTCTCCATTTTAAACAATTTTCACCCATGGATAAAAATACTCCTCCTCCCTTATCATAAAATGTTCCCAATTTTAACATCCATCAATAAAATTTAAATTGCACCCGTATTTGTCTTTTATTTTACACATAGCTGGGGAAATTAAAATTTGATCCATGCCTGTGAAAATAATATAACTTATTTCCATGATATTCATTTTACCCAACGAAATAAAATATTTACCCCTATCTCCACGTGCAAAATATTTAACCTCTAAATATTATGCCATTTACGAATTTCAATGGGCCCACCCATTAATTAATTTTTTAATAAAACTCCCCCATGTGCATTCATCATCAACATTCTCATGAGGTCCATGAGAATTCCCTAATTGTCTGCATTTTGAGCTTCCGTGCTCATTCCATGGCCGCACCTCACTCTGGTCTTTCCCTGCTAGTCGTGGGTCTTCTCCATTCACTGGTGTGCAGGTCGCGCACCTCACTTACCTGCTAGCCCCTTCATGTGCACCCTTTACCTGTTGAATTTGGCACGGGCATCCTCTTTCTCTTAGTTGCACTGATAACACGTGCCTTCTCACTTACTGGCCACACATTCTTCACTATTTTCTATGAGGGCCCTCACTTCCTCCTCTTCACTGGTCGCGTGAGCCACCCAACCCGGCTGTGCCTTCCCTATTGTGCGAGCCTCCATCTGGTTCAAACCACACCCTCCAAACAACACACAGGAGTCCACACTATTGTGCGGGTCTCACCTGGCTATGCCCTTCACCTGCTGGCATGAGCTTACCTTTCACTGGTGTGGGCTTTGCTCCTTCATGTTTGGGCCAAGCCCCAATCTACACATTGGTCACGCCCATTCACCTGTAATTTCCAGTTTCTTGAAAGTTTGCTAAAGCCTTCTCAACAAATCTATTCATTTGTAAATGATGGTGCCATCCATCACTTGCTGCATATGAACATCACACATATCCCCTCTGTTAAATATATGATAGGACCCTAGCTCTGCTCGCCCAGTAGAGTTTGCAATTCAGTACACCATACATTAAAAGCTCCAGTAAGAATATGATCATCAAATCCTGAGAGAACGAAGACAAGATCCAAACTGCCAGTCACAAAAAATGACTGAATTTTCCCAGGAATAAGGCTTTGTGATGTATCAACAAAGAAGATTATATGCAAATGTTGCCCTTTACAAGTGTTAATCAAATAGAAAATAGAACCACCAGGAATGTGGTACATATCTCCAAGTTTTAGGTCTTGTTCAATTAAATCATTCTTATGAACCCATCCCAACTTTGTAGAACCTGTCTCAACAAAATAGAGGAAGTCTGAATTGAAAAAGTGAGGCAAAAAAGGACTTTGGTTCCATTGTTATGAAGCCTATTTCAAGGTGGCATCTTCTTATTCCTCCTCCTTGTATCCTCTTTGCAGGATTCTAACTTGTCTTGTGTGGTTGCTTATCCCTGAGAAGTTATTGTCCATTCTTGCTTAGGATGCACACCAATCAAACTTACCCAACACCCTCACACTAAGTAATAATGCCATCAATGCTTTTGTCAAATATTGGAGCAGAAACTTGAGAGTAAAAAGAAGCGGTGCATGAGCTCTGCTAGGGTTTTGTGCTTTCTAAGGTCATTTGTGGCCCCTCCTGTGTCATACTGGGCTTCTTGCGTAGGAAATTGTTTCCTTCATTGTGTATGGCCACATTTACTGCGGTTTTAGGGGTTTATTATGCCTTCAACAGGCTCTAACCCGACAATTTTTGTTGGTGTTAGTGGTTCATCGGCACAACTTAATGGCTCCCCCACCGAACAAATGCCCTTAGAAATTTGTTCTGAAAGTCTTTCACGAGGTAAGCATTCTGACGCCCCTGCTGATGTAGTTTTACCTTTACCTGATTTTGATTCTGCATGCCAATGGATTGAACAACACACCCTTGTGGGTTATTTTGTTGGGAGGACTCCCCCCGAAAGTGTGCTAAAAGACTAGGTTAACAAGGCCTGGGTCCCTCATGGGGTCCGCCTTGATATGGTCCAAAACCTGACCAAGGATTTTTTTTTGTTCCGCTTGGCGGAAGTCAATCATGTCCAAGCTATTCTGGGTCATGGACCCTTGTATGTTCATTCTTCCTTGTTGGTTTTCTAGTCTTGGACCTGGGATTTTGCTGTCTCAGAGGACACCAAAACGCGTGTTCCGATTTGGATTGAGTTTCCCGAGTTGCCCTTGCCATGTGTGCCCTTCTTACACCATATTGCTTCCTCTCTAGGGAAGGTTGTTTGCATTGAACCTGATAAGTTTTTTCAAGCCCGTCCTCAAAAGAGGGTTTGTGTGGAAGTTGATTTATCCAAGGATTTGAAAGAGTCTATAGACATTCAAATTGGGGATATTTGCCACTCCTAGAAAATCACATATTTTAACCTACCCAACACGTGCTACTGGTGCCATTCAGCTAATCACAAGATCAGGGACTGCCCTTTGTCAGTTCCTCGTACTGTCTCTCAGCCACAAGGTGCTGAAAAGCATCGTCCGATAGAGCCTTCAGCTAAAGCGGACACAAAGTGGACTACGGTCACAAACCAAAAAAATAAGTCATCTAGTTCTGGATCGGCTCCCAAAGCTCCGAAACCAACCTAATAGGTTTCAAACCCTTCAGAGAAGGGGACCGCTACTCCCTCAGGAGTGGCTTTTGTTGTTCTATAGCCTAGGCCAAAGGTCGTGCCCCAGCCTGCTACTGTTTTATGTGCTCAACCGGCTTTTTCCTCCGCTATGGGGACCCAACGGTGTTCTCACAGTCAATCTCCTCCACTGGAAGAAGGTGAATATGTGCCAGAAAAGCAAAGATTTTCTCCCTCTATTCAAATGGGTTCGGTTCCGCAAGAGTTTTTGAAGAATAGCTTCTCTTCCTTGGGTGAAGAGGACCAGGATTCTACAAGCATGGAAGATTTTCCATGAATTTTCTCTCATGGAATGTTCGAGGTCTCACAGACCTCTCAAGGAAGTATTCTGTTAGGAATAATTTGAAGAATTATCTAGAAATTGAAGTGCTTTGTCTCTAGGAAGTTAAAATTTCAAATTTTTTGCTTGCTTCGGCTTGTCGCTTTATTTGGCTAGCCAGTACTATGTTTTGCACTCTGCATGAGGCTGGTCGTGGTGGAGCTGCTACTCTTTTGGCTCTGTGGTTGCTTCCTTATGTGGTTGACCATGGGGTGGACCCCTCCCAGCGGGCTGTCTTGATTCTTCTCAATATTGAGAACCATTCCTTCGGGATTATTAATATTTATGCCTCTAATGATGTTGTGGAATGTTGTTTGCTTTGGCAATGGATTGATGACTCTTTGTCAGTTGCCACCTAGTTGCTTTGTGGGGATTTCAACATGGTTGAAATGGCGTACGATAAGAATGGCACTATGCCTTTTCGTTGGGCTGCGGGCGAAAGGGAGGCGTGGTTTTATATGCGCAATAAATTGGGGCTTTTTGATCCCAATATGGGTTACCACCATTCTCATTCCCTCTGGCACACTTGGTGTAATTACAGGGTTGGTTCTGATAGAGTCTTTAAACACCTTGATCGTGCCATAATCTCAGCACAATCCTTTTTTTCTTTCAGGAGCTCTGCCTTGCTTGTGAAGCCATTAGTGGATGTGACCCTTTCGGATCACTTCCCAATTCAATTTCGCATTGAGTGGGTGTCTTGTCAACCTTGCACGTGTAAGACTCAATTCTTCTTGAACACGTCTCTGCTCTATCACAAGCCCACCTTGGCCCACATTCTTCGAGTGTGGAATTTAGAGTGTCGTCCTTTTGACAGTACGGGTTAGATTGTTTGGTGGAATGATGCTATCATTCGTACTGCATGTTTCTTGTGCATTTATGGGCAACAACTTGCTATCTTCCGCCGATGCTCTTACAAGGCCACCACTGCTGACTTGCGTGCTACTACAGAGGCCTTAGTGGCTTGTCCTTTCTCTACGTCACATCAAGTCTGGGTGGTAGACTTAAGACACCAGCAGGAAGTGGAAGATAGTTACTTTGCCAGGGGCGCCCAAATCAAGGGTCGGCTTCACTGGCTCAAAATTGGCTACTATGCCTCCAAAGAATTTTTTTTGGCTCTTCACGCTAGGCACTCTTCCTCAGAAATTAAAGCTATCAAAGATGGTAATCAAGTGCTCTCTAAGCTACCTAACATTCTCCATGTTTTTGTGCATCACTATGAGCTAGTTTTCATGGCTCAGGACCCTACGCCTGTGTGCCAGCAAGCCCTTCAGAGCTGCCTTGCTATTGTGCCACATAGGCTTTCTTCAGCCCAGATTAATTTCTGTGATCAATTATTAACAATTGATGATCTCAAGGAAGTCGTTTCCTCCATGGCTGATGACAAGGCTCCTGGAATTGATGGCTTTCCTTGTGAAATTTATAAAGCGCTCTGGGACTGTATTGGGAGTGACCTGCATCATGTTTATCTTGAAGCCTTTCACAACAGTTCTCTAGGTAAGTTAATAAATAAAGACAATATTAAATTCATACCTAAGCCTGGGGATCTGGAGGATATTTGTAACTGGCGGCCCATCACGCTTCTTAATGTTTCTTATAAAATCATTGCCAAAGCCTTGGCTCTGAAAATTCACCACCTCTTACCTCAGATTGTGTGTCTCGAGCAAACTGGATTCATTAAATCTAGGTTCATTCTTGATAAAATTATTACTCTTTAGGAAGGCATGGAGTGGGCCTGACATTCGAACCAGAAAGATGTGTTCATTAAAATTGATTTTGCTAAAGCATATGATCATATTGAATGGCCCTTCATTCTTGTGATGTTACAGGCCTTGCATTTTGGGTCCCATTTTTTGCAATCTATTCGTATGCTTTTTTTCGATTCCTCAACTTGCATCTCCATTAATGGCCGCTAGTCCTCTGCTTTTGGCCTTTTTCGTTCTATTCGCCAGGGATGCCCTCTTGCACCTGCTTTGTATATTCTGGCTGTTGAGGGATTTGGATATCTCTTGGCCAATCCTATCTCCCAACAACGTGTTAAAGGAATCACTCTCCCGGATTCTCAAGAGCAGTTTGTCAATGGGCACTTGGCGGATGACTTCTTTCTCACTCTTTTAGAGGATGAAGGATCGATCGTTGCTGCCCTTGAATGCCTTGATATTTTTTGTCTTGCGTCCGGTTCCACAATTCAATGGCACAAAACCTTGTGCTACAGACAGTCGGTGCTCCCCACTCCTGCGTGACTTCAAAATTATAACTGAAAATGGATTGGTCAGGGTGAAATCTTTTGATTTTTGGGCATTCCTTTCACCTTCCAGGTTTCCCCTCGGGAGCTCTGGCAAGCCATGCTCTCCAGAGTTGAATAGAAGCTGGCCTATTGGGTTACCAAGCCTCTTTCACTGGTTGGTAAATTCCAGGTGTGCTCTAAAATCTTGGCTACCACCCATGTATACTATTCTTCCTATTGGGCTCCTTCTAAAGCAGCCTACAATAGGCTTAAGAAGTTGCTCTGCGATTTTCTTTGGGTCTCTGTTGAGACCCATAAGGGCTTTCATTAGGTCACTTGGGAATTTTGTTGTCTCCCCAAGGATTCAGGAGGCCTTGGCTTGCTTTCCACTCAACGACAAGGGACTGCTCTTTGTGTCAAATGGATTATCCGTGCGCTTACTGGGGATGAAGCCTAAAAAATTCTCCTCAGGCATTGTATTCTGTCTGGGTTTCCTATTCACAGACCCACTTGGAAAGGAATCGATCTCCAAACCCTCCTGGTTATGAGGGAGCTGGTTCAAATTATGGACTCCTTTGTTGCTAAAAGTATTTGGCACTCTTGGGAAACTGTCAAGCCTTGGCTCCATTGGGCCGGGGCTAGATTTCGTGATGGGCTTTCCATCAACTAGCATAACCTCTGGTTGTCTCCCCTTCTGGCTCAGAATGGTCAACCCCTGGCTAAGTCGCCTTGGCTCAAAGCTCTCAAATTTCATAAGAAGGGCATTCAGACTTTGCACTAGCTCTTCCATCGGCCTACCATGCGTATTTTGCAGTGGGATGCTTTTAAAGCACAATTCAGCCTTCAAAACTAGGATCGTCCTACTTTTGACGGGCTGGTGAACGCCATTCCGATGGAGATTCTTCACAAAGTTGGTATTCGTGGACACAAACCTTGGTGGAAAGACTAGAAATGGTTTCCAGATACTCCTCTTAGGAGCTACAAGCCGTGGCTTGGTTACAGGTGGCTTTCACCCCATTTCCCTATGATAAGCTCTTTGAACTAGTGGTGGCTTCTTAACTCCTCGGCCTTTACTTGGCATAGGAGGTTTGATGCCATTTGGTCTGCAATTGTTAATCCGAAGCTGGCCCACTTTGCTTGGTGTATTCTTTTCCAAGGCTTGCCTGTGGGCTCTCGGCTGGTTCATTTGGGGGTCTCGGACCCTTGCTGCCCTTTTTGTGGGCAGCCAAAAAGCTTCAAGCACCTTTTTTGGTTTTGTCCTAGAGCTCAGCAGTTCTGGACTTGGATTCATGATTTATTTCGGCCTTTTAGGCCTGAACCCTTTTCGTGGCATATAGTTCTACTGGGGGACCCACCTTGAACCCCAGCTAAGTTCACCAAGCTTTGGCACACTTTCAGAGTGGAAATCCTCTTCACTATTGGGAAAGACAGGAATGCTTGTATTTTGTCTCATTCACATTTAGATGTTAATGTGTCTCTTTATGCTAAAGTAGTTATATGTTCTAATGTAATGTTACAGATTCAAGTGCAAGCCAACAATGTTGCACTAGAAGTGGCTCACCTGTAGGTTCTCCTGGACCACTGGGGTAATGCCCCTTATACTATGGCTTTGATCCCTAACTCGACCTCCTCCTCCCGCGGCCAGTCGCCCTCTCGAGGCCGAAAGCGGAGTGATTCCACGCGGGCTCGCTCCCAGCCTCCTGCTCGGAGGGATTCTCAGCCTCCCAGGCGGGCTCGTTCTCCTTCACCGCATCCTGGTCAGGGCTGGCACTGTAGTGGTGCACCGAGGAACAGTGGTGACAACTTTGGGTGGCCCTCAGATTCTTCACTTGCTTCTGGCTCTGGTTGGCCTTCCACTGGAAAAAGCTTTCCACGGCTGGCTCTCGCAATCTCGCCTCGACGCGAGGATAAAGATAAAGAGGAAGAAAAGATTGATGATGGTTGGGGTGCTCCTCCTGACATCACTCCAAGCCCCGCTGATGTATGGGGGAAACATCTGGATGACCGGGATCCCCCAGGATCTACTGGCACTGCCTTAGCAGCTTAGTTTTTTTTCTGTCGTTATATTTCTGGGCTAGGCCTATGTGACATTTGATTTTTTGGTTCTGGGCTGGTCCCATGTGACTTTTGGGGTGTGCCTTCTTACCACCTGCCCCTTTTTTGTGAATTTGTAATTTTATCTTTATTAATATAGATATCTGGAAAATTCATCAAAAAAAAAAAATATATTGGAGCAATTGCATTTTTTAGGCAAATTTGAAAATGAACATTCACTCCTTTGACTCACAAAAGAGTGCTTCAAAGTTTGAGTTGTCAAATTTCTAAAATGTAATCTCATCATTTTATGTTTCAATTCTTCTTTGTTTTGATCCATTCTGAGCTTGGAAATTAGCTACAAGACCCATTTTCATTCAAGTGAAACACTACTTTCCCATATTCCTCTGCTTCCATAACACAAAATATTTTGCATTTACAACCATTTACTTGAAGCGAAACTTCATAATTATGCAAAGCATGTCGGACCCCATGTGGGTCCGGCTAAATTTTTTTTTCGTTTTCAAACAAGTTTTACCCTCAAATGGTCTGATACTACCTTTTGAATACTTCTAAAGTTGAAAAACGAACTGGGTCTACATCAAAAACTGTTTTCTGTCCTTTTGGAAAATGGCCAAAACAAGCCAAGTTGCCTTAGGAATCATTCTAGGAAACCATTCAAACGACCTCCGGGAGACATGAAAACTTACAAGTATTTAGAAATTTGATCCGAGAATATAGTGCAACAAACGGCTTGGAGAAATCAATCACGAGGTGAAAGATATTAATTGGAAAAGTTTCCTAGTCAGGCTTTTCTGAAACAACAGTTGTTCTGAATCAACACAAGTTGATCCAACTGCCCATTTGCAATAATATTGAATCAACTTCTGGCGAACTGCCATCAAACATGGTAAATAATTAAGGTACTCTAAGAATGTGTGCAAAAGGAATTCTCTTGAATCATCACCGATCAAAAGATACTGACGGTCGAAGTCGGCCTCTTAGAAAGGCTGTCAGGAATGCAGCTGCAAAACAGAACAAACTGCATTTGGTTTCGATCTGCAAAAAATAGCAAATCAGATCATGAATTTTTGTTAGCTGACACCCGAGATCACTTTGATATGGAGAATATGGAACAACATTCATTTTGACATTTCAGTGAACTGGTTGTGAAAATCAAGCTCAAACAGGAAGTTGTTTCGCAAACTGACAATCTGCAAACAACAAAACAGTGCAAAAGCCTTCCAGCTTCACTTTTCGAAACTCTATCAGAACTTATCATGGGAAGCTACAATTTGACAAGCCTGCTCACTTATGTCAACTGAATATGTCTGCAACTAGGTTTTGCATGACAATCAACAGGCTTTAAAATATAAGCCTCCAAAGTGGGTCAGTCGAGACTGATTGTTCAGGTGCACTTCTGAAAGTGCAGAAGCAAAATTTTTAAAATAGGCATCTCAAATTTGCAAAATTTGAGAGTGCCATTAGGCCCTTCAAGAAATCATCACTAGAGGAGGATTTTGTAGTGAACATCTATGATTCCACAACCTGTTGAGATACTTCTTCATTCTTTCCACTAGGTTCATCTAATTCCTTATTTTTGTCTTCTTCCTAAGCCTTTTCTTCCTCTTCTCTCTTTTCCTCCATCTCCTTTTCTTCTTCTTTTTCTTCTTCCTTTCATCTCCTCTCCTCTCTTCTTTTGATTTATCTCTTTCTTCTTCTTCAAAGTGTACTAGAGGGGTAGCATCATGAATCTCTACTCAAACATTTTCTTCAACTTGTCTTTCAATTTTTGGAGCCTCATTAGCAGCATTAATTTTTGGTAGAACATCTGTACTACTCATTTCTAGAGGAATATCAAAGTCATTTATTTCTAGAGGTACATTTTCATCAGCAGTACCAGAAGGAGGATATTCCTTGACTTTTGTAGAAGTTTCATTTCTTGATTCAGGTGTCATACCAGATATACCAAGCATACCATAATTTTTTGATGTATTCTAGATAGTATTTATTGTTTCCTTCCTATCCTTTTGGTTTCCTTCTTATCTTTGGTCATCAGAGTATTAACTCTCTTCTTCATCTAGGACAAGTTAGCAAAAATATTATTCAAAGTTTCCAGATCACTTAGAGACAGAGAGGATGTTATTTCCTTATATGCCTTAGCTCTTATTTTCTCTTCCAGCTCAACCTCCTCTACTCTTCTCTTCATCAGTACTTCCCATAATTTTTTAGGTACATCACACATAAAATTATCCCACTTAGCTTCCAATATAATAATATATTTAATGATAGTCATTGTTATTTATTCCCTATCTTCTTCACCTACTAAATTATACACTTTTGTTGTGGGTTTCATCATATTTTCTTGATGCACTAGATTATTCACCAATGCTTCTAATTTGAGAGTGGTACCAAGTATTACCAAAGAGATGTCCTGTTCTACCTAATCTAATGAAACCTCTTCTGCAACTCTGGCCTTGTTTGCATCAACTTCATGATCACTAGAATCCTATTCATAAACATCCTTTGAGGATGATGCATAGTGAACTTTCTTCGATCCAACACTCGTTTCTTGAGATGCACCTTCACTGGAGGAAATTATTACCCTTCTTTTCCTTATCAACTTAGAATTCAGGTCTTCCTCCTCTTCTTCCTGGTCCTCAATGACGTTGAGATTCTTCTCCTGTGTAGCCTTTTATTTTCTTCCTCGTTTAGCAGGTGCTACCAGAGGAACACCTTTTCTTTTTCCTGATCTGGTAGTGGGTTTGGAAGGGGTCGAGCCTTTTCCTTTGTTAGAGGTGTTGGGATTAATATTTATTGAAGCTAATCTAGAAGTTGGTTGGAAGGAGGGATCCTATCAGTTCTCCGTACGCTAGGTGATTCTCTAGACTTATATTCTCCATGGGCTCTTCCTTGTGCTAGCTCTTCATTCATGAAACCATATTTTTTGAACATTTAAGTTATATTTTTCTTCCTTGGAAATTTGTTGTGCTCCAAATGAACTTCCATGGATTTTTTTGTATATGTACCAATCTAGGGTTCATTTGCATCCTTTGGACTCTTCAATAAAAGTTTCACATAACCTTCAACTTCTTTTTCTGTGATTTCATATCCCAAGGGTTGAATCCAGATAGTCTGGGGTTCAACCACTTCAACCATGCACTCATTAGAAGAAACATGAAATATGATGTCATTCTTATACTTTTCAACAATCTTCTGTGGAATTCTATCCCTCTCATTCATATTTTTCTTAAAATATGGAAAATAATGTCGTCAAGGCATTTTCTATGTTCTTGACATCACGCAACTTATTCATGTGATCAAAAAATTGATGGGCAACCAGTCGGGATGGGTCCCAAAACGTTGTTTTAGATTTTCCCAGAAGCATTCTAGGAAAATATAATAACAAGAAACAATCAGAGATCCAAAATTGAAAGGATGCTTCATAATCTACACCATTTGCAGCCATATCAAAAACAGTATAAATTATTGTGGCAGACACAAAGTTCTCTCTGTTGGTGAAGTAGATTTTATGTCCTATAATTATGGATGTGTACTTCATGGCTGGATTAGTGATAGGATTTTTTGCAAGAGTCCTCTTCAGTAAAATCACAAATCTGTGTCACACTTTATAAAGGAAATGACCAATGTTGATCTAACTTTTAAACTTGAATCACTAAAAAGTAGCATATATGTTTTGAATTTTTAAATGATGTAAAATAGGAAAATATGTATTTTTTAGTATATTTTATATTTTTATTTTTTATAAGAAACTAAAAAATTATTTTAAACTAGTTTTTCATAAATTAACACTATAATTTAGTTGCTGATAAAATGCTGAAAAATGAAGTTGCACGGGAAGTCAAAAATTTTATAGTAAATTTTATTTTTTTTCTTTCAAATTTTTTGTGTGTATTTATAACTTGAAACTTTAGTGCATGGATATATTTTTTTCCAATTTTGATAAATATATATTTGTATAAAAGTATTAAAATGTGCGTGAATAAAAAACAACTGTTTCCATCGGACATCAACATTCATATTAAATATTTATCTAAATTGGAAAAAAAATTATACCATCTTGAAATAGATTCTTTTATCTAGTCCATCATAGTTTTTTCAATTTTTTTAAATAAGTTTTAGTATTTTTCCTTGGCATGGTAATCAACCTAATTTTTTTTGTTGATAACCTACTTTTAGTATAAATAAAAATAAAAATAAAAATATTAATTAAACTATTAAAATAAATATATTTTTGAAAACTACACTTATGGATCTACAAAAGGGTATTTTTACATTTTTTTTAAAATGTTATTTATATGAGGAGGAGTTATTAAAACTTCAAGTTTTTCAAATAATTTATTTTTTTGGTAAATTGGACTCAAAGTGGTGCTCCATATATTTTTAGCCAACAATTTTAGTTGAATAAATTGTGGAAGTATCTAACTTAGCTAGAATGAATCTTACTAGGTCATGTGTTTGACCAAAATTGATTTTTAGTTAGAAATACTTAAATTCAGTTGTGCTGATATGTTGGTTGAAAGTGTGACACAACTTTGTGCATTTACCCTCTTATCATATGTTGCACTGGTGAGATCCATCACCACTTCATTTTTCACTGCTTTCAGCACCGGTACTAGTTTGGTGTCACAGAGTCCGATGATAACTTTGATCACTTTCTTAGTTATCAAGTGCGATTCATTGGTCCATAAGAATTGATCAGGCATTTCACTCAGGACTAGTTTTACATAGTGATCATCCACTGTGGAACAAAAAATAGGGAAGTTGTTCTAATAGTCCAATTTCTTTGTCACAAGATTCGAGTACTTAGGTTTCACCAAGAAATTATCTCCAGTGCGTTCGTTCAGCCACATGTCAACCAATTTGGTGTGATTGAATTCCTCGATCTTAACCCTAATGTACATTCTTGTATCCGCTATTGGCATGACACCATGAGGAATCAAAGACAAAGCACACATATGGTCATCTTTGAAAACCTTCATTGAGTATTTCCTATAGGAGGGTCTAGGTCTTTCTATTGTATTTATGACTACAAGAGTTGGCATTATATATATACCGAGCTCTTAAAGGTTTTAGAGATAGATTTTTCACAAGATCACAATGGCACATAATAATTTTTTTTTACCTCTTTCTTTCATGAATAGCTGAAACTAGGGTTTGCACAAGTTGCACTTCAATCCACTCCAAATCTCTCTCAATCACTCTTTGCCTTCTTTGAATGCACAAGTGCTTGAAATGCCTTACGATTTCACTTTATAGACCAATGTGATGCCCTAATTCACATTAAATGCGATGAAATTTGAAAAGCTGGCAAAAAACATTTAACTACGCTGAAAACCCCTAATATGCTCCACAAGCGAGCATACATGCACTTTTTCTTCTAGTTTCTTTTTCAAAACCTCTTCCTATTAATCTCTAACATCTCCTCATGCTAAAGGCCAACACACTCGAAATCAAGGGGTTCAAGATATTTTCCACTAAAGCTCCCCTAAGACCATGCTAGCTCTAGTTCCTAGAGGAATTGTCTACACCTTCTGAGGGCACATATGCATTAGAATATTTTGATTCTTCTTTATGTTTCCATATCTTGCTCATTTTTTGCTTAACTTCCTCTTTGTCAACTTTCTTCACAGATTAATTTTTCTTTACCAGAGCAGATTGTTTTCCATTCTTACTTCTGCATACCTTTGAAATATGTCCTACTTTGTTGCAGTCATAAATGACAACATTTCTTCAATTTTTTTGACTTCCATTAAACCTTGATTTGCACCGATTCACTTTATTCCCATACTTGTTGCAAGTATAGTAGTAACCAACAAAGGATTGATTCATTTTTCCTCCATTAAACTAGTACATCATCTAAGTTTTGTATTCACTAACTCTATGTCAAATCTTATTACAATCATAGCAATTTTTGAAGAAGGAACCATAGAACTGATTCATCCTACTTCTTCATTCAGTTGCCTTATGACCAAACTTGTTGCATGAAAAACAAGTGCCATTAACAGATGGATACCTTTGTGCATTTGGTTGTCTTATAGGTGGTCTCCTTCCAGTATTTATTTTCTGCTTCCCTTTATCTTGAGACTTTTGATCGTTTACAACTTTTGAGCTTTCACCTGCTTCTAATCCCAATCCACCTTTGTCTTTAGAGGATTTATGGTCTCCAATAAGTTCATCAAGTCTAGTAGAGCTTGTCTTGAAACTATCTTCACAAAATTCTTCTTTTTCCAATTGTGCTCTCAGGCTCACCACTTCTTGTTCAAGCCTAGAACAATCATTAGACTTGCACTTCACTTCTAAATTCAAGCATTCTTTAATTCTCTTCTTTTCCTCCACTTGCAACTTTAGTCCAGGAACATCTTCATTTTCTTATTTTAGTTGCTCACTAACTTCTCTATGTCTCTCTTTTAATTTCTTTAATTTCTCTTTCAACTTCTGAACGTATTCATTTGCTTCATCAATATTTTCTTTTAGATCTATATTTTCATTATCAGCTTTTTCAAGGTCATCAAGTGGAGTCCAAAGTTCTGCATTATCATCCATTTCTTCAATCTTCAATATCTCCCTCAAGTTGTTAGGCTGCTTCAAAGGAACCAGGCTCTGATACCAATTGTTAAATATCCATGATACTAAGAGAGGGGATGAATCATATCTTCTTAAATTTATTGAACAAATACCATCCAATTAATCGAATGCATATGATAACTAAGAGAGCATACAAATTAACTAAACATGAAGCACACAACACACAAACACCAAGATTTTTACGTGGAAAACACATAATGGAAAAAACTACGTTGAGGATTAACTCACAATATAGTATAACTAGTTATAAGATATTACAAAAGGGTGGCTCACTACCAGGACTCATTGTCAACAATGGAGGCTCATTGCCTACAAAATATAGAAACAAAAATGTCTTACAACCAGAGAATGAACTGATGTAAGTACACCTCAAAGTGTAGATTCAATTCCTTTGAAGCTCAAGAAATTAGCATGCCAACATATCACTCTTCACTATTTTTGCATCCACAAATAATCTATCAGCATTCACATACACCATTTTCATTATTCTATCTCCAAAGACATCATGTATATATATATATCCAATTTTCCCATAAGTAACAATAAGGTTGGCTCCAAATAAACACAAAAACCTTCTCAAAATCAATTCAAACGTGTGGTGCACAATTACATGTCGGCATGGATTGCACAAACAAGATTCAATCCATTTGACCTTCAACTACTTATTAGGTCGGCCAACAATAGACCTAATAACAAAAATGTAAACACAAAAATGATGTTGGCGACAACCATGAGAATCTAAACGTATGAGATCCTATCCATGCATTCTTTAATCAACCAAAAACCATTTCCCAAAATCTGAAGTAGCAACTATCACCAGAGGGGAAATCCAGAGAAAAATACCAGAGGACAACTCTGCATTACCGGTTCAGAATACTAGATGAACATGACTTCGAATCTTGTAGTTACATTTCATATATCATGGTGACATCAATGAAAAAATAAACTATATCAAGAGATGTGTTCTTCTTCATTATTCCAACAATAATCAGATACAAATTGCATTTGAGGATCAGGACATGACAACTTTCACCTATCCTTGGGGGACTTATTCCTATTCAAAACTCCCATTTGGTTTATGCAATGCACCTACAACCTTCCAAGGAGCAGTTATTATTATATTCTCAGATATTTCACATGATTGTATGGAGATCTATATGGATGATTTCACTACTTATGGTGCTGATTTTGTAGAAGAATTCGAAAAACTTAAAAAGGTTTTGCAAATATGTGAGGACCATAATCTATCCTTGAATAGTGAGAAATTTTTGATGATGATGCAGTAATGAGTGGTCGTTGGCCATTATATCTCTCAGGTTGGAATTCAAGTGGACCCAACCAGAATTGAGGTAATTACAAATCTTTCTAGTCCTGTCAAGCAAAAAGATGTTAGAAGTTTCTTGGGACATGCAAGTTACTATAGGTGCTTCATCAAAGATTTCAGTAAGATGGAAACACCACTTTATACTCTTTTAACTAAGGATGATGAGTTCCAATGGATAATGGATTGTGATAAATCATTCTCTGACTTAACAACAAAATTAACCCATGCTCCTATGCTCAAAGGCCCTAATTTGGAACTCCCTTTCCATATTCACATAGAAGCATCTTATTATGCTATAGGGGTTCTCTTAGGACAAAAAGATGGAGCAATTGAGAATGCCATCTACTTTTTCCTCAAGAACCTACAAGGGGCTGATTTTAATTATACGATGACAGAGAAGGAGATGTTGGCAATCATTTATGCTCTCAACAAGTTCATGCATTATATAATAGGATACCATATCTTTTTCCATACATTCCATGCAACCATAAAATACCTTATGAACAATGTATTGATTACAAGAAGGTTAGCAAGGTGGTTTTTGTTAATGCAGGAATTTGATATCACCATTATAGACAAGCTAGGTAAGGAAAATGTTGTGGCAGATTTTCTCTCCAGATTGACCACACCAGAGGATACTCAAGTCATTAATGACTCCTTTCGAGATGAAAACTTGTTCTCCATCAGTGTGCATACACCTTGGTATGCAAATATAGTCAATTATTTGGTTACAGGAAGAGTTCCCCCTCATTTATCTCCAAAAGAGTGAAGGGTTCTTATTGAAAAAACTTTTCCATTCTCATGGATGGCAGGTTGTTTATTCTATACTGGACAAGATCATGTGATGAGAAGATGTATAAGAGAGGATGAGACTTATGATATACTACATGCATGCCATGATGAACCTTGTGGGGGACACTTTGCAGCTAAGAGGACATCCATGAAGATTCTCAATACATGGTATTATTGGCCTACAATTTATAAGGATGCAAGAAAATAAACTAGGAAATGTGATAGGTGTCAAAGGATGGGCTGACTCACTAAATCAGATGAGATGCCTTTATACCCTCAAGTAGTTATTACACCATTTTATTAATGGGGACTTTATTTTGTAGTTCCAATTGATCCACCATCAAATGGAAATTATTACATCTTGGTTTGTACAAATTTTGTGACTAAATAGGTTGAGGTCAAAGCCATGAAACATGCTAGGGACATTAAAGTTGCATAATTCCTCTATGAAGAAATCTTCACATGCTATGGGATTCCTAGAGAAATAGTGATAGATCAAGGGGCTCAGTTCACATCCACTCTTGTCACAACATTGGTGAATGAGTATAATGTCAGGTATAGGATATCTACACCCTATCACCCTCAAGCCAATGGCTAGTCTAAGGTAACAAATAGGGAAATAGAATCTATGCTGGCCAAAATAGTAGCAATCCATAGAAAATATTTGGAAAATAGATTGCCAAAAGCTATCTAGACCTATAGAACCACTTGGAAAACCACTAGTGGTTTTACTCCCTTTGAACTATTATATGGAAAAACAACAATGATGCCTATATAGATTTTGTACACAAAACTATTAGAACAACACTAGACCTTGGAATAGATATATCTGAGGCACATAAGGATAAGGTTATGCAACTAAATACCTTGGATGAGATGAGGAAATCAGATCTCCACCATACAGAGATAGTGCAGAACCAGAGAGTTAGATGGCATGATAAATACATCAAATAAAAGAAGTTTCAACTAGGTGACTAGGCACTTCCTTATGATTCCAAGTATAAAGACAACTTAGGAAAACTTCAAACCTAGTGGTGGGGACCATATGAGATTGTAGAGGTCTTTTCCAATGGTGTTGTTAAGATTACAACAATTGATCTTGTCTCATTCAACCTCCTGGTTAATGGTCATCATCTCAGACTATACCATAAGCCTGCCTCAAAGAAGGAGTTCAAGGAACAATTCATTGAATAACAAAACTCTAAAATTCCTGCAACCAAAGGAAGTGGACCTAGAGTTCAACCTTCTGGCTAGTCAAAGGTACACATGCAACCATAATAAAAACTTCCACTTTTGTGGGAATTAATTTCTCCATCATCACTACCACCCATTCATCTCAAATCTCTCTCTTCCACATCACTCCACTATCACTTCATTTAACAACTCAACCGTAATTTTCTAATGACTAGTACTTCCTTCCATAATTTTTGGAAAAGGCATTTCAACTTTTTAGGTATGTGCATAACACTTAATGTATAGTAATTACCTTACATGCATTTGTTTGATTACTGTACTTTAATATTGATATTTCACATAGAAATCTTGTTAGTATGTTTTATTTTTTCTTCATACTTTCATTCCAACATGTGTGGACACGTGATTTTATTTAGGTTGGGGTGTGTGAACCTACGTTTTATAAAGCTCATTAAGCCATTTCACGTGCCAACATGAAAATAAGTTTGAAATAATGAGTTGAAGTGACGTTTTACATGCATGATATGATAGTAAGTCACCACCATTTTTTTTATAATACCTCTCCTTTATGTCTTCTTTACTACTTAGTCGGAATCATAATGCCACTAAAAAGGAAAAATTGAGAGGTCATGTGACATTGGTGTTAGTATTAATGAGAATTGTAGGAAAGAAGTCTTTACAAAGGAATTTTCCAGTGTGTGAGTGGAGGAAATGGGAGGTTAGTTAATCTGAAGTGAACCAATAGTTCACCAGGTAATCCTGCAGGATGCACTCTATGAGTGTGAATTCAGGAATTGTGGTTGGCTAGATTTTTTTTTGAAGCTAAATAGTTTCAATAATGAAATTGCCTTAGAATTTGCACAAACATTTTTTGGCAAAACAAGGATAAACAACTAAGAGGGGGGGTGAATTATTTGTTACATAATTTAAACTTATTTAACCTTTATCAACTTTAATCTCAGATCTGATAATTAATAGTGAAAACATGAATTAACAACACATCAGAAACACATGAACACCAAGATTTTAAATGTGGAAACCCTATTAGGGGAAAGACCACAGTGGATGTTAGTTCACAAGATTATACCCTGTTAGAAGTATAATGAAAAATGAATAAGGAATGCACATGCATTCAAAAACACTACCTAGAGCTCACTACTCAAAGGGAAGGCTCACTTCCTTACATAAAACAATCAAATTAAATCCATCTGATGAGGTTGAACTGAGAAATTAGATTCTTCAAAAGCCTAATGATAGTTCTGATTAGGCACATAAACACTTCTTCACACTTCACTCAATCTTCTTCACACTCTGCTCTAAAATCGAATGATCTCATCTTTATTCACACATATACTTCATATACATTCACTGAGCATACCTCACACACTTCAAAATGAATAAAAAATCGCTCTTATATATCTTCTACATGAATTTACATCAACAACTCTATTGGCCACAAATAAATAATAAATGAATTATAGACTGTCGGCCCAATTCATGAATAAATCTCAATGTGCACCAACCTAAGTCGGTCACATAATAATGAAGACCTAATTCAACATCTTAGAACATGCCAAACAATAAGAAATTAATCCATAAGGATTCACAATACGCTACCACCATCATGTCGGCCAAGAACATGAAAAAATTTGAACACACAAAGGAAAATCTTCGATCACAAGCACACCAATCAACGTAGGCATACCAAAATGATAGAGAACGATCTAGAAACATCACTGAACATCTTAGAACCATACACAAAAACTTAATTTATGAAAAATGCATTCTCTTCTAATAGAACCACCTGCTACAGTAACAAAATAACTGTAGGAACTCAGAAACTCATAACTCACTCCAATATTGATGTGTACCACTAAAACTTCTGGACAACATACTAGATAGGATCAGCAACAAAACCTTTAATGCGTGACCTCTGATTATCAATGTACACAAATTTCCACCATTCTAATCAACACAACTTCATAGAGTGTCTGCAACATATTTATTCTAATTTTCTCAATATCCTCGACATATACAGCCTTCAGAATCATCAATGCTAATAGTGTTAAAATCAATGACAACCACATATTAGAAACACAACCACAAAATCCAAAAATATCCCCCTTTGGCATTGATGGAAACACATGATGTGAAAAATACCATGAACACAACTAACTCTGCACACAGTACTCTTCTCCCCCTTTGTTCTACACTTCTCCCCCTTAGATTTTACAAGGTTTTTCACATTGAACTTCTCCCCCTTTGACATCAATGGAAAAGGTACACAAGCTTTGAACCACATATCATCTGAATCATTTGACTACTCCCCCTAAGTAGCAATCACCACAACATCAATTTTAAATAAGATCTCACATTAACTGCACGGATTGATACAAAGACTTGCATCTTAGTTCATATTAGGAGGGGAAATCACCCCTAACTTCCCTCTAAGATACTCAAAAATATCCTTAGGCAATGATTTAGTGAAGATATTTGAAATTTATTCCTTAGTGGGCACATATTCCAATCTAACTTCTTTATCACTCACTTTATCTCTCAAAAAGTGATACTTGATAGATATATGTTTTATCTTTGAATGTAACACTGAATTCTTGGAAATATTTGTGGCACTTGAATTGTCATAGAATATAGCAATAGGCTCATTATACTCAATTCTAATATCTCTCAGCATCTGTTTCATCCATAATACTTGAGTGCAATTATTTGCAACAACAATATATTATGCCTCAGCAGTAGATAGGGAAATGCAATTCTTCTATTTACTTAGCCAAGACATCAACTTCTTCCCTAAGAAGAATGTACCACCACTTGTAGTTTTCCTGTCATATACATTTCTTACCCAATCTACATCTATAAAGGAATTTATAGTAAGATCATCATATTTATGATACCATAGTCCAAAATCAGTTGTTCCTTTCAAATATCTGAAAATTCTCTTTATTGCAAACACATGTGATTCCTTTGGATCAGCTTGATATCTAGCAAGCATACATACAACATTCATAATGCCAGTTCTAGTCTGAGTCAAATATAGCAATCCACCAATCATTGACCTATACCTTGTTTGATTAGCTTTAGGAGAATCATCATTCTCGGTTAACTTGTATCCGGTTACCATGTGTGTACCAACTAATTTTGAGTCTTCCATGCCAAAAAATTTCAGTAACTCTCTTACATATTTGGACTGAGATGTGAAAATTCCATCATCTACCTAAGTTATTTGCAATCCTAGAAAATAATTTCAGCTCTCCTATCATTGACATCTCAAATTCACTTTTGATTTCATTGGAAAACTTCATGCATAAGTTATCATCACCTTCAAAAATAATTTCATCAACAAATACTTCAATAATCAACTCTTTATCTTGATCCATCTTGAAATACATATTGTTGTCAGCAGTATCTTTATTGAATCCAATCTTCAACAAGTATTTATCCAGTCTAGCATACCAAGCTCTAAGGGCTTGTTTGAGTCCATATAGTGCTTTCTTCAATTGACAAACCATGTATTTTTCATCAGCAGTTAAAATCCATCTGGTTGCTCAACATAAACTTATTCTTCTAACTCACCATTCAGGAATGTTGAATCTACATCCATTTGATAGACTTTGTAATTCTTGAAAGTAGCATAAGAAAGAAATAATCTTATAACTTCAATTCTAGCAACAAGGGCAAAGTTTTCTTCAAAATGAATACCTTCCAACATCATAGTTGTAGCAACATCTAGAATTGTTATTTTCTTCCTTTCAACAACTCTGTTCTATTGAGGGGTCTAGGGAGAAAATAATTGTCTTTTGATTCCAACCTCTTCACAAAATGTATTGAACTCCTGAGAAGTGAATTCACCTTCAAAGTTGTCTCCTGTTATGCCATAGCTTTGAAAATTTTGAATTTTTATAGAGCTTCATGTTTTTCTCTCAAGAAAGAAACCCATATCATCCTAGAGTAGTCATCAATTATCAACATAAAGTACATTTCTCCTTTTAGACTTCTAATTCTGGATGGACCACATAGATCAGTATGAACCAACTCAAGTACTCCATTTGAATGATGTTGTTTTCTTTGAAAAGAAATTCTTGTCTGCTTTTCCATCTGACATTTCTTGCATATAGTGTTAGTAGGCTTCACTAACTTAGGTAGATCTCTGATTGCTTGAGTGGAGCTTACTTTGACAATGTTATCAAAATTCACATGACACAACCTCCTATTCAATAACCAACTTAGATCAACTTGAACAATTAAACAACTTTCACTAGTAGCACTTAGGTGAAAAATATTACCTCTTGTCTTTGTGCCCAAAGCAATTACATTTCCTGAACTTCCCAATATACTGCACTTACCATCTTTGGACTAATGATTGTATCCCTTGTCTACCATCTGCCCAACACTCAACAAATTATATTTCAATCCTTCAAAATAAAGGACATCATCAGTATTGTATTTACCACCAAGAGAAATAGTGCCTATGCCACAAATCACACCAGCATTGTTTTCTCCAAATCTTACAACACCATCGTCATAACTTTCCAAGCTTAGAAACTTGCTTTTGTCACCAGTCATATGATTTGAGCATCCATTGCCAATCACCCACTCATCTTTTTCATCAATTCTGGCTGCAAGAGCTTTCTCAATATTCTGATTGTTAGCAGATTCAGTGGACATTGTACCATTTTCCTTGATAGCAATGAATACCCATCCATCTTCATTTCTAGTTTCTTTATTAGATTCATCATCAGTAACACCTTCTTTAGCATAACAACATTTCTTTTAAAATCTAGACTTGTCAGGTTTATACTTAGAAACACTTTCAGGACACCTTGATGAAAAATGACCTATCTTACTGCAAGAGAAAAATTTAATAGGAAACTTTCCCTTGTACTTACCATGTCCTCTAGATTCTCTTTTCACAATCAATGCTTCTAGCTCTTCTAGCTCTCTTTCTTCATCTTCAATCTGTCTCATCTCATCTTCATACTTGAATGTCTTTCTGGAACTTTCTCTTGAATCATATCTTTGTTGACTTTTTCCGGATATAGTAGCTTTAAATGCAGATTATGTCTTAGGAGTAGAGTCACCAAATTCACTCAACTCAAAGGCAACTAGTTTACCAATCAGCATGTCTCTTGTTACATTTGTTACCATCCTGAGTTCTTCAATAGAATGAGCTTTCATTTCGTAAGAAGTAGGCACTAATCTGAGCACTTTAGCCACAATCTCATCTTCTTCCATGACTCCACTGGCACATCTAATACCCATCACTAGTTCATTTACCTTCTGCATGAAAGCAACAATGTTTTCATCTTCACTCATCTTCAAGTTCTCCCACTTTCCTTTCAGATTTGTTAGTTTAGCAATATTCACTTGGAATCTTCTTCATACAATGTCTCTAATTTCTTCCAGATCTCATGTGTTGACTTCAGACCTATCACATTTGTCATCTCTAAATCTGTCAAATCACTTAGCAATTCTTCTATAGCCTTGATATTAGTTTCAACTTCTTTGATCTCATCAAGAGTAGAGGGACCATTCCGAGGAATATTATATATATTCTTTGTAAAGTTCTAGAAGGTTTCAACAATGCACTTCAAATGAAAATCCATTTTGACCTTCCATAGAGAGTAATTTGTACCATCGAATCTAGGACTATCCTTCTTGTATGATGCCATCTCGGATCACCTAAAGTTGTTAAACTTCTTCAGAGGAACCTGATCTGATACCAATAGTTGAAAAAACAAGGATAAACAACTAAGAGGGGGGGTAAATCAGTTGTTACAAAATTTAAATTTATTTAACCTTTATCAACCTTTAATCTTAGATCTGATAATTAACAGTGAAAACATGAATCAACAACACATCAGAAACACATGTGAACACCAAGATTTTATACATGGAAACCCTGTTAGGAGAAAAACCACGGTGGATGTTAGTCCACAAGATTATATGCTATTAGAATCATAATGAAAAAGGAATAAGGAATGAGCATGCATTCAAACACACTTCCTAGAGCTCACTGCTCAAAGGGAAGGCTCACTTCCTTACATAAAATAATCGGATTAAATCCATCTAATGAGGTTAAACTAAGAAATTAGCTTTTTCAAAAGCCTGATGATAGTTTCGGTTAGGCACAAAAACACTTCTTCACACTCTACTCTGAAATCGAATGATCTCATATTTATTCGCACATATACTTCAAATAAATTCACTGAGCATACCTCACACACTTCAAAATGAAGAAACAAGCACTCTTATATATCTACTACATGAATTTACATCAAAAAAAATTTCAACCACAAATAAATAATAAATGAATTACAAACTGTCGGTCCAATTCATGAATAAATCTCAATGCACACCAACCAAAGTCGGTCACATAATAATGAAGACCTAATTCAACATCCTTGAACATGCCAAACAATATTAAATTAATCCATAAGGATCTGCAACACGCTACCACCATCATGTCGGCCAATAACATGAAAAACTTCGAACACTCAAAGGAAAATCTTCGATCATGAGCACACCGATTAACACGCACATACCAAAATGAGAGAGAACAATCTAGAAACATCACTAAATGTCTCAGGAGCATACACAACAACTTAATTTACCAAAAATGCATTCTCTTCTTTCAAAACCACCTGCTACAGTAATAGAATAATTGTAGGAACTCAGAAACTCATAACTCACTCCAATCTTGATGCGTACCACTGAAACTTTTGAACAACATACTAGATAGGCTCAGAAACAAACCATTTAATGCATGAACTTTGATTATCAATGTACGCAAATTTCCACCATTCCAATCAACACAGCTTCACAGACTTCTTGCAACATATTTATTCTAATTTTATCAATATCCTCGACATATACAACCTTCAAAATCATCAATTCTAATAGTGTTGAAATCAATGACAACCACATCAGCAACATAACCACAACATCCATTTTTTTTTTCTAATGGTGATACAATGGTGAAAGGATTAAAAGTTATAGCCATCAAAGAAAGGATTGTTGAAGTGTCAGGTTTGCTGGCTAAAGGAGAACCCTACCCTATTTCTAAGGATGTTAGGTCAGTTATAATAGAATTTATTGAGCCTAGTGATCGTCCACTTGTTATAGAAAAACAAGGAAAAATAAGACTTTCTTTGCTAGAAACATGGAAGCAAATTTCTATTTATATTATCAAATACATTAAATGCGAGGGTCGCCAATCCTATCTTCATTCTATGCATTTCAAGCTTTTAAATCACATGAGACATGGCAGGAGGATGAATGTGCCAAAATTCATGTACAATCTTCCTACAATCATGGCTGCTGATACATAGAAAGGTAGGGAAAACTTTGTTTCACAATATTGTTTGATTAAATTGTTGGTAGAAAAGTCTTTGCAAGATGTGTCTAATATGTCATGGGATGAATTTTTGAGCATTAAGAAGTTCAGAATAGAAAATGTGGGTCCTAGTGGTTGACACCTAACTCATAGGGTTAGTCAGGGTAAGGTGGTTATTAAATTCATTCCTAGAGATTTAACTTCTAGGGAAATTCCTAGCACAAACCCTCTTGCAGCTGAACCTATAGCATAAACTATTTCCTCTAAATTTGAGCATGTGGATGAAGATAGTTCATATTTGGACCCTAATGTCGATGTTTCCCCTAAAACCACAATTGACACTAGGGTTCTATTCAAAAGGAGGAAGAAAAAATGAGGAAAGAATAAATTAGTAAAGGGAAAGCTAAGAAGAAAAAACCGAAAAAGGTAAATCCTTGCCTTAAGAAGCAGAAAACTAAAGAAATTGGGCATCCTACAGCCACTGGGAAAAATAAAAGTCCTTCAAGAAAATCGAAATTGACTGAGTCTGCTACTAGCATGGCTCCAAGAAGGATCCATAGAATTAGAGAGAAGTCTGAGGAGAAGGTGGAAACTCTTGAGGATTAGGAAAATATAGGATTGGCAGAACTCGGTGCTATTGCAGAGCAAGTTGAATATCAAGAACCAGTGTAGGGGAAGATCATAGTAGGGAAGCACATATCCCCTGATTTTTCATGGGCATCAGTAGCTCTGTATTTAAGGAAATTAGTGTAGGAGAAAGAGGAAAAATAAAATAGAGAAAAACTCAAGATATAGGAGGAGATCAAAAAGAAAAGTGAAGAAATTGAGGAGAAGAATGCAAAGATTACTACATTAAAAGATAAGGTAAACAATGTGGTGGATCTAGTATTACAAATTATGGAATATAGGACTCCCCCAAGGATATATGCATTTAATTTAAGGGAGTGTAATCTCACTTTTAAGTTGTCAAGGGTTATTTCTAGTCTAAACTCTTCCATTGAAACTTGAGAACAAGAATTTTTCCAAGTTTACCAATCCTCTCCTCCTAAAGTTAAGAATTTGTTGTGTAAGTTTTATTTACACAACTTTTCTATTCCCAAAGACCATGAATGGAATCCATTGCTATAAATTTGAGATTTTCACTTGAGGGAACTGATGTCATGGAATCAAAATAAAATCATTTGGAAGCAATAATTCAAAATATATAGAGAAAAAGAGCTCCATACCTCCTATATCTAAGAGTTGAATCAAGCAATCCTGAAGATATCTACTAGACATGGCACAAACTTCTTTACAATCCAGAGTACAAAAAGAGGAGTCTTTTAAGGAGGAAGTATACCTAGAATATGAATAGGTAGCTACCACTATAGGAAGGACAGTATTATGATATTTATCATAGAGATGGAATAAATTTCTAGATCAATTAAAATAGGTTGAATCCAATTCCTTGCAAAATTAATATGCACCTTGTAAGTAAGGCATTAGGTATAAACATATTGGGAGAAAAAAACAACAATATTGGCTCCCATTAATTTTCCAACCACCTATTCAGTTATGGCTAGTACTAGACCATAGAATCTATTGGTATGATGTAGATGCAGAGAGTCCAAGGTGGGGCAAACTGGAAGGCAAGCAAGGGTTCTATTCGGATCAAAATTCAGACATTGCAGGGGCTAATCAAGGGCAGATAGAAATTGTTGATTTCAAGGCTTTAGTAAGGCAAAAGAATTGAGTTCCCTCTGCTAGAGAACCAACATATCTTTAGGTTGGGGGGAGATGATGAGTCCAAATAATGACTCATTTTTGTTAGGATTTATCATATGTTTTTTATTATTACTATGGGGTTCTAGCACCTGGTTACTAATACTTTCTATGTTATTTCCCTAAACTTATGAAGTTTGGACATGAACATATCCTTGTAACTTTTTATGGTATTAACCTGCTATGTGATATATCTATATTAATATTACATGTGATTTAATGAATGTTATTCTAAGGTGATTATGGATATACAATTGTCTTGTGCATGCTAATGTAATAATGTAGGTTCATATTAAGATGCAAATATAAATGGAGCTTGCAAGGTGGAAGAAGTTCATGCCAGTTGCCCGGTTGTTAAAAGAATCAAAGAGAGATGGACATTGAAGAGGTCAATGGTTAGAAACTTCCAGCTCATGTGGGAGTGATAATTGAACTTTAAATGACCATTTCTATTATTTGAGTATATTTAGGAGGTGTTGTTATGCTAGATCCTCATTGAGGAAAGATTGGTTTGACTAAATCTTGTGCATGCATAACCTCCTTCATTTTTTCATGCTTTCAATAAATGGCATCCTCCTAGTCTGTTGGAGTTGATTTCCTAGTTACCTAGAGTTAGTTAGAAGCTTTTCCTCTATAAATAATGATCAGATGTTCCTCTTCAAGGGGTTTAATTTTTTTATATTGTACTTTCATTTTCAGTTTCAACGAATAGGGTATGTGCAGGATCATGATGGGCCAAAAAGTGGCGATATCTAAGTTATATGATGACCCATGTGGCTGATGATTTTTTTTTACCCAAAATTGATGAAACAAAAAGGGTTTTTAAAGGAGATTCTCAACTTTCCACCAATATAAATTATTCTTTACTTTGAATTTAATAAATAATTATTATTCATTTTCTATTTGAATTACGACTAAAGTCTTGATTAATAGGTTGATTGAAAAAAATCTATAACTTTCAAACGGTGTCACATTTTTTGAATCTGAAACATGCATCACATTCTATGCTTCGCATACTATAGGATTAAAAAAAAATGAATTTCATGAAGTTTTGACCAAGTTAAGGTGGTTAGACATACGAGTTTTTTATATTTTTTAAAATTTGTAATAAAAAATCATAATTAATTATTTACTTGGAAAAAAAATACAAAAAAATATGCATCACATCAGGACATGAGTCCCCTGCTTATATCTAAAATCTTATAAAAAAATATTATCATTTTATTGTGGTTAGGGTGGTCAGAAAAACACCTACTTCTTATTTTTTCCTTGAAATTTAAGTACTACTGCATTGAAATTTCAAATTTTCACCAAATAGAATTTAAAAAAAAAAAAACCTAGTAGTTTAGAAACTACATTCAATTTGCTACAAATTCTATTCTTATATATTTTTAAAATAATATAGATAACTTATTCAAATTTTTACATCAAGTTGCTTAACTCTGATTTTCTGAATTTTATTGCCACTTAAGGGCCTATTTTTTCCATGATGATCCTGCACATACCCAATATAGTCATGTTGTTATTATGTAAAAACAAAATCAATGAGTAAAATGACACTTTAATTTGCTGCATCTGAGTTATTTTTGGGAAGACTCATTCAAGGGGGGCCACTTGGTGAGAATTCCATCCATTCAGTTCAGTAGTAACTTTTTTGTTCAACAATTAGTTATAGTCTTAGCAATTGTCTATTCCTGCAGCCAAGACAAAGATAGTAACTTCATGTCTATTTGCTGAGACTTTTGTTTCTGTAATTCATTTTAGTTTTGTTTAGTTGTTGATTTATACTAAGTACTTATGCTAATTCATTTCAATCGTTTCACTTTCAGTGTCATTTTCTCTCTAGTTATAGGATAAGGATGACTACAATTATGTCCTAGTGCATGGACAGAGCTGACCTATTTTAGGTTCATGTCCCTAGGTTGATAATGAAATGAACCTTCATAATGAGAAAGATAACTACTTGGTGTAGATATCTAATCTCTAAGTTATAGCTTTAAGGGCTTAGTTATTGAACCATTAGAGGAGGCCAAGAAAGACCATGTAAAATTCTTAGAATATCTTTTGAGGAATTCTATAAAAAAATATTTTTTTCATTTGTGAGAGGATGTCAGGAATATTTTTCGAGGATCCTATTTAGTGACCAAGTTAACTCCTTATATGTCTTCCACTAGTATTTGAGACTTTTCTTGATAATATGGTACTATGGAGGGAAATACAACTTCCTCATCCTCTAGCTCCTTAGAGAGTTTTTCACTAGAGGATACATCCTTTGTTCTTACCTTTTTCTAATTTAATGAGAGTTCCTCATGGATATTTTCACTACGAGACATTAAGTCATTGGATTTTCTATTTTCATGACTAAGGGAGTTGACTTGTTCTCCAAATTTTAACTTGTTATTCAAATTGATTTCAAATATTGATTTGTGATCCCCCAATGGTATATGTTAACAAACACCTATTAAAACTAGAGTTTCCTCATTAATTTCAAAGGTAGAAAAAATAGCATGTCCTTGCTATTCCTAATCGATAAGTTCATGATAGATGAGTTGGATATCTATGGGATTGGAAGGGGTGATCATGGATATGCGAATTTATTTGAATAAGGATGTGATATTTTAGAAGGAGTCTTCATATGTATTCTCCTCAATGTTATGTGTTATGTACAATAGAATAATTTTTATTTATTTATTTTCTCTTAGTACACTTAGGCTCTTTAGGTGCTATTTTAGGTGATTCATATACAAGCTCGTAATTTTTAGATATTTGTGTTATCTTAACAGGTTTCAATATGCCTTATTCCTCTTTTCCAAGACCTTTACTTTGTATTGAACAAGCTCTCAAAAATGAATGGTTCTATGGAGGAGAACCATCGTTTCTGGACTTCAACAATGGAGCAGTTTCAAATTTAAAAGCAAAAACTAGAAATGAAACTATTCTAAACTACCAAAAATAATCAAAATGCTTCCAAACAAAATTCAGTCTCCATTGGCATCCTATCACCAAAGTCTTGTTATGCACTTTTGCTCTTAGATTTTTGCAAGCATAGGTGCATCAAGAGGCGATTAGTGAATGGATTAAGAAAAGCTGTGAAGATATGTGCATGTGCAAGATTCGTGTAGGGGTCAAAATGAGAAGAGAGTCCTGTTTAAATAGGAATCTTTAGGGTGAATGCAAGTTGTCGAGGGAGTGTGGGATAAGATATTGGCATGGAGGAAACTATCCCACATGCATGAGATGGGTAAGATAAAATATTGAAATGGATAAATGCATGTAGGTGGTAAATGAATGATTTAATGAATATTTGTGATATTTTAAATGAATATGCAAATGCATGAAATGTGTAAATGCACTAATATATTAATATTTTATGATGGATAAATTATTATGAAAATGGTTTTAATGAAGTGATTATGGACATGGGTTTTATGAGTATAATATTTGAATGGAAATGCATAAAATGTGAATATGAGATGAATGGATAAATGGAAAGATTATTAAATGATTTAATGATATTTTAGTGATTTATGTCTAAATGGTAAATGATAAATGATCAAATGATTTTATGAATAATGCTTATAGATGCCTATAAATGCTTATGAATAAATGGTTATAATATATGGATAAATGAATGAAATGTGAAATGATTTAAAAATGATTACAAGGACATTTTTATGTGTCTACATTTTGCCCCTCTTTGAGACAATGCAGCTTGTCGCGTTGTTTCAAAGAAAAAATATTGATCAACTGATACATGTCCCAGAGATATCCTGGTAAGGATTATGATAAGAATGATCTGCCCCCTCGAGAGATTGATCAAAGAAATTGTAAGAAGATTAATCTCTCGATAGATGTGAACAAGAAAATGATCAGATACTTGATATTGCGCAAGTGATAAAGTAGTGGTGTACATTTGATGGAAATGCACAATTGATAGGAGTAACTGAACAATTGATGGAAATGATCAGTATAACTGGGTTGATGAGCTGATGAAGCTGATTGAGATTGGTGCAAGCACAAGACAAGTTGATAGAATGATTGGTTGATTGATTAAGGGGACATGAGATTTGGAGATGCAAGTTGATTGATTTTTCTACAACAAGAAAGATGAAGAAAATGAAATGCAAGAAATGGAAGATGCAAGATGGGAGAAAATGAAGGTGATGAAGCCTCTTGTGCATTTTAAGTGCTTTTATCATCATCGAGCTTATTATGTCACAAATTAGTATAAGCATCTAGATAACATGAACATCTAGATGACCTGAATACTGTTTGCATTTTTATTTAGTAATGAAGTATAAGCATCTAGGTATAAGGACCCTAGATGACCTGAATACTTATTGCATGGAAGACACTATCAGACAAGGAATGCACTCATCCATACTAGACTCATAGGTCCTCAATGGTTTTAGATAACCATGTCTTAAGACGAGTCGTCCTATGAATAAGAAACAATCCACAGGCAGCAAACAAGTGAACATGCCCCATCATCGCCTCTCTAGTCCCAGACATCCTGGAGAAGCTAAAAGACATGCCACCAAAGATAAAATCATAAAACAATCAAAGACCAACAAACAAACATGCATCATGCTTCGATATGGAACTGATTCTTGGTACGGTTGTACGCTTTTGGATTTGGAAGAGGGATTGATAGGTATGCTGCAATATTTGCTTGATTGTTACTCGTGATGCAGTTTGATTTTGCTGAAGTTCAAAGCTATGTGGTGATCTGAAAGTGTCATTGTTGAGGGATTTTTGAAGTTATTTGATTTTTTGGATTTTTGGAATATTTGATTTTTTTGGATTTTTTCAAGACATTTTATGATTTTTATGGAAATTTTCAAGACATTTTATGTTTTTTATGTATTTTTTTCACGACGTTTTATGATTTTTATGGATTTTTTCAGGACATTTTATGATTTTTATGGATTTTTTCAAGACATTTTATGATTTTTATTTTTTGGATTTTTTCGTTTTATGTTTGGACACATTTTATGATTTTTATGATTTTTTCAGGACACTTTATGATTTTTATGGATTTTTTCAAGACATTTTATGATTTTTTTGGATTTTTTCAGGACCTTTTACAACGGAAAGAGATGCATCGCAAGCAAGTAGACAGACAAAGAGGGTAGTTTCTCTGACCGCGAGATGCTCAATATCCTAACCCATGGCTAAGGTTGAGGAAATGCCCGTGTGAGGAATAGGACCAATCTAGTACGCATGACAAAGCGAGCAAGTGAGGGGATTGTCGAACAATTCACAAGCCATGGTGAGTGTGAAAAGGATATTATGAAGTGGAGGGTGAATGAAAAATGGGATGAAAAGATCAAGTAGAGCTCCAAAGGAAAGAGGAGCAAAGCCTCTACACATGGTGCCAATTTCTCGGTTTTCACCATGGTACTTGCTCAAGGCGCCACCGAAGTGGTTTTCACCATTGAACGAATTGATTTCACTTTACTTCTTTTTTTTCTTTTTCAGGACTTTTTTTCATTTTTTTGTATTTTTTCAAGACTTTTTCCTAGCTCTCTGAAGCGAGATATAGAATTGATAGATGCCAGATCCATAGACTACCTTGACGATGCCTCGATCCTGTGTGGATGACCATGCTGGATGAAAGTACCCGATCGAGATGAGGAGTACGAGTGGCAAATATGAAGGATGATAGATGTGGTAGATGAAAGAGACTATGGTAGGATCCCTAATGTGCACACTACGTGGGCCATCAAGCTTCAACCAAAAAGGAGCTTGGGCAACCGATGAGCTAGAATACGTGAAGGGTCGTCATCAAAGGTACATTGAAAGACATCACCGATGGTGTGATATGCCAGATATGTGAACATGGATGGGTGGAATGGAATATATGGTATGAGTGAGAGTGACGTGGATGGAGACCTTGGATCAACAAGTTCCTTTTTTGATTTTCTTCCTTGATAGATGCCCCCAATGATTTTTGATGGAGAGGCATAATTGGAGATTGAATTTTTCTTGCTTTCACTTTTGAATTTTATTTTTGCTTTGTCCAATAGCTTTTTATTTTGGCTAGGGGACTTGTCTTGATCTTCTTTTGTTTTGGATTTGTCCAATAGCTTTTTATTTTGGCTAAAGGACTTTTCTTGATCTTTCTCTCTTTGCATGCTTTCTTTTGATTCTGGATCTCCATTTGAAAAAGATGCTTTTACCTTTGATTCTTGAATTACATCTTTTTTATTTTCTTTGGGTGATACTTGTTGATCCATGTCCACAAGGCAGATGGATGTGGGTGAGATGGTTGAGGGGGATGGCATGATAGGAATGTTTAGTGGGAAAATGGGAGTGGTGATGCCATCAACGAAGTCTTTGGGACTATCCTTTTCAGTACTGCTAACATCAAAGGAAGCTTGCACATCCTTAATGACTTGGAAAGATGTCTTAGTAGATGTGACAATAGGAGATTCATATCCTAGCCTAGGGCAGGTGGGATGGAAGGATGATGATTGTATATCCTTGGTAGGGTCATGATCAAAGAGTGGGTTATCATAGATATCCTGGTTAAACATGGGGTTATCATAAATATGAAAAGATTGAGTGGAAGCAAATATGGCAAATGCAGGTGTATCATCAGGATCCCAAAAGGTTTCAATCCAAGCATGGTCATCTTTTTGTGTTCCTTCTGTAGCTGTCTTGATATCATTGTTGGAATTTTGACCCTCCTCAATGACATTAGCAATTTCTTTTGTCGGTAAGTTATCCATACGGTATTCTCCACATCCCATATCATGGATTCAGACCTTGGGGTTTGATGGTGCGATAAATGAAGTGGATGCTTTTAAGGACTCACGATCAACATATGCTTGAGAAGGAGGTGCTTCACGATTGCTTGGGATTGTGATTTCAGTTTTAGGGCTTAGATTATGGCGATAAATGAAAGGGTTGGGATCTCCTTGTATTATGATTTCAACACCATTGTGTGGGAATTTAATGCACTGATTGTATGTAGAAGGTATTTCTTGCATTGCATGAATCCAAGGTCTTCCAAGGAGAATATTATAGGTTAGTTGGAGATCAAGGACTTGGCAAACCACATCCTTTACCATAGGGCCGAATCTGATTGGTAGAGTAACTGATCCTTTAGATGAGCATTCCTCTTCATCATACACCTTTATGGTAATCTTATTCCTTGGATCAACTACATTTTCAGAAAACCCTAATTTTGTGATCAATTCTTGGGTACAAATATTAAGACCTGCTCCTCCGTCTATTAGAACTCGCTTGATCTTGGCATTATTGATAAGGACATCAATGTGTAAAGCTGCATTATGTGGCTGTCGAGGGGATGAATCATCATGTTCAGTAAAAGTGATAGTGTAAGGCGAGGTGATATGTCCCACCATAGCTTGGAATTGGTCTACATGTAGGTTTGTAGGCACTGTAGCAGTAGCAAGCGCTTTATCTAGAATAGCCTTATGCTTAGGAGATAGGCGTAGCAGCTCAAGTATGGAAATTTGTGTGGGAGTTTTTCCTAAATGCTCTATGAGGTTATACTATGAAGCTGGTGTAGTGGGTTTTGAATTAGGACCTTTAAGGGTGACTGTGCCTTTGCGGGTAGTAACCTTGCAATCAGCTGCTTTCCCTTTTATAATGAAAGTGTTTACATGATTATCAACCTCACTGATGTTATGTATGGTATAGTCATACTTAGTAGTAGTATAGTTTACACCATCACCAGATTCAAGGGTCTTTCCTTTATCCTTTTCATGCTTAGGGAAAGGGTTTTTATACACCTCACGATTAGAGTTACTCGATGGAGTGTGTCCGTCAAATGCTATCTTACCATTGTCAATGAGGTCCTGTATTAGATGTCAAAGTTTATTGCAGCTATTAGTCTTATGTCCTTTATGTCTATGATAGTTGCAAAAGTGATTCTCAATCCACCACGGGGGTTTGACTTGTGGATTATATTCCTCTATTTCAGGTAGCATTATAATATTGATTTCAAGAAGTTCTTTTAATGCGGATTCATGTGATTGTCCCAATGGTGTAAAATTTCGTTTAGGGAAACTTCCCTATTTTTCTTTTCCTTTATCTGAAGATGAACCTTTGAGGTTATAACCGAGCGATGATGTTTTAGTTGTTTTTGCATCAACAGCTCCGTCATTGACTACATTCTTCTTTACCCAAAAAGGTGTCTTGTTGTTCGAATTTGATTTTTGATCTCTATCATTATTAAGTTTTATGGTTCCATCATCAATGAGAGTTTGTTTGATTCGAAGTCCCATTTCTATGGCATTGTCAAAGGAATCCAAGCATTTGAGGTGAAGTTCCCTTCCAATTTCTATGTTCAAATTTCGACAAAAGAGGTCAACCAATTCTTGATCAAGAATGGCATAAGGTAATCATTTTGTTAAATATCTCCATCTTTGTAAAAATGATACAAAAGATTCACCTGGTTTTTGTTTGGTGTTGAAAAGGTTTGTCATGGTCACTTTAAAGTCACAATTGAAACTATAATTGGAGACAAATTTATCAGCCAATTCTTGAAAGGATTTGATGGTCGGGGGTAATTGTGAAAACCATTCCATAGCTTCTCCTCCTAGACTGCAGGGGAATAATCTCATAATGCATGTTTCATCAACTGCAAATTCCATGGTAGTAGCACAAAATTGTCTTAAGTGATGTTTAGGATCCCCTTTTCCATTATATTTGTCAAGTTTTGGTATGTCCCAATGGTTAGGAAAAGGTGGCATTGGTATGCTTGGATCGAAGGGATAAGGACATATGTCTTCGATGGAGAACTTATGAGATGATGCTTTCCGGTTCTTAAGAGTGTCCAATTCTTGTCTCAATGTTCTAAGCTCATCCAAAATAGGATCATTTGTAGGTGTGGGTTTTGAGGTCTTTGAAGATCGCTTGTAACCTAGTTGTAGATAAAAGGGTCTATGATCTTTGATTCTACCATCATTGTTTGTTCTGGGATGTTTAGATTCACTAGATTCAGGTTGGTCATTCATCATGAGTTGTGACATGTCAAAATCAGGAGGCATTTTGATTCCTTCATCAACAAGGGCTTTGAAGTATTGTTGTGGGTTACGTTTGACTACCTCCGTAAGAAGTTTAGTGAATCTATGATCCTTAAGTGCTTCTTCTATATCGGATTTTGTTATTTCTTCATCATCAGTTTCATTTGTTTCTCTAGTTGCAACACTAATGTTATCTTCACCATCAAAGTCTCTTCCCCAAGGGTTCCCTTCTTCGTGAAACATTTTTTCTCTTGTTCTAGGGGTCATAGTTGATTGTTTTGATTTTCAATCCAATGTAATGTATGAGACCTAAGACTAGGATGCAATGAAAATGATATGATTCTAAGATGATCTATGGAAATGATATGGTATGATATGACAAGCTAAGAATGCAAAAGCTCAAAGGCAACTCTAGGTCCAAAGTTGGTTATGATGTAAAGGCTTTACTCGTGTTATGATGGATAGACACAAGGACCAATGATCAAGAGAGGGTATATAGGAGATGATGGACTCCAAAAGGATAATGGTATGTTCCCTAACTCAATGATGATAAAACTCAAGTGATGCGGGTGATAGATAGCCAATGGTTTGATTTCAAGACCTAGGAAGAGTAGCCTATGTTCAAGCTAAGGTTAAGTTTGATCGATGATGAATATGAAAAGGACTAAATTATTGGAACATGCAAAGGTTAGGTGAGATGGTCTTGATATGCAAAGGGGTTGATCATGCAAGAACTATGTGGAGTGTTATCTATATGCAAGGACTATGTAATGTCACCTATGTATGCAAGACTAGTAATATACAAGGACTAGGATGAAAGGGATATGAATATGTATGGATATGCAAGGGCTAGATGGAATGCAAGGTCTAGGTGAAATGCAAGGAATAGGTGGAATGAAAGGACTAGGTGGAATACAAGGATTGAAAGATCAAAATTGAAGGATGATGACCCCAATAAATCCAATAGGTTCATGTTGTATGTTTGTATTGTTGGACCCCTTTGAGGTTTGCAAAGTTTGAGATGTTGCAAGTTACTAGGTGTGATGTTTGTTTGAGGTCTATTTTTGAACACACACGCAAGACATAGCAAACAAAGTGTTTTTGAGTTTGTTTTCAACTGTGAATGTGTTTTTATATTTTTGCAATACAAGTACAAATCCTAAGGTTGGAAAGGACAATATCTACTAGATTCCACGTGGGTTTCCCCAACCGCATATTCTTAGCGTGTGAATCCAAAAGCTTGGCTGCATGGGCTCCCCCTTACAATGCACTCACTTCTCAGGCCAACCAAGCTTCCAACCCCCATGAAACTCCCATGGCAGATTGATCACCTCTACTAAAACTACGAAGATGTGGATGCCTTCACACCGACCAGTGCTATGCTAGCAAATAGAAGGATTTTGGCAACTACACAAAGGTTTTTAGTTCGGGACCCCCGTTCGAGTGGCCATACATGGGGCACAAGATTCAGCTCCATTTAGGAGGCACTCCAGCCTGAAGAGGTTACGCTTAATAGGGTTTTGGGGAGTACTACTTGGTCCGTATGACATATCTGCACTCGTAATCTTAGGCTTTCCCTTAGGATTCACATTTATATACCGGTCGGGGGTAGCTTGGAAAAAAAGTTTCATTGCCAGTCTGAGTCGCCTTGGGGTGAGTACTTTTTCCCACCAAGGCAAGCCCAAGTTCTAGAGTCAATAATTGTTTCTCTTGCACCCAAGATTGCACAAGTGCGCAAGGGGAGATGATACTTTGATTATTGAATCGGGGTAACACATAAAATAGATGGGTCTGGCTTTCTGATCACCTAGTTTGCATAAGGTGAGAGCATAATCACCTACCATCATCAAGTACAACAAACAGTGTTCATTGAACCCCTAGTTAAGCCTATGTGAGAGAAGACAATTGTTCATTTTTAATGCACCAATTGAAGTGTTTTCTAATCTAAAAGACAATTGGTTTCAAAATCATGTCTTCGACGAACGTCCTGCATCACAATCTCATTAGTAGTCTCATGCCTCCATTCTTCGACAAGCGAATGTTTTGATTTTCAATTCTTTGCCAAATGAACCTGCAAGAGAACCCAAATTAATAAAATGAGTCCCCCAATCAAACAAAAATAAAATAAAATAAAATTAGCATTTACCCTAGAATCTAGTTTAAAATAAAATAAACTCTAAATCATTGACTTAAATCTAAATTAAAAAAAATCAAAATCTAGATTCAAAAACTAAATCTACATTAGAGATTATATCTAAATTAAAATTAAAAGCTAAATATAATTTAAACTAAAAGACAAATTAAGAGAAAAGTCAAATTAAAAATGAAAAGCTAAAGTGAAGGTTAAAATCTAAATTATAATTAAAGTTAATTCTAAATTAAAATCTAAATTAAATTAATCCTATGTTCTAAATTACAAATTAAATCTAAAAAAAAAATGTTAAATCTAGTTAGAAAACTAAATCTAATTTAAAAAATAAAAATAAAAATAAAAATAACTAAAATCTAATGTCAAAACTAAATCTAATTCTCATAAAACTATTTCTAATTCAAAAGATAATTGATATAGAATTAGAAATTAATCTAAAATCAAAGACTAATCTACAAATAAAAACCAATTTAAAATAAAGAACTAATTAGAATTAATCTAAACTTTAAACTACAAATTAAATCTAAGTTAAAGATAAAACTAAAACTAAAACTAAGATTAAATTAAAAATAAATCTAAGATTAAAATAAAACTAAAACTAAGTTGAAAATAAAATAAAAACTAAGATTAAAATAAAACTGAAATTAAATTTAAAATCATGAGTTATTATGCTTTGTCATGCGCCATGTTGCAGTAGTTTCAGAAATTAAAAACTAAAAATAGCAAACTGAAGTATTTATGGTGACTGGAATGAAAAAGAATTTGACTGGAAATATTTGAAGAGCAGTGATCACGTTTTTTTATTTAAAGCTATTTTTTTAGAGCTTTTACTTGCTATAAATGAATTCTTTTACCCCCAAAACAATGTCTGATACATTCTTCATGACCAGAGGGCAATTTTAGAGATGTTCTAAGCATTTCAAACTACATAATAGTGAGAAAAACATGGCAGCAAAAATAAAAACGTGATTTCATTTGTTTTTCATGCTTCTCCAACAAATTTGATGTTGTTGATATGGTTTCAAACAACCCAATCAACAGCAAAAAAAAATGAGACAACAATAAGATGAAGAAATGATTGCTCGTTCACGTCGGGTTCACCATTTGTAAGCTCTCAAAAATGAATGGTTCTATGGAGAACCATCGTTTCTGGACTTCAACAATGGAGCAGTTTCAGATTTAAAAGCAAAAACTAGAAATGAAACTATTCTAAACTACCAAAAATAATCAAAATGCTTCCAAACAAAAACCAGTCTCCATTGGCATCCTATCACCAAAGTCTTGTTATGCACTTTTGCTCTCAAATTTTTGCAAGCATAGGTGCATCAAGAGGCTATTAGTGAATGGATTAAGAAAAGCTGTGAAGATATGTGCATGTGCAAGATTCGTGTAGGGGTCAAAATGAGAAGAGAGTCCTATTTAAATAGGAATCTTTAGGGTGAATGCAAGTTGTGGAGCGAGTGTGGGATAAGATATTGGCATGGAGGAAAATATCCCACATGCACGAGATGGGTAAGATAAAATATTGAAATGGATAAATGCATGTAGGTGGTAAATGAATGATTTAATGAGTATTTTTGATATTTTAAATGAATATGCAAATGCATGAAATGTGTAAATGCACTAATATATTAATATTTTATGATGGATAAATTATTATGAAAATGGTTTTAATGAAGTGATTATGGACATGGGTTTTTTGAGTATAATATTTGAATGGAAATGCATAAAATGT
Source organism: Sequoiadendron giganteum (assembly GCA_007115665.2). Lineage (NCBI taxonomy): Eukaryota > Viridiplantae > Streptophyta > Pinopsida > Cupressales > Cupressaceae > Sequoiadendron > Sequoiadendron giganteum. Next base: position 560,988,211 of record CM021106.1, read on the forward strand.
GAATATGAGATGAATGAATAAATGGAAAGATTATTAAATGATTTAATGATATTTTAGTGATTTATGCCTAAATGGTAAATGATAAATGATCAAATGATTTTATGAATAATGCTTATAGATGCCTATAAATGCTTATGAATAAATTGTTATAATATATGGATAAATGAATGAAATGTGAAATGATTTAAAAATGATTACAAGGACATTTTTATGTGTCTACAGTATGGATTTAGTATAATTTTTTGTTATAATTAAATGTGTCTCTTCATATTTATGAAGCCAAGAGTTGATGTCACCTTCGATAGTCTCTTTGTCTAAATGGAACTATTTTTCAAGGAAGTTGCCTCTACTTTGAATGTTTCTACCATAATTGTGACTTTACTCTTTGGTTTCCTATGAGATTTTGGAGAGAGTGGGAGTTAGTCAATGGAAAGGGAATTTTATATTTCATATCCTTTAAATTATTTACCCATAATATTAGCCCTAACCTAGGGTATAGTTGTGTTATATGAGGTGGAAGATTTGAGTGATGAGTGAATAATAAAGAATGATGATGGTGCTTGAACAATGGAAAGAGCTACCGGCTTATCCCTCCATCGAACTAAATTAGCCAAAGGTGTGCGTTCATGAGCCCATGCAAGAGTTTCAATCAGTTCTTGCCAATATCCACGCCAAGAAATAAGAAACATAAATCCAGTAGCCCAAACAAGATGCCCAAATAAGAACATCCACGCCCAGACAGATAAACTGTTCATACCAAAAGGATTGTATCCATTAATCAGTTGTGAAGAATTTAACCAAAGATAATCTCTTAACCATCCCATTAAGTAAGTGGAAGACTCATTAAATTGAGCTACATTTCCCTGCCATAAGGTGATATGCTTCCAATGCCAATAGAAAGTAACCCATCCAATGGTATTCAACATCCAGAAAACTGCTAAATAAAAAGCATCCCAGGCTGAAATATCACAAGTACCGCCCCGTCCCGGACCATCGCAAGGAAAACTATAACCAAAATCTTTCTTATCAGGCATTAGCTTAGAACCGCGTGCATCTAAAGCACCTTTGACTAAAATCAATGTAGTTGTATGCAAACCTAGAGCAATAGCATGATGAACCAAAAAGTCTCCGGGACCAATTGTTAAGAACAGTGAATTTTTACTATCGTTAATAGCATTCAACCAACCGGGTAACCATATGCTTTTGCCAGCATTGAATGCTGGATCATTTGCTGAAGATAAGAGTACATCAAAACCATATAAGGCCTTACCATGAGCAGATTGTATCCATTGAGCAAATATAGGCTCAATCAAGATTTGTTTTTCTGGAGTACCAAAAGCGAGCATAACATCGTTATGAACATAAAGTCCCAAGGTATGAAAACCTAGGAATAAACTAACCCAACTCAAATGAGATATTATGGCTTCCTTATGCTCCAACATTCTCGCCAATACATTATCCTTATTTTGTTCTGGATTATAATCTCTAATGAGAAATATAGCTCCATGAGCAAATGCCCCTGTCATAATGAATCCGGCGATGTATTGATGATGAGTATACAATGCAGCTTGGGTAGTAAAATCTTGTGCTATGAATGCATAGGCAGGTAAAGAATACATGTGTTGAGCTACCAAGGAGGTAACAACTCCCAAAGAAGCTAGAGCAAGACCTAATTGAAAGTGAAGAGAATTATTGATTGTGTTGTAAAGACCCTTATGCCCGCGTCCTAATAAGCCTCCCGGAGGAATATGTGCTTCTAAAATATCTTTTATACTGTGTCCAATTCCAAAATTGGTTCTATACATATGACCAGCAATGAAGAACACAAATGCAATAGCTAAATGATGATGAGCGATATCAGTTAGCCACAAACTTTGAGTTTGTGGGTGGAATCCTCCGAGAAGAGTTAGAATAGCAGTTCCCGACCCTTGAGAGGTACCAAATAAATGACTACTGGAATCAGGATTTTGAGCATAAAGACTCCACTGACCTGTAAAAAGTGGTTCCAAACCTTGGGGATATGGTAATACATTCAAGAAATTATCCCATCTTATGTGCTGTCCTCTTGATTCAGGAATAGCGACATGAACTAAATGCCCCGTCCAAGCCAAAGAACTTACTCCGAAGAGTCCCGACAAATGATGATTGAGACGAGATTCGGCATTTTTAAACCATGAAACACTTGGTTTCCATTGAGGTTGTAGATGCAACCAACCCGCTGTTAAAAAGAGAGCAGAAAGAAATAGCAAGAAAAGAGCTCCAGTATAAAGATCTTCATTAGTGCGTAAGCCAATTGTATACCACCACTGATAAACACCGGAATAAGCAATATTGACCGGACCGGGAGCACCTCCTCGGGTAAAGGCTTCTACGGCCGGTTGACCAAAATGAGGATCCCAAATTGCATGAGCAATAGGTCTTATATGTAAGGGGTCGTGAACCCATGCTTCGAAATTGCCTTGCCAAGCTACGTGGAACAAATTACCAGAGGTCCACAGAAAGATTATAGCTAACTGACCAAAGTGAGAAGCAAAAATCTTTTGATAAAGGCGTTCCTCGGTAATATCATCATGACTCTCAAAGTCATGTGCAGTAGCAATACCAAACCAAATACGACGAGTAGTTGGGTCCTGGGCCAAGCCTTGGCTGAACTTTGGAAATCTTGATGCCATAATGCTTTTCAAATCCTCCTAGCCATTATCCTACTGCAATAATTCTTGCTAGGAAGAACGCCCATGTTGTGGCGATTCCACCCAGAAGGTAATGAGCTACTCCTACAGCACGTCCTTGGACAATACTCAAGGCTCTGGGCTGGATAGCAGGAGCAACTTTCAATTTATTATGGGCCCAAACAATAGATTCAATAAGTTCTTGCCAATATCCACGGCCACTAAATAGGAACATTAAACTAAAGGCCCAAACGAAATGAGCACCTAAGAATAAAAGACCATATGCAGATAATGAAGAACCGTAAGATTGGATTACTTGAGAAGCTTGTGCCCATAGAAAGTCACGGAGCCACCCGTTAATTGTAATGGAACTCTGTGCAAAGTTTCCTCCTGTAATATGAGTTACCACTCCCTGATCACTTATACTACCCCAAACATCGGACTGCATTTTCCAGCTAAAATGGAATATTACTACCGAAATTGCATTGTACATCTAGAATAACCCTAGGAAGACATGATCCCAGGCAGATACTTGACATGTACGGTCTTAATAGTTTCTTTTGCATCTAAATTCAAATATTTTATGAATTTCTTTTCTAGTACAACCTTAAGGATATTAACAAGAGTATTGTTGTATGCTACTAATGTTTTCAACGCTTTAGTATTTTTTTGAAAAAACTCTTTGTAAAAATATTTGTGATAAATTACTTTGTACAATAAAATTGAGACCTTTCGAACCATTTTGATGTCAAACGTCGTATGTTTTTTCTCTAAAAGATCTATCGTAGATAAATTCATGGCCATAGGGCGCCAAGTGCCACTATCAATTAAAAGTTCAATTCGCTCTGAACTAGTCATTTGCAGAGTAGCTCCACATTCTGCACAAACACCTTTTTGTTCTACTAAAGATTTCTTATAGAGAAGGGTCTCACAATTTTCGCACAAAAACCACAAATGCTTAAAACGTTCCGAATTGAATCTGTCTTCTACGGGTGTTGTTTCGATATATTCAGAATCCTTGTTTTCTTCACACATTTTCCTATATTTTTTCTACATATTATTAATGTACAACTTTGAACAGATAAAATACAAATTTTGCTTCATTTTTATTCCATTTTTTTTTAATCTTGGGCAAAAAGATCTTTTTTGTATTTTTCGAAAAAAGAAATTTCTCTATCTGACTCACTCCACTTAATCGAGAATTCATTCGATCTTCTCGTCGTAATTCATTTATTTGTTCAAATAGCATATAGTATATATACATATATATATAATATATATTTTACATACATTTGATTCCTTGAATAGTATAAAATCCGCTTCTGATCAAAAAACAGAAAATGAAGTCTCCATCAGGTTCTTTCTGATCTGTCCAACGAATTCACGATGATTCGTTGAAAAAGAATGAACAGTGGACTCAATAAAATATCTATTTCTATTTATACAATACGCTATTGTACCTTTTTTTTACTTTATTCTTAAAGCTCCGGACAAAGCCGAGTCAAAATTTTTTATTAGATTACAACAGATTTGACAAATCCATTCAATCATGAGGATTGAATTTGTGAAAGATAACATTATCTTTAGCCCACTTTGGGCGCGGGCTAGAAGAGATTGAAGCCCCTTGCCCCCTGGGCCTGGATCTACTGATCCACCGCCCCAATCGAATAATCCAAAAAATCGAGAGGTAAGCCCTTTTTTCTAGCCGAATTATATATTCCCATCCATTCGGTATTCGGCTCAATCTTAAAAGAAAAGATTGGGCCGAGTTCGATTTGATTAAGGGACCAAACAGACGAAAGTCACTTGATTACAAGCGATCAATCGTATCAAATTCAAATTTGATTTCTTTCCATACTTCACAAGCGGCAGCTAGTTTAGGACTCCATTTAGTAGCTTCACGGATCACTTCATTACCTTCACGCGCAAGATCACGTCCTTCATTACGAGCTTGTACACAAGCTTCTAAAGCGACTCGATTAGCCACTGCACTAGGTGCATTTCCCCAAGGGTGCCCCAAAGTCCCTCCACCAAACTGTAATACGGAATCATCCCCAAAGATCTCGGTCAGAGCAGGCATATGCCAAACGTGAATACCTCCTGAAGCTACAGGCAGAACACCCGGCATAGAGACCCAATCTTGAGTGAAATAAATACCACGACTTCGGTCTTTTTCAATAAAATCATCACGTAATAGATCAACAAAACCCAAAGTGACTTCTCGTTCTCCTTCAAGTTTACCTACTACAGTACCAGCGTGAATATGATCTCCACCAGACATACGTAGTGCTTTAGCCAGTACACGGAAGTGCATACCATGATTTCTTTGTCTGTCAATAACTGCATGCATTGCGCGGTGAATGTGAAGAAGTAGGCCATTATCTCGGCAATAATGAGCCAACGAAGTATTTGTCGTAAAACCTCCAGTCAGATAGTCATGCATGATGATAGGAACTCCCAATTCTCTGGCGAATACCGCTCTTTTCTACCATCAGGATAAATTTGTCCTCTTCCTCTATTACCACCCACATATATGGGATATTTCAGGAAGTGAGCTGCTTTATTAGTAGCGGGATTTGGTGAAAGGATGGGAAACACAATTTCACTATATTTTTGACCAGGAACAGGACCTATTATTATAATATTTTTTTGATTGGGACGATAGTTCTGAAAATAAAGATCACCTATTTTTTCCTTAATCTCAGGATAAATACGATCCGGAGGAGCTAATTCAAAACCTTCGGGTAAAATAAGAACAGCTCCTACATTTAAAGTTCCTTTCTTACCATTAGCAAGAACTTGTTTTATTTGCTTATCATAGGGTATTTTAACAACTGCTTCAAAAACGGTATCAGGAAGCACAGACTGTGGAACTTCAATCTCCACAGGTTTTTTAGCCAAATGACAATTGGCACATACAATACGTCCAGTTGCTTCTCGAGGATTTTCATAACCTTGCTGTGCGAAAATGGGATATGCATTTGCAATAGATGCCCGAGTCATTACATCGATCATTATTAAGACGGATATTGATTGAGTTATCCACTTTTTTACCCAGTCATCATAAGTTTTTCTATTTTGCATGGTTCAATTTTTTGTTACAATTCTTTTATTTAAAATAAATAGTAGTAGGTAACTATCATAGTTACCTGCCTGCAATTCTGCTACTATATTAAACCTAAAGCTAAAAAATAAGAAGTATCGCCCTAAAAAAAGTAAAAAAGGTGGGGACCATTTGTTATTCACTCATTGAGTGATAAATCACTACAAGTGAAGGAGATATACGATTCAAACGACGGAAGATCCAATATTTGAAAATTGTGTCTAAGATGACTGGAAAAGTTGAAACAAGAACAGATATTATTCGTTCGTTATGGGCAAATCCATAATTTTCGAAGATTAAATTGATGATCAGTTCCCAACCATGGGGCGAATGAAACCCAATACATAGATCGCTTGCTAAAAGAATAGAAAAAGCTTTCATTGTATCGCTTAAGCTGTAGAAGACTTCTTGGATCCAAGAATTGAGAATGCCAAGTCTCTTCTTACCCAGAATGAGACAAACAATTAGAACAACAAAACTTATTATATTTCCTAATAAATGTGAGATAACTTGGATACAATCTTGATTATATATTTTGACCAATTGGATCATTTTTTTCTGCATCTCTACACGAATATCTTGTGAATGCGGTTCCGAATAATCCTCCATCATTATTTCTAACAGGAATAGTTCTTTTATTTTCTCAAATTTGTCTACAATGCTTTCTTCTTGTAAATAATCAAAAATTTTTTTCGATTGACTAGTATTCCACCAATTTGTAACCCAAGATTCCAAACCGTTCTGTAATGAAATTGAAATTGCCCAAGGCAATACTATTAAACATGTAAGATATTGTAGAGAAGCTAATGTTTTATATTTGGTGACTTCCAATTCGTGAATCGTTAACGAATTCGATTGGCCCGTTAGCTCTGTCCAAAATCTGAACAAAGTACGAATTATAGAACGAGGTATGAGATTCATAAAATGATCTTATGCGTAATTCTTCGAAATATCTTTCGGATGAGGGATAGTTTATTCGGAAGGAGAAGTGGAGTAAAAAAGGAAGGATCAATCCTTAAAATCGCTTTGATCTGGACTCATTTTCTATTTATTGTTTTCTTTTTTAACTCTTGACCCGAAGAATCGCTTCAATTCGAGCGGCAAATAAATTGAAGTTTAAGTCTAATAATACCAAATTTGTACTCTTTGGTACATATAGCAGATCAAATAATTTCGGGCACATATGTAAAAAAGTGTAAAAAACTAGAGGCATTTACTTCATTGTATTCTTTTGAGATGTTATATCCGTATTTATTAGACCTTTTGTCCCTATCTAATAGATAAAGAATGATATCGAGTGTTTGCGAACTGCCGAAGAATACCGGTATGCTTCTATAAGTAACATTTCGTGTTGGTGTAAATAAACTGACTATACTTCCCCTCCAGACAAATGTTATGTCAAACTTTTTCTGGTATCTACTAATACGAGATCTATCCATTTGTATATTATAAAAGAGGACTTTCCCCCCATTTCAAAATCCTTCAATGGATACGCGCAAAAAACGGGCTAATTCGGCAGCTTTCTGTTCCATTTCACGCAGGGTCAAATTTTCTTCAGTACGAGTTAAGGGGATGTCTTGTTGGCCCTTTATTTCCATATAAAGAACACGACGAGGAAAAATACCTTCTTGAACTTCCATCTTGATCGCCTGAATATCCTTAATAAGAAATTGGAGGAAAATACGGCGATTTCTTCCGGGAAATCCCCAACGAAAAAGGCATACAATTCCTTCTTTTTCATCAAACTTATTATAGCCACTACCCACATTGCACAAAATAGTGCACCACAAATAAGAGCTAATAAAGAGACCTGCAATCCCATAAAAACACATCACAATTCCTTGTGGAACAAAAAGTATTTGCTGAGATGGCAATAAGGGTATCAGGTTCCTACCGAGGTAACTTGAAATTCCGACCACAAAAAATCCTAGTGAACCCAAAAAGAGGAGACAAGCAAAAAACAAATTGCTTATTTTTCGAGACCCTGTTATGGGTTCTATCCAGAGCCATTTGGATCGACGATTCATAACAAATTACGTCCTATTTAATTCGAGGGATTGAACAAATTTTCACTCCCACCCCGAAGTCATTCTCATAAATTGGCTATATTAATAAACTAGCCATATACATATAAATGCTCTTAGCTGAACAAAAAAATAGGCAAATTAGTTTAATTTACTTTCTTATGCAAAATCAACAAAGAGAGAGCTTCCCCTGCTAATTCGAAAAGCAGTTAATTTGTGCATAGCTATCTGTTTCTAATTCACATACCAGAAGTGCGAATTGAAACGCCAATAAGTAGGTTATCCAAAATTTATTCAAGTGAATTTAAAGATAAACCTGCTAAAATTCGAACAAAGAGCATGATGAAGTTAGTGGTAGAAATTAGGGTAAATTGATTAATTAGGGTCAGTCACTTGATTAGGATAAATTTTAGTTAGTTAATTTGAGAAGGGTACTACAAAGCTTGATGAAATGATTGCAAATGAGAAGGGATCTAAAGAAAAAGAAGGATTAGGATTTGAGAAAGGTGAAAGCTCAAAGACATATCAAACTTCAAATAAGTCTGAAAAGAAGAATGACAAGAAGAGTGAGCTCAAAAGACCACCAATCAGACAACCAAATATGCAAAGGTACGCATGTATTTTAATGGTTACTGTTATTCCTACAATAAGTTTGGACATAAAGTTGTAGAATGTAGAAGCAAAATGAATCAAAATGCTCAATCATTTCCCGGTCAGTGTTTTACATGCAAAAGATTTGGTCATAGAGCTAGTGAAAGCAGAAATCAAATGATCAATGGCTATAAAAATGGTATGATGTTTCAATATTTCAATGGTTACTATTATACATGCAATGGATTTGGGAATAAGGCTAATCAATTCAAATCTAGAGTAAGTGGAAGTAAGCTTGTTCAAAATATCAAATGCTACAAATGCAATAATTTAGGATACATTGCTAATTTCTATATAAGTAAGGATGTGAAACCATTTGTTTCACTCAAGAAGAATGATCCAGCAAAGAAGGATGATCTAGTAGAGATGAAGGAGGAAATGGGAAAGATCTAGAAAAATAAAGAAGAGAGTGAAGTTAAGAGTGAATCTGTTCTAGCCTCTAGTGCAAATGTTTCCTTCAGAAACTAAGTGAGAGCTTTGGCTTAGGGTGATTTTGAATAGATCTTTAATCCCCTGCCAAAGATATGATGTTGATGCCTTCAACATGTGGATATAAGGTGTAAGCTGATATTCTTGACCTATTGATGAAAATTTCAGTGGAAAATATTATGTAGCAAAATTTTGTGGAGAAGGTAAAAGTGGCTATGCTATCACAGTTAGGGTTTATCAATTTTTGGTCAAACTTCAAATCAATGCATTCAATGTATTTTAGGTCATTTCAAAAGAGTTTATAAGTGATCACTCATATGTTTTAAGTAATTTGCAAACAAGCATTCAAGGAGAGAAAATCAGATAAGGAGCGAAGTGAAGTGATTCTGAATTTGTGAGTGAAACCCTAGTGCCAGATATTCAAAGTTATTTACAGATTTCTACTTTACTCTAAGTTTCCAAAGTGTTTTAAATTGTTGCAAGATGTATACTCCATAAGTTGTCAAGGTTTTAGATCATCCTCAACCTCAATTTAAGAGGTACCCTGATAAGTCAATGATGATAGATATGGATGGTTCATTTTCGAGTGTTCCATATGGTGTGTTGCATACAAAAGATTTTAGGATTTGCATTCATGCAAAATTTAGAGAGTATAACCACTCTAAGGTAGGAGACATGGTTAATGATCTTATTGGAGACCATTTTGAATTGAAACCCGAGTTCTAGAGCTTGATGGAGAAGAAGCTCAATGTCTGGAATAGTTTACCTACTTTTTGATATGTGGATGAGTGGATTAGATACACTTTTATTAGGATCCATGACAAGTTTATGTGGTTGTATATACCACATATGATCAATAAGGAGGCAATTAGGGTTGTAATAGGGTTATGTTTTGAATGACCATTTTTGACACTCAATTCGGTGAAAAATGAAATCGTGATTAATTTAACAGGTACAAAATATGATAAAAGAGCCTTGAATATCAAGGACATAAAAGACCCTACAGTGAAATATGCATTGATGATAGGGTATAAGATATACTTTAGAAATAGAGAGAAATATGTTTCTACTACTACCATCAACTTTGCATATGAGATGGTAAAGAAAGGTGTTGATTTTGATTTATGTGAGTTGTTAGGGAATAGCTCTTAAAGAATTTGTAGAAGACCAAGGACTCCTAATACCCCTTCCAATTTGAGAAATTGATCATTGTTTTGTTATTTTATTTCCTAAATGAGGTCCCTAGAACTAGGAACATTGTATGGTTGAAGGACATTCCAGTGGCTACTCAAATCAGAGACCACCTGATGAGATTAGGTGATGAAGACTCTCAGAAGAAAGCATTATGGGGATTATTCAAAACTTTCCAATAGAATATGCAAGCCAGAGAAAGGATTCTGAAGAGTGTGGTAGAGAAATTAAAAAATAACATTATCTTCATGGTAAGTAAGGATTGTTGCATAATGGAGGTTGTTGAGCCTAGAATAGTATGAATCCTAGAAATGGGATATGAAGTTACAGAGGATATAATTATTGGTTTGGATGACCATATGCTTAGCATGCCTGAAGATACAACTGAGGGAAGATATGGCACTGATGAGGAAAAGTCTATGGAAGTGCATATGTAGCACAAGAAGGAGATCAACAGAAATGTTCAAAAGATGACAGCACATGTTGTAGAGATGATGGGACTTCCTAAGGACTTTGTAGAGAAAGCTAAAAACATTTCCAATTCTCTGAAAGGTGCCCCCAACACAAGAAGATCAAGTAGAAATGCTACCCCTTCTCCGGTTGCCCCCAAGTCCTCTAGGACTAAACCTTCTACCAGTGGAAAAAAGATAAAGGATCCAACCAATTCTCCAGTTAAATAACAAAGTGTGCCTATGAAGGAAAAGAGTGCATCGGTGAAGCAACAAAGTGCTCCGCAGAGGAGAAAGAAAGAAAAGGAAAGAAGATAGGAGTATATGAGTGTAAATGTAGATGAATAGGAGGAAGAGGAAGGACCACAGTTGGTCTAGAAGAGAAAAATAGGTGTCTCTCAAGCAAAGACAAGTACAAAGAAAGTTAAGGTTGATATTGTGGACACTGACAGTGAAGTGGAAGTGGAAAAGGAGAAACAAGCATTCATAATTCATATGAGGGAGAAGAAGTCTGAAAGAAAATCACCAAAAGGAAAAGCAAAGAAGAATAAGGACAATTCCCCTCTTCTAAGGAAACATAGTCCTATGAAATTAGATACATTATTTAATGGCATAGTTGAGCATGAGATGATAGAACAGACTATTGCATTATATCCCACTGCAAGTGACACTGATAAGTCTACAATAGAAGAGGCAATAGTTTCGTATCCAGTAAAATTTGATGTCAGCATGAAGAATATAGAAAACCAATTGCTTGAATATTTGAGAGGTGCATTATAAGCAAGAAGACATGAAGCAATTGATAAAGATGCAAGATTAAGGGCATATTCTTTGGAGAAGATCAGTGCTCCTTTCACAAATGAGGATAGAGCTAGATTAGGTCAATTGTATAACAAACAGTTCAGGACTAAACAAAGAGTCACTACCCTGATGATTAGGGATAAGGATGATATGGAAAGGCTAAGAAATGAGATAGTTGAGAAGGTTGTCGATCTGGCAAAGGAGTTAAGAATGACTCTAGATAGTGAAGGACAAATGAATGATGGTGTTTCTATCCTAGAAGTAAATGAACAAGAAGATGCACAACACGATGATGCTCTAGAACATGAGAATGAAGAAGAAAAGGAAAATGTGCAATGTGATACCCCTTTGATGGAAGAAAATGTTATTGATGATACTCCTCTGATAGAGGAAAATGTTCTTGGAGCAGAACAAGAGGACGAGATGCAAGAGGATACAAAAATAGAGAACGTCACACCTCCTCCGGAAATAGGGAAGAGTGCAGAGCGAGAAGAAGATGTTGTACAAGACAACTTGGAAATATCTGAGACATAGAATACAAAACATCAACCTCCTCTAGATAACAATGATAAATCAGCTGATGATGGGAGGAAGAATGAAGATGAGTCTGGTGATGCTGAAAAAGAGAAAAATGATGAAAAATCTAAAGATTGCATTGGTGACAAGGAAAAGTATTGTGAGAAGAAGGATGAAGAGAATTTGAAGACTATTGGCGAGTCTTTTGGAGCCTCTGGAGACTCCTTGAAGAGCCTATTGGGAATGCAACTACAATTTCAACCTATTCTATCAACTCAATTGTTTCAAATTCCAATGCAACAAGGGTAAGTTGATATGGACAAGATATCCCCCTTGCATAAATTACAACTTGGTGATTCATTACATGTCTCTGCTAGAAAGGAGATCTTACAAACCCACCAAAAAAGTACTGAATTGATAGATGAGGTTGTGAAGGTGTTGTAGGACATCTTTCCCGATGCTAGTGTTGACAATTCTCTATCTAGTGTGTAGCAATTGAGGCTACTCTTAGACTCTTTCAAAGAATACTCTAGTGGTTTATAGGGGAAGCTAGAAACGGAAGTGAATAGGAAGGTGAATGAGAAAAGGTTGGCAGCTATGGTAGGTAAGTGTGCTACTCCACACAGTAAGCTACAAAACAACCTTATAGATATTCAGAACTCTGTAGAGGAAGCCAAAGCATTGTTTTATTTTTTCTTCAAGTGGCCCTATTCCACTAAAAAAAATAAGGATGAGATGGACTCTATTGAGTCCTATATTTACAAGGCATCTGATTCATATGACTCGGCTAATGATGTAGATTGAAATACAAGGTCAGCTATAGAGAATATGCATGAACAATTATTCCAACTGCAAGAACAAAAAGAAAGATTATAGTACAATTTGGATAGCTTAGAGACCTAGTGAGCCAAGTTCACACCCATATTTGGTGCTCTGACTTATGCATCGGAGGCAATAAAGTTGAATCTAGTACCTAGTACCACAGAGGAAGGTGAAGAACTTCTCATAGAATTTGAGACACAGAGCCACATGTCTGGTTTAGCCAAGAAATATCGAGAATATGGTAAGAAGGATTGGGAAGCACACCTTACTAGATTACATGTGTCAAACATAAGTTTCCTGCCCTCTTCCAATAGATTGTGAATATTTCTTTTCTAATTATGCAAGTTTCAAATTTCATTGTATATATGTGGAAGATAATTGATAATATACTAATGCAAAATTTGATCAGTTTTGATGGATAGTACTATTAGGGGGAGTTGATTAGACTCTTGAAGAAGTTTGTTACTCTCATACATATATGTATATATCAGTTAGGGGGAGTATGTGAGTAAGTTAGGTAAAATCATGTATATATGAAAGGGGGAGAAGAAAAAAGAAAAGCAAGTATATGTGAATGATGTCAAAAGGGGGGCAAAGAATAGAAAAATATGTGTGCCCTTTGCCCTTGATGTCAAAGGGGGAGAATATTTGGAGAAGAGTTTTGTGCATGTTGCCATCAGTGACAAAGGGGGGGATTGTCATTGGTATGTTTGTCGGCAAAATGAGCACGAGCATGAGTATATGTGGTGTTGTCATTGATGTCAACATTGTGGTTTGATGAGAAGATTGATGTATAGTTGGTTGGTGAAGCATAAGTGATTGAGGTGGGAAATCCAGTATACAAATACAAGATTTTTGCTCTAGTATAAAATAGATGTGTTGAATATTCGACTAAGTCCATAATATAGGTTTTTAGTGCACACAGTATCAGTTTTTAGATCTGTATTGCTCCGCCTTAAAGAATTTTGGTCTATAGTTCTAAGGTAATTTTGGTATATGCCAGAGGAATCTAAATCCAAATTTTCATGTCTTTATTTCCTCTGGTATCGAAGATAATGATGATAGTGTATCAGGTCTACTAGTGACAATGTTACAGTATAGAGTACATGTTAGGATTGGTCTACATTCCACCATGGAAGAATGTCTAGTTATGCAAATTTCAAGGAGTTTTTATAGGTTTTAGTAGTATCCATGATCTAATTGGCGAGTGTCTTGGAGGTTTGAGCATCATCTTGTGGATGAAAAGTTAGTGTATTTTGGTGTCACTTCAACTGTGGTGCTGACCTAATATGTTTGGGATCGTGTGGTGTTAAAGGAAGTTTTGATCGGTATGATGGAGTTATTATAGGTCCACTCCAACCTATTTTAATGTGTTACAAGTTTTGAATTAAGGCACAAAGTTTGTGTGTTTGAATCTTTAGCCGACAAGTTATTGTATTGCATGTTTCATCTAATTAGGCTGACCTAATTGATATTGTAAGTGTGTGTGAATGTAATAAATATAAATGTAAGTTCATTTTAGTTTTGTAGATATGTGATGTGAATTTTATAAATAGTGTGATGGGAATTCCTAAGTAGTATGTGAATGTGATGTGAATGTAAAGCAGAGTAGAGTGTGGAAGTGTAGTATCAAGTGTGTTGATTCAGTATTTTGAGCTCCAGTGGAACTACATCTCCTATTGTAGATGCATTATTAGCAGTTCAAACTTGGTAGTGAGCAACCCCTCTTTTCTATTTCTCTTATTCTCTAGACAGTGACTCCTTCAAACAGTGAGTCCAAAAGGCAATGAGTCATTTTGTAATATGTTATGACCGGTTATAATATATTGGGAGATAATCCTCACTGTGGTTTTTCCCTTTTTGGGTTATGGATACATAAAAAAAAAAATTTCATGTGTCATGTTCTTTGATGATTTGTTTCATGGTTTATTTCCTTACTACAAATTGAATATGATGTTTCAACTGCATGTTTAAGTGGTTTTAGAGAATACTGATTCACCCCCCTCTCAGTATTTTGGGTGTTCAACAAAAATATGGTGTATTGGTGTATACTTGTTGAAAACTGAGTCAACCTATAAGCATTCATGTTTTTCATTATGTTCATGTTTCCCCTAACATCGGCCCTCCCACTAGATTGAGAAAATTCTAGCATAATTAGGGGTTGATAGATAGAGGACCGCCATCAAAAGAGTGTGATTCTTAACGGATGTTTATCCCTGCTCTACTCCCCCACATATTAGAGCCACACTTGTTGGTTCATAGTGCAAACCTAATCCTTGAGATCAGTATTGCATGGGTTGAGGATGGACCCTAATGTGCCATAGTATTGCATCTGATTCCACTTTGATTACACACATCAAGGGTATTCAATTCTATGATCGTTAAAGATAATTAGCCTAATTATTTTTGTTACCTCTGGAGTTCCATTTGCTTTGGTATGTGATAATGGCCCTGCCTCAAGAAGACTTGGCAATTTCACCTATACATAGAAATCATAAAGGGAATGATCCTTGTGTTGTCCCCCTTAAGAGTTAGGTCTTGCCTCAAGAAGACTTGGCAATTTCACCTACACATAGAAATCATAAAGGGAATGATCCTTGTGTTGTCCCCCTTGAGATGCCTCATATAGAGACACCAAACCCTTCTTAGAATAACTACCATCATAGGGTGTGTAGAATGGGTCCCACACGCCCCACTCATATTATTTCTCTTTCCCCACTCTCATGTGACATGTGGTGATGTTCCATATGCAATGTCAACATATGTGCATGTTTTGATTAAGATAAATTGAGAAGGACCCGAAGCCATTACAAAATATTAAGGCGGAGCAAAGGGGTCTCACAAGAGGTGAGATAGGAGAAAAGCTAAAGAAAAGAGACAAAAACCCAAAAACCAACAACCATCAAATATTGAGACAAGACCAACCAAAGACCAGAAACCAAGTGATACCTTGTTTGTTCCCAAGAAGAAGGGTATACCCAGGTAGGAACAAGGTATTTCTGCTTGTTGAAACCCAAGGTGCTTCACAATATGCCTTTTTCAAAACTGACTTTGCATTGAAGATATAAATCTTTGATTTTGTTGGATTGATCTTTTGGCCAAATGCTAAAGAATATTTGTCTAAAATGGTCTTGAGTTGCTTGGCTTCTTGTAGGGAGGATTTCCCAAACAAGAGGGTATCATCTGCGAATAGGGAGTGAGAAACTGTTATATTAGTGAATGGCAGAGATATATCTTTCTGAGTGCCTTGAGTTCTAGCTTTATGAATGGATAGGCTTAGTTCTTCTACTAGAATGATATATAGGAAGGTTGATAAGGGGTCACCCTGCCTAACTCCCTAGGTAGAATTGAAGAAATCCATAGGTGACCCATTAATGATAACTGAGAACTTCGTTGTTGACAAACAAGAAAGTGCCCATTTACACCATTTGTGCCCAAAGCCAAAAAAATTTAATACTTGGATTAGGAAATCCCAATCCACTCTATCATAGGCCTTTGTCATGTCCAATTTTATTATGAAGCTAGGCAAATTATGTGAGTTTATGGAGTGTAGGACTTCTTGGGCTACTAAGGCTCTTTCTGTTGTTTCTCTTCCGGGGAAAAAACCCCCTTGTTCCTCTTAGATGATCTTAGGGATGAGTTGTTGGAGTCTAAGATACATGGCTTTGGTAAAGATTTTGTATATGGTGTTACATAATGAAATTGGCATAAAATCTGAAAAGAAATTGGGCACTGGCACTTTAGGTATGATTGTAATGTGTGTAAGATTGAATTGTTTTAGCAAGTACCTGTCTTTTTGGATTCCTCAAGGGCATGAAGGAGATCAATTCCTATAAATTCCTAGCATTTTTTATAAAATAGAGTCATGAAACAATCTAGCCCAGGGGCCTTATCTAGTGCTAAGGAAAAGACTACTTTTTTTTATCTCTTCTAGGGTGAAAGCCTCCATCAATTTTTCATTTTCTTCCTATTGCACTAACTTTGGAATAGCCTCCAATAGCTCCTCCTTTTCCCTTTCCAATGCTTGTGGGGTGGGTGCAGTTAACAAATTTGCAAAGAATTTGACGCCTTCATAATGGATATCACTCTCCTTTGTGAGACATTCATCTATGACACTATTCTGGATTGTGAATATTGAGTTCTTGGATCTTTCTATCTATGTAGATATGTGGAAAAACTTTGTATTTTTTTCCCCATCCTTTAACCAAAGTTCCTTGGATTTTTGTCGCCAATAAGTTTCTTCTCTTGCAAGGAGTTCTGCCCATTCTGATTGTAGCTTCTGTTGCAGCTCATAAGTTGGTGCATCTAGGCCATGTGAGATGATGTGTTCATTAACTTTGGATAACTAATTGTATACTTCCTCCTTCTAGACAAAGATATTTCTAAACACATTGATATTCCTGGACTTGATTTGTTGCTTTACATACTGAAGCGTTTTGCATAGTTGATACATTCTGGAGCCTTTTATAAATGAGACACGTTTCCACCATTGTTCTACTAATACCAGAAATTGTGGGTGTCTCAACCACATGCTCTCAAATTTCAAGGATGATTTCTGTGAAGAATTCACTTTTTGTGTTAATATGTTGAGTGAGATAGCATAGTGGTATGATCCTGTTAGTGGAAGAATCTCAGATATTAAAGAAAAATCTCCAAATGCCCAATTTGGAGAAGCTAGAAATCTGTCCAATCTTTCTGCAATCTGAAGAAAGTTCTTCCTCCGATTGGTCCAAGTGAATTTCCCATTAGTTGGTATAATGTCTTGAAGTGCATTGTCCTGGATAAAAGTTGAGAAATCTTCCATGACTCTATGTGGGGGTAGTATTTCGCCCTTTTCTTTTTTCTTGTCGAGAGGTTATGGCATTAAAGTCACCTTCTATCAATGCACTCTCCACACCTATTTGATCTAGGACTTGTTTTAAGTTGTCCTGCAACATCTTCTTGGTTGTTGTTGGTGAAGGACCATACACATTCACCAACCAAAATTTTAACTCAGTGAATTATTTTCATTAACTGCCAACTTGTGTCATTAGAGATGCATTGAATTTTTATGGTCTTAGGGTCCCATAGTGTGGCTAAACCACCTGAGGCTCCTTGGGCTGGTGTGTGAATAGAAGACCATTTCTTCCACTTTCTTATTGTTCCCTCAAACATGCTATCAGAGAGCTTTGTTTCTTGTAGGATGATTAGTTCTTCCCCACAAGCTTCTAATTGGTGCTTGATCTGGGCTATTTTGTGCATTTATGCCTCTAACATTCCATGAAACAATTTTCATTGTGCTCGAGGAGAGCAACATCCTCTCCTCGGTCTTGGCCTCTTAGATGGGGTCACTTTTTCCATACCATCTAGAGTTGTTTGGAGCCCTGCTTCAATTTCTTCCTAGAGCTTCATAGCATGAGACTTTCTACCCCTTTATCCTGGGGTCTTCTTCTTTTCTGGCTATGAGTTGGGGGTTTGGAAAATGGATAAGGTTTTGAAATAGTCAAAATCATATTCCTCTGCCTTCTCATCTTTTGTTATTTTATCAATGAGCTCAGATCCTACTATTGTTAAGACGTTTTCCGCCAATTCTTCCAGCTTCCCTGCTTGGAATAAGTTGGCAAAGTTTGGAATGTCAAGATTCCCCTCTTCTAGGATCCCCAAACAAGTTTGTTGTGAAGCTAGTATCTAGGATTCCTCATTTGGCAAGGGTGTGGAGGATATAAATTCACATATTTCCTCTGCCTCTTTTGTCTCTTAGAAATATTCTTTCATCGTCATTCCTAAATAAATAAAAAATAAAATTAATGTGTCCATATAGAAAATAAAATAATTCTCAAGTAAAATAAAATAACTCTTAAGTAAATGAAATATCTCCAATCTCATGCCATTTTTTAGATAGATGTATTTAAGATATCTATACTAATACAATAATTACATTCAAAAGAATACCACTAAAGCCTCGATACCAAAAACAAAAAGATTAAATAATTCTCAAGTAAAATAGAATAAAAAGATTAATTTTAAACAATTTTTCTATTCACCTACCTTCCCATCACTTTGACCAAACCCTCACCCATTTTTGTCTTACCCTCAACACTTCAAAAAAAAAAAACTACCATCTCTAATCTAATAGCTAGTGATATATTAATCTATTTTTTTCCAATATTATAGACCCCATCATGAACACGTGCTATAATATTATCTATGCAATGATGCTATGAGAGAAAAAGCTACTAATTAATTTATAGAAGTGTAGTTTCATAAAAAGTTGACATATTTGGAAATTGTGATTTCTCAATATGGAATCAAATCCTGAATGGTTGATTCCCATAAGTGTGTTTGAAGCCAAAAAATTTCATGGTTTAGAAAATTTCTATCAAAAGTTTATTCATAATTTCCAAGATATGTGTACCCATTACTGAGATAATGAGGGCTGATTGCAAAGAGTTTTAGTAGACAATTGTTGTTGATCGAAGTTTTGAGTTTTTGAAGCACAAGATAAAAAAGACAATGAGTGTTCCCACTATTATGTTTTGATAAGGTTTTCCAAGTTGAATATGATCCTCTTAATAGAATAATCATAGTATTGAGTCAAAAAAGAAAACTAGTGGCATGCTTCAATGAGACATTGAATAATGTCAAGTGCAATTACTTATTTTATGACCAAGAGTTTTATGTGATTGTACAAGTGTTGAAGAAGTGGAGGCATTGTTTGTCGCCAAAAGAGTTTGTGCTCTACACCAACCACCAAGCATTACCGTTTATCAATAGTTAGGGCAAGTTAAATTAGAGACATGGGAAGTTGGTCAAATGTTTGTAGCTACCCATTTGTTTGAAGCATGGAAGCAATAAATCCAATAGAGTTGTTGATGCATTGAGCAAGAGAAGTTTATACTAACAAAAATGAGTGGAGGTAGTTGAATTTGATGCAATGAAGGAATTGTGTCCTAATGACACAAATTCCAAAGATTCATGGAGTATGCACTAGAACCTAGATAGCAAGGACATAAAATAATGGTTGGACTATTTTGTTCAAGATGGATTGTTGTTTAGATTGCAATTATAATGTATCTGGCATGTTTCTATGTGAGAGAACTTGATAAGAGAAAAGCACAATGAAAGATTAATTAGACATTTTGCAATTGATGAGACATTGGCATTATTGAGAGAAGGCTATTACTAGCCAAAATGATAATTGATGTATAAAAGTTTATATAGAGGTGCATGTTAATATGTGAAAAATTGTGGGATGGTATCTACATTGATATTGTGTTGTGCTTTCTAAGAATCTAGAGCAACAATAATTTAGTTGTTTTTGTTGATACGATGTCTATTATGGCACATTTCATAGCTTGCCAAAAAACCAATGATGGTTCCCATATTGCAAATATATTTTTCAAGGAAGAGATAAGCTTGCATGAATTGCCTAAAAACATATTGTTGGACAAAGATAAGAAGTTTGTTGGTCATCTTTGGATAGCATTGTGGAAGAAATTGAGCACTAAGTTTTACTTTAGTTTAGCTACCATCCATAGGCAAGTGGGCAAACTAAGATAGTCAACCAAAGTTTTGGAAATTTTCTAAGATGCTTGGTTGGAGACAAGCCCGAATGGATGGATCTAGTAATGGCACATGCAAAGATGCATACAACAATTTGTTGAACATTGGAAAAAAAAAATTTAGGTTATATAGAGTTGCAGCCCAAGAGTTGCAAAATGATGAAGCATGGTTGGAACAAGTTCAAGAAGTGTTGAAGCTAAGGAATTTGTTGAACACATCCAAGAACTACATATGGAAGTCAAAGAGTATTTGAGGAATAATAGCTAGATATACAAGAATATTGCAGATCAAAAAAGAAAGAAGGAACTTTTCGAAAGGTGATTTGGTTTTTGTGCATCTAAGAAAAGAGAAGTTTCCAACTAGACCATATAACTTGTGGTGGAAGAATATTGAGCCATGTAATATATTGAAGAAGATTTATGCAAATGCTTATGAGATCAAGTTGAAATCTTCTAAGATCAACGCCTAATCATATCGGGGTGTTGGGACTAACTCGTATCCCGTAATCAGGAGAATTCTCTGTGGCCTCTGTATTCTTCACTTCTCTTAAAAATATCAACTGCAACTTGGAATTCATGGCACTGAAGCTCAAAGTGTTGATTGGTGTTATGTAGCCTACACCATCCTGACAAGGCAGCCTCAACCAAGAAGACTTTATCTGCACGACAATTCTCGGGAGCTAGTGGATTGTCCAACAGTGAAGGAACACCTTCATTGTTGGGCCCTGTATTCCAGGGTCTCCTATGAAATCCTTGATTATTGTTCCTATACCCATGACTATTTTCATGATTGTATCCTTGATGGGTTTCTTGATGACTTGGAGGATTATTTAGATATCCTCGGTTAGCACCTTGATGTACTTGATAGGTTCGTTGCATGGCTTGAATCTGATTGTTCTGATTTTTGAGGTAAGTCACCTCTGTTGACAACCTCTTCACTTGCTCTATTAATTATTTCATTTCATCTTTCTCCTCTTGGATTTTCACTGGTGGCACTGTGCTTTGGAGATAAATAGGTTGTGTTGCTTGTGCCTAGGACAAACACATCCCAGGGTGGAGAACTAATTGATCTGATGGTGCTGATACTTGATAAGTTGGCTGAGGAATTGCATTTGGCGCTGGAACTTGTTGAATCCATGTTGAGCCGAGTGTTTGCATTTGATTGTTCACCACAGTTAGGCTAGTATATAGTGATGGCCTAGTTATGGTTTGCCCCAACCTCTGACTTACTTCAACAGCTTTGGCATAAGCTTCATTCATATTAGTCGGAGCAGGGTGAGATTGTCTCACAAACATTGCAGTCAAAGGATCCAAAGCTGAATAGTAATTCTCCCTAGCATCAACAATAACATAGGGAGCACGCAACCTTATGAGAGCCTTCTGAAACCTATTGTTGAACGCATGAATGGGTTCTTTGTCCTGCCTTCATACTTCTACAAACTGGCCATAAAGCTCTACAGGAGTAGCATGTATGCCAAACTTTCCAATGAAGGCGTCTTTCATTTGCTCCCATGACCTTATCGATCCAACTGGTAGGTGAATAAACCAATAATGAGCCTCCTCTCCCAAGGAATATGGAAATAAACTGCAAGCCACGTCCCCATATGCAATCTGCCTATTGCGTAAGTGATCTTCAAACATCTTGATGTGGTCCATAGCAGTGCGATTCACATCATTGACATGGAACTTAGTGCAGAAATTCTCTGGATTCTTTGGCATGTCATGATAATCATTAAATTCTAGTGGAGACGAGTTGGTAACCAGCCAAGTAGCACCATTAGGAGTCGGTTGAGCCATCGCTTGGACTGGTTGTTGTTGATGTACAATAGCCTGGACTGGTTGTTGTTGCTGAATAATCACCGGTACAATAGCTTGAACTGATCCTGGTTGAGCAAACCTTGAAATGCTAGGTGGAGTTCTGAATAAACTTGAAATTTCTTCTCTGCTTGGTACTTCTTCGCTTGATGGAACTTCTTTCTTTTTATGCCTTGCTCTAGTAGGTAGCTCTAACTCGACAAAATCCTTGGATGAGTTGGGCATAGACCTCAAAATTCTTTCAAGCTTGTCCGGCGAGAATGAACTAATGCGCTCCAGGATGTAGCTGCTTCTTCTATTGGTGACGTGCGGGAGAGAGTGGTTGTCTTTGATTAAGCAGATTTCTTTCAATAGCAACTTGAATCTGAATAGCCTTTTCTTCTTCCTCTTCCAACACAAAGGTCACTCGCATATACTCAGTTGCGCTCCTCTTCGATTTCCACACGATATTGTTCAATCCTGAAAGAATATCCTCCTAATCGTTGTTGGACCCTAAATTTGGCTGAACATTGGAAATATACCTTTATGCGGTAGCACCATCTTGATTCATGATACTCTTCTCCAATAAAATTATTTATGATAAAACCCTTTCTACTTCAGTAGCCCTCCTTCTAGCGCCAATTCTGTTGACAGGTATTTTATGACCACACCAACACAGAATAAAGTTTCCAACGGTCACTCTATCCTCTCTTGATCAAAATCTCATGCATGCTAAGATTGCGGAAGATCGTGGATTCAACTCCAAGGTTCCTTCATGTAATGGGCATAGACAATTGACTTGATGTGATTTGTTGGTATTTCAAGGGGACTTACACAATTGTTCACTTGAGAGAAAAGGACTTTCAAGATTCGAGAGATTTATCAATGAAGCTTGAGTTTCCTAAACTAATCAAAAAATGTTGAATTTGAATGGCTGTAGAGATTTAGAAAAAGCCCTAATCTACCCTAGGCACAGAACATGGCGATCAAATCTCACAAACTTCAACCAAGCTTTGATTTGCCTCACCTTGGACAACTTCCACAAAACTGGTGCAATCTTCAAAGGAGTGAACTAGAGATATTCATATTACGATTTAACATGAAGACACCATCACGACAACGCATATCAACACGTAAATTATAATCGAAGTTGGGTCCAAACTATTCTAGTTGACCACAAAAGGCAAACCCATGATCAGTGAGCTTGCTAGTGGTATGGACTAGTGAAACTTGCTCACATCAACCACCACATTCCACAATCATCTACTTGCATGAAGTAAAATCTTTTCTACTATATCTAAGTTCTACTCTAAGATTCTATGCTAATTGGAAGGATGAAGAAACCTTGCTAGCTGCCCACAATAAAAGATGAAATCACAAGCAATGACAACTCTTTTTATTATGGTAGTGTTCACAACAGTCTCTTAAACATTCAGTTGAAACATTTCCTTCCTTCCTGTCGTACAAATGAGGGGGGATGCCCCTTTTATAGTTGGCCCAGTTTCAAGGATGACTTAGATTCAATTACAATGAACGGCTCAGATTGAACCACATAAGCCCTACTCAAGATTTTACCTAAAAACGGCCACAAAGTGGAGTGGAGTAATAAATGAGCCCATAATGCCCACTCTCTCCCTACATCACTATGAGCATTTAATGCCTACCATCATCCAGAAGGTCATCATCCAAGAAGGCGTTCCCATTCTCCTTCTCCCTGACCACAAACTCGATGAATCTAGCCAATACTCCTTCAACCTCCAGAACAGAGATGGTTAGAATATGGTTGAGCTGAAACTCAAGCACCATAACCGCTTGCCCTTGCCGAGTGCAAGATTTTCCCCAAGCAACTGAGGCATCTTGAGTGTTCTGAATGATATTGGAGAAGGTCGAAACATTTTCAAAATCTACTTGGGCAAATGACCTTACATCCGAAAAGAAAGGCTCCAATCTATCCTTCAAGCCATCCGCTGTCACTTCCTCCAGAGTCAATCTTTTAGCAAATAATGCTTCCAATGTGTTCAAGACTCCCTCCTGAATATTTCCCATGGCCCTTCTAACTCTAGCTGATTCTACCTGAGCTGCATTGAAGAAGCATTGGCATGTGACTGCTGAAGAATACCAACTGGGGAAGTCATATTTGCCGCCCTCCTGAATCACTCCTTCTATCAGAGTCTGTATGGGCATATGCATAAGAGCTACCAAGCGAGGAACGGTTTTATTCTGATAAATGTGAGCTTCACTCCAGGCTTGATCAACATTGCTCATGTGCATTAGAAAATTGGAGGCCTACCGAAAAGAATGGGCGAGATCCTCTATGAACTTTTTCGTCTCTGCGCGAATATGGCCAACCCACTTATCTGCTTCTTGAGCCATCTTCTTTAAATCCTCCAGGCCATTGATTGATTCCCTCGAAAGTTCAACGGTTGGATTTTCTTGTACACACGGACGGGCTAAGTGTTACACATAGCCAACCAATGTCTTATGCTCTTTCTTCAATCTTTTATACTTCCCTTATGTCCGAAGCAACCTATCCTTAAGAGCCGGATAGGAGCTATCACATTCCTCAATTATTTGAGCTCCTGTAGGGCGGCCCAACTCCACAATAGTGACTACATAATTCTCTGGGATAACCTCATCTCGATCACATTCTACCCTGGGAATAGCCACATGGAGTGTGCGAGAACCAAACTTATCTGTAGATATCTTCGAGAACTTTTTGGCCCTCTTCTTTTCTGGCGGTCCACTGATTCTGCTGAGGAATTCCTCCATTTCAATTTTCGGGTCAGTCTCCTCAACAAGATCCCTTCTCATTCTTTCCTTCAGCCAATCTAGCACTGCCTGCTATGAGTCACAAATAATAAGTGGTTGTTCCTCTCTTGCTTCCTCTCCATGTACTTCTCTAAAAACATTCTGTTGAGGTTCATCGGTTTCCATTTGTTGAGTATTTTCTCCTGAGCCCTGAGCCTCTTGCCCTATGGCAATCTCTTCCTCTAAAACCATCTCAATCAACTATTGGAAGCGGGTGTCTGTCTCTATCTCCACTTCCTCTCCTTGTTGATTTTCCTTCCTAGGAGCGTTAACACTTTGACTATCTGGCTCTCTAAGAGGTGGTTGGTTCACCTCCAGAAACTCTTGCCCCTCATTCAATCTACTTCTTTGGTCCGCGAATAATGAGACCTCTTGCACGCTCGAAGAGCGAGTCTACGATGGTGTGGGTGATGCTTCCTCCACCCTTTGAGGTACCTGTTGGACCTGCACTTCTCTCTATGGTTCTGAAGCTTGGGCGACCTGTTTCCTTTTTCTAGTTGTTGGCAACCTTTAGTCACCCATCAGATTGTAAGTGAGGGGGATTGATCTGCTTTTAAGTCTATTCACGTGCCTTTCTAGCCAATTTATAGTGAATGTCAAAACCGGTATGCACAATGTATCTAAGTCTGTAGTTTTTGGTTCTAACCAATCAGGTAGTGGGACCGTTGTGTTTCTTACTGTTTCATAGTCTGGTTGCATAACATTTGCATCCTCATCTACCTGATCTGGAACTGGAACAATCTCACATTCTCTGATTATTTTCAAGGGTATCATGGAAAACATTATTTTTCTAACCTCAGCATCATCCATTGCATTAGCCCAGAAGTCCTCAATGTGCGCCTTGTGCCTATATTCCACACCCTACACTATTCTGATATTGTTATAAGGATCAAAGTCCTACCTATCGGTGTAGTATGAGAGGTGGAAAAACTGTAGCTCATCTTCAGCTTCCTTGGCTGCCTGCAAGGACGGGCAAACCTCGCCTGAATTCCCCATGATGATCGGGAAGTCCAATCCTCCTTTCTTCTTCTTTTTCTGAACTCTATCATAAGCAATGAGCTGCCTAGATATCTCTAAAATTGCCATTTTATCTGTGGGGTGCTGTTGACGTGTGTTTTATGACAACACCAACACAGAATAAAATGTCCAACAGTCACTCTATTCTCTCTTGATCAAAGTGTTCCGCATGCTAAGATTGCGTGAAAGTTCATGCGTTCGACTCCAAGGTTTCTTTAATGCGAATAGACTCAGTTGGTTGATGTGAATATGCTGGGTATTCCAAGGGGACTTACGTAATTGTTCAAGTTTATATGCTCAAGCAAATGAAGGATTTTGACTATGATGCTCTAGTATTTGAACGGATCGGGAAATACTGAATTTAAAGGAGGTAGGGATAGGAATTCTACAATCTATTTCTACGAGTGGAATGCAAGGATTAGCTTTGACAGTCTTCAAACCAAACTTCGTTTCGTCTCCCCTTCGGACAACTCTGACAAAGCTGGTGCAATCTTCAAAGGATGGGTGAGATGTTCACATTGAGATTCACCATGCGCACCCCTTCACAACGAAGCAAGTGGGCACACTAAACACAATCGAAGTTAAGTGCTGAGATTCCAGTTGACCACGCAGGAGCAGACTTACCATTAGCAAGTCCGCCAGTGGTATGGATACGGGAAGATATGCCCAAACTAATGTCACATTCCACAATTAACTCTACTTGCATGAAAACAAATCTACTTTACTTTACTCTAATCGAATTGGAAAGACGAAAAGATCTCGTCAACTGCCCACAACACAAAATGAAGTCACCAATCAATGAAATCTTTATATCATGAGAGTCTTACACAACAATCTTTTGCAAAAACTTTCAAAGGGAAAGTCTTTCTTTCCTTTCCAACTAAGCTAACTCCTAGCTCTACTTTAACTTCTATCAACCTCTATCTCTGTCTAGCTCTGATCTATCTTTGATTCTAATTCTAACTATTTACAAATGAGGGGGGATGCCCCTTTTATAATGAGTCCAATTAGTGGACGGTTCAAATTTGATTACAATAAAGGGCTCAGATTGAGCCACTTATGCCCTAATTAGGGCTTCTGCCCTAAAAACCGCCACCGAGAGGAGTGGGGCAATGAATGCGCCCTCCACTCCTCATCAATGCACCACTAACCACCATCAATGCACGTCGTCTCCTTCCAAAAGGTCATCATCCAGAAGGGTGTTTCCTTTCTCCTTCTCACTGGCTGCAAATCTAATGAATCTGGCCAAGACTACCTCAACTTCCTGATCGAAGATAGGAGGAATGTGATCCAACTCAAACTCCAAAACTGCAACTGTTTGCCCATGCCGGGCACATGATTTCTTCCAGGCAGCAAGGGCGTCCTGGGTGTTCTGTATGATACTGGAGAACGTGGCTGTGTTCTCGAAATCATCCTGTGTGAAGGTCTTCACCTCAGAGAAGAATGGCGCCAATCTGTCTCTCAATCCATCTGCAGTTACTTCTTCAACAGTCAACCTCTTGGCAAAGATTGCCTCCAATGTGTTGAGAATTTCGTCTAAGATGTTCGTCATGGCTTTTCTAACCCTGACCGAATCTGCCTGTGATGCATCATAGAATCCCTAGCCTGTGACTACTAAAGAATACCATCTGGCGAAGTCGTATCTATCTCCCTGTTGGATAACACCTCCCTCAACCAAAGTTTGTTGAGGTATGCTCATCAAAGCCCCTAAACGAAGAACAACTCTCGTCTGATAGATGCGCGCCTCACCCCAAGCATGGTTAACTGCCTCCACTCTAGCCATAATATCAGAAGCTTGCCCATAGGCATGTGCAAGATCTTCCATGAACTTTCTTGTTTCTGTACGCACACTGGCAACCCACTTGTCTGCCTGCTGTGCCATTCTCTTTAAATCTTCTAACCCACTGATTGACTCCCTGGAAAACTCAGCTGGAAGTTCAATTGCCGGATTTTCTTGCCCACAAGGATGGGACAAGTGTTGCACGTAGCCAATCAGTGTCTTGTTCTCTACCTTCAACCTTTTGTATTTGCCCTCAACATGGGACAATCTATCCTTGAGTGCCCAATAGGAATTATCGCACTCCTCTACCACTTGTGCTCCAGTAGGGCGGCCTAGTTCCATGGTTGTCACAACATAGTTCTCAGGAACGACCTCGTCTCTATCACATTCTACCCGAGGAACTGCCATATGCAAGGTTCGGGATCCATCCTCATCTGTGGTTATTTTGGAGAACTTCCTAGCCTTTTTCTTTGCTAGAGGTGCATTGATCCTCTGTAATAATTCCTCCATCTCGGCTGCGGGATCGGTCTCATCCACAGGATCATGCCTCATTCTATCCCTTAGCCATTCTGGCACCTCCTGCCGCATGTCAGATATAATAAAAGGTTGTTCCACCTCGGCCTCTACCTCGTGAACCTCTCCTCTGCCATCATTCTGACGAGGCTCACCGTCATCAATAGGCTCCATGTCTCCCGAGCTCTGGGCATCCTGATCTGAAGTAGCATCACCCTCGAGAGCCGCCTCAATTTCCTACTGAAATTGAGTATTAGTAGTCGTCCCCTCATCTGTCTCTTGCTGATTTTCCTGTTGCTGATCCTCTTAGGGCATGTTGATGCTCTGACACACTGATTCTCTACGAGGTGGCCGATTATCTACTCGCACCGTCTGCTCTACATCCAATCTCTCCCTCTGATCAACAAATAACGACACCTCCTATAAGCTTGGAGAGTGTGTCCGAGATGGCGTATGCACGGACTCCCCAACTACCACAGGCTCAGGTTGAACTAGCTCCTTTCCTCTAGGCTCTGGAGTTGGGTTACTTCGTCTCCTCTGATTAGTTGCCAGTAATCTGCTGTCTCCCATCAAATTGTAGGTAAGGGGAATTGACCTTCCCTTGAGTCGGCTGACATGCCTCTCTACCCAACTCCGTGTAAATGTCAAGACTGGGATACAAAGTGTATCCAAGTCAGTGATCTCTGGCTCAAACCAATCTGGGAGTGGCAGAGGCGTATCTCTTACTGTCTCGTAGTCAGCCTGTACTACGTTTATATCTTCCTCAATTTGATCTGGCACTGGGATGATCTCACACTCTCTGACCATCACCAACAGTATCCGAGAGAACATTCTCTTTCTGACTTCGATCTCATCCACTGCACTAGCCCAAAAGTCTTCGATTTGCACCTTGTGCCTGAACTCTTCTGTCAATATCCACCTGATGTTTCTGTGGGGATCGTAGTAATGTCTGTTGGTGTGATAGGAAAGGTGGAAGAATTGGAGCTCCGCTTCTGCCTCCCTTGCTGCTTGCAGCGATGGGCAGATTTCATCTGAATTCCCCATGGTAATTGGGAATCTGAGTCCACCTTTCTTCTTCTTCTTCTTAATCTTATCATAGGCAATCAATTGCCTAGATACTTCCAGCATCACTATCCTGTTTGTGGGATACCGAGGCAATCTGTATGGATAGGAGGAAAATCCTTGCAACCTTATGTAGGTGAATTTTGGAAATTGGATAAACCAACATCCGAATTTCTCAATCATTTCTTGTGCCTCCCTTGATATTCTGTGATGGGTTCTCTGCTGCAGGGTCCTCGTTATGTGCATGGTAAAGGCATCGTTGACCCTTTTGTGATTAGTCGTGCTTGTCAAATGCAACTGTGGACAAGCTTCATATATTTTAAACTGATGGGATCCGCAACCGATTGGTTCCTTGTAAGAGATCCCTCTATATCTCGTCATGCGAGCCAGCATATAGACAAGGTAGGAGCCCATGTAAAATGTCTTCATTCTCCTCACGCCACGAAGTTGCTCATGTATGTTATCACTGATCATCAGTGCCCAATCCATGTAATCCTTTCCCTCTAACACCAAGTTGACAAAATAGAACATCTAAGGTTCAAAGATGAACGCTTGGGGGCAACCTCCAACTCTGCTCAGCATCATAATGAGATCACCAAACTCCTGTCTCAAGTCCTCTGAGACTATCTGCTTGGGCAATTTAGTGCGAGTTGGCTTGGGTTTAATCATTTACCTAGTGTTTATCAAATCAACACACCGGTCTATGGTGGATGAGTACATCTTTCCAGCTCTCTCTTTCGTCTTGTAGATCATCTTCTCATGAACTGGAATCTCGAATGCCTCTTCGATTGCCTCAGGGGTCAGGTTAGCCAGCACCTTGCCATTTGGTGAAGTGACTGTTCTCTGTTCTACATTGTAGTGGTAGGTGCACTCCATGATGAGTTCTAAACACCGGATAGCTGGCGGAAAGTTGGCAGCTGCATACAATCTACTTCTGGCAATACTGTGTGAAGTCACCGACGGGTGATGGCCTCCAGTCCCCAATATCCTTCTTCTGAATGCTTCCATGTTGAATGAGCCTAAGTTCGTGTCAGCTAGCCTGCCGAGCTTTGATGAAAATTTGGATTCTGGCAAGAATGACTTGCCCAGTTTCTTGATCACAGTCTGTCTGGACTCGATGTGGTTGTTTCTGCCTGCAGCTCTTCTGCTTGATTCGGCCATTCTGCAAAAAGGAAAAAGAGTCATTAGAAAACAAGATTTTATAAAACAATATATCGCTTTTGAGGGTGCCAACAGATTTTTAAATAAAAAGGCTGCAACACTTTGTCACTTTCAGCTGCAAACCTCAACTACGCCTGTTTACTTCAACGTTTTTAGAAGTTTATTCTCTGGTTGCAGCAACACAATGCCAAATACTTGGAAATGTTTGCTTACAGCAATTTACTTTCAGCAAATTTGAAACCTCTCCCTTGAAGTTCGTACTTCTCTTTCTAACTTTGCACTTTCAGCAACTTCAAACTTTCTTCTCAAATCGAACTTCAGCGTTCAACCACTCCAATTTTTTGCAAATTTGTACCTTCTCAGCAAATGCAGCAACTAGCAACTTGGGAATTCGTGCCTCTCAGCAACTACAGCCTCAGCAAGTTAAGTCACACTTCCTTCAACAACTTCAACTTTTACAAATTTGCACTTCTCCTTCAGCAATTTCAAGTTTCTCAAGAATTTGCACTTTCATTTAGCCAATATTTTGCATTCAGCAACTAGTGAGAGGAATGAAGAGGATTTGAAAATCTTATAGCCTGGTCGAATTCCTACAGAGGTTATACTTAGCAAAAATTTTGAATTCATTTTCCCTCTCTTTTCTCCATTGTAACACTTGTCATCTGAGGCATCTTCTAGAATTATGAACTCATCATCTCTGCACAGGCCTGCCTCGTCGCATTTAATTTCTTAAAATATTAAATCGTTCACTTCCTTGAACAATTTTGAAATGTTTGGCTAAGTCATTTGATCTTGTCTTCGCTTTAACAAAATTGTCTAGCTCAAAACTTCTAGCGAAGTGCCTCTCATTCATTTTGTTCGTTTGTCTTAGAGAAATCTCTCAATTTTGCCTTAGGAATTTTATTTAAAATAGGCACTGGGCAAAATATCCATCGAAACGATGTGGACATGGCGTGGAGTAAGCTTGACTCACTTCTGAATTGCAAATGTTTAATACCCAGAAGAGAAATTCTTCCAGAATCTATCGTTCCCATGTGTATCCGGACGAAGGGGTTCTTTTAATTTTTATTATTTAAAAATAATAAAAATGGCTAATGTTTATTTCTTCCCCTCCGGATGTCTTTCACTCCTGCAATTTCAAGCTCCTCTGCCTTGGCAAACTTTCTTGATTTTTCCCTGAAGAATTTTCCCTCTGAAGATTTTCATAACTCTGGAAATTAGCACCATCTTCATTCATACTCTTCATTTTTCCCTCTAGAAAATACCTTAGGAATTATTTGAAAATCTAAATTTCATCTCTAAAGGGCGCATATAGCATGTCCTTCTTCCATTTCATTCCTTAGGCAATTCCACGCCTAGACATTTCTTAGCAATTTTCACGCCTAGACTTCCTTTAGCAATTTTCATTTTAAGTCCCCACTCACTAGGCGCACTTCATATAATAAATTTCCACCTTCAAGCGCAATTCACATAGTAAAGAGGAAAAAATAAAAATAAATGAATAACCCTTGGTCTTTTTTTCACGCCCCCTTGGCATTATTTCCCTCTAGGCGTGTATGGTGACTTCTCACCTTCCTTGAGCGCATATGCTATAGGTAGCTTCCACCTTCAACGCATTTCATTCACCACTCCATGCTTTTATCTTTCACCTTCTATGTTTTACCTTTCATCCTTACCTTGGGCGCACATGCCATGGAGAAGAGGAATTCCCACGCCTAAGACATGACTCTTCACCTCCTTCTGGCGAATATCACACACTAGACTTTCATTTTATCTTTGAGCGCATATATCACATGTGAAAAACAACTTTCCATTATCCTGTGACCCTTCAGCTTCCTCAAGCGCATATGGGCTAGGTGGCTTCCTTGTTGGGCGCATTTGCTAAAGTGAGGGGGAAAACATTAGGCCTATGGTGACTGTTCAGCTTCCTTGGGCGCATTTCACACATGCAACTTCCAAGTTGGGCGCATTTCATAGTGTTAGAGGAAATTTCCACGTCCAAGGTGACTCTTCACCTTCCCTAGGCGCATATGAGGGTGTTGACTTCCTTTTCCAAGCGCATTTTCCTATGTGAGATGGAAAACCCACGCCCAGAGTGACTGTTCAACTTCCTTGGGCGCATTTGCTAGTGTGAGGAGGAATTCTACATGCCTTAGAGTAATTTTCATGCCTCTTGAAGGCGCACTTCATCCTTGCTCAAGGAAATTTCATACTTAGAACTTTTGAATCTTTCATTTCTCCTGGGCGTGTATGAGGGTGTGTGCCTGTCAACTATCATTTGTAAATTTCCAACGCCCTAACCCTGTTCTGGCTTTCTATTTTTAGTAAATTCGGAGAAATTAGGGTTTCATTGATTTTCACCCTATTCTGAACTGGAACTGGCGTGGTTGTGCCTCCATCTAGTGTTGCCATCCTGTTCACATCTTATCTGGCACAATACATGCTATTTTTAGCCATTTGCTATTTTTAGCAAACCCTAGAATTGATCAATTTTTGTATCTCTGTTTGCTTTGAAATTTGCTCCAGTTGCTTTTGATGTTGTGAGAGACCTGTTCATACTTGCTTCTGGTGATGACGCGCTATTTTTAGCCACCTGCTATTTATAGTAAGTTTCAAAGCTGCCTGTCTCTGGTAGCTCTGTTCGACTTGAAACTTGCTATGTCTGATCCTGATAACTTGAGTGCTCTGTTCATACCAACTTCCAACGCAAACTTGCTATTTATAGCTGTGTCCTGACTTACTAAAAATAGTAAGTCCTCCGATTTTGGTCAAAATTTGCCAGTAGGTAGCCCGAAGGATGCTGATCATGGTGGCATGCTTCGTTTCGACATCTCTGCATTTTGCTTCATCTATTTTTAGACATGGCAGGGAAACCCTAATTTGACTTGCATGTGCTCCCGACTGCCCTTGGTTTATACTGTTTGTCGTTCTGCTCGCTTGGAATGAAGTGTTAGGTAGTTGTCAGACTGAAGCTGCTATTTATAGTAAGTGTCCAGAAATAGGTCCATCGGATGTCGGATGAGTTTGCATGTCACAGTGCCCGTGGGATCTCAAAAAACCCAGAAAAACCCAAAAAACTGGTCAAAGTGCGGGCACTGGCTAAAAATAGTAAGTCCCTGAAAACTAATCTGATCCACTTGCATGTCATATCACTGCGAAGCTCTCGCAAAACCCAGATGGAATATACGGACATGCATTGAAAATTCCTATATGCAAACCCTAAAAATAGCCTCAGAAGGCTGACCTCTGAAAGTCCCCGACTTGATTTGCATGTTACACCATCGCGAAGGTTTTGGAAAACCCAGATCAATCCTCCTGTCATTCACCGAAGAATTGCTTGTCTAAACCCTGAAAATAGCCTCTGAAGGCTGAACTGCTAAAAATAGCCAGTTGTCTGAATCTGTTCAAATTTCATGCGTAGGCACTCTGAAGTTGCCTGATTGTGCTGAAGTCATTAGAATCCTGAAATCCTGAGGGACAAGCCTCAAATTAGGTACTTACTAAAAATAGTAAGTTGTCGGATTTCAGTAGGATTTCAAGGGGATTCTGCTTTGAGCTTTCTAAATGTGTTGTTGCACTTAGATTTCACCTGAGTAACTCAATCTTGACCTCAGACGGGTCTAAAGGATAGAAACCCTAAATTTGTCAATTACTTCAACTGAGGTCAAACGGGACACCCCGGAAGGACAAAAGATCAGAGACAGAGAGAACCAAAGCCAAAAGACCAGAATGGAGCAAAAATTAGGGGGTCCCCATCTTGGATGGGGTGATGTGTGAAAAGGTCACAACAGGTACCTTGACAATCTATAAGGATATGATGTAAACCCCTGCAGCCTAATATAAGTGAACTTTGGAAATTGGATAAACCAATATCTGTATTCCTCGATCAACTTTTGAGCTTCTTTTGATATCCTCTATTGTGTCCTTCGTTGAAGGGTCCTGGCTATGTGCATTGTGAAGGCATCATTAACCCTTATGTAGCTAGAGGTGTTGCTCAGGTGTGATTGTGGGCAAGCCTCGTGAATTTTAAACTGGTCAAGACCACACCCAATCGGCTCCTTATAAGTTATCCCCCTGTATTTAGTCATTCGATCCAGCATGTATATCACATACGAGCTCATGTAAAAAGTTTTAGTTCTCCTCAGATTCCTGAATTGTTCATCCAAATTATCACTTATCATTCTCGCCCAGTTCACACCGTCCTTCCCTTCCAACACAATCCTGATGTAGTAGAACATCCACGGCTTGAAGATGTATGATTGAGGACTCTCATTCACTCGGTTGAGCATCATTATCAGATCAAAATACTCTTGCTTCACATCATCTGAAATAATTTTCTTGGGAAGCTTGGTGCGAGGAGGGCTAGGCTTCTGCATCCAAATGAAATTTATCATTCCAACGCATCTCTCAAAAGCAAAAGCGTACATCTTTTCAGTCCTCTGTCGTGTTTTGTATACCATCTCATTGACAGTAGGGATTCCAAACGCCTCTCCAATGGCATTGGGTGTAAGGTTCGCAAACAGTTTGCCATCAGAGGAAAAAATAGTCCTTTGCTCCGGCCTGTAGCAGTTGGCACATTCCAAGATTAACTCTGGACATTGGATAGCTAGTGGAAAACCAACAGCTGCATAAAGTCCACTCTTCATAATTTGATGCATCGTGACTGACGGAGGATAGCCACCTATCTCGTACATATGTCCTATGAGTGCTCCAAGATTGTATGAACCAAGATTCGTATCATTTAGCTCTCCCAACTTTGATGTAAACTTGGATTCTAGAAGAAATGTTTTGCTTAACTTCTTTATCACCGCCTACTTGGATATATTGGCCTTGTTTGACTCAGCATTGGCAGCCCTGCTTGCAGCTTTGTTGGCCTTTGCAATTGTGCCCTTGCTTGCTTCAGCCATCCTGCAAAACAAAAGATAGGCATTAAAATTTAAACTTAGAAAATAAATAACCTCGGGATAGCCAAAATGTGGAGCAAACTTCGAAAATAAGGAGCTCTAGCATTAAAAATTCGAATTCCAAACCTCAACACTTTTCCAGCAGTACGAATATTACTTCTAGCACTTAAAATTTCACCCTCAGCACCTAGCTTGCTGATTTAACTTGCTCACTTCAGTAGTTTCACCTCAACGTTTTTCTCCTCATCCTCAGAGTCACAACTTCGCACTTGCAAATGGTGAGAAGAAATAAAAATTTTGTGGCTTAAATAATTGTGTCAGAATATTGCTAATTCGTGAGCGAGTTCATTTCAGCAAACTCATTAAATCTCCACTCCCACTACTCGGTAATTTCCAATTTTAGAGAGGTGATGGGCGAGTTGCCACCAAAGCGAGTCTCGTTCGTCATAAACCTTGCCATTGTTGAAGATTCTTTCCCTTGCAAAAGTTCGAATTTCCTCTTTGATTTCTTGTAACATTTTGTCATTTTAAAGATTCATGGGGAAATCATTTAACTCATTTAATATTCCCCCCTTTGGTATTTAAAAAAAAATTCCACACCTTAGCCAAGTTTTAAAATTTTACCCCTTACATGTCAAACTTGGACGCATTCTTACCTTGTAC
Source organism: Sequoiadendron giganteum (assembly GCA_007115665.2). NCBI lineage: Eukaryota > Viridiplantae > Streptophyta > Pinopsida > Cupressales > Cupressaceae > Sequoiadendron > Sequoiadendron giganteum. Next base: position 561,024,109 of record CM021106.1, read on the forward strand.
CTTGCGTTCATCAACTTATAACTTGAGCGAATTTCTTACCTTGTACTTGGCATATATTGACTTGTAACTTGGGTGCATTCTTACCTCTAGTGCTAGGCATATATTGACTTGTAACTTAGGCACATTTCCATCCTGCCTTGGGCGCACTTCCATCTGAACGCCTTGACTCCTTCATATTGGGTGCATTCCTAACATGCTTTGGGCACATTCTCTATCATGCCTTACGTGCCTTTTACCTCTTGTGCTATGGGCGCATTCCCATCATGCCTTGGGCACATTTGACCTCTTGTGCTAGGCACATGTTAACTCTTACCTTAGGCGCATTTAAGGGATCTAGCTGAATCAAAATGCCTTAGAAATATCTCGTCTATCTTATTCTTCCATGGGCGCATTCTTACCTTGTGCTTTGTGTTCCCCTACCCCTTTGCCTTGGGTGCATTTGGCCTCCTTGCCATGGGCGCATATCAACTTATGCCTTGGGCGCATTTCCATCATGCCTTAAGCGCTTATGAGGGGTCTTGCTTCATGTTTCTCAATGCCTTAGAAATTTTCAACCCCCTTGTCTCCCTCCTAGGCGCATATACATGAGAAGTGTTAGAGAAGCTTCTAACACTTGGAGCGTTTTTATGCCCCTATCATAAGTGTGTTTTTAATGCATAAGGGTGGATTTTGAACACTTAGGCAATTTTGCCCGTCCTGCCCTTGTATTTCCACTTTTAGTAAGTTTTGAAGACCTTGTGATTTTCAAACATTTGCAACTCCTCAAGACTTGAGATTTGCTCAACGTGGTCCTCATGGCCTGATTAACTCGTTCACACCTGCCTTTTGCGCTCACCTGCTATTTTTGGATTCGTTCTGGAGATGACTTACTAAAAATAGTAAGTGTGCGGAATGCTTTCAAATTTCACCGATAGATTCCTTGGAAGATTCTAATCGTAGTGGGATACACTTGTTTTCAATTTTTCTCAAGTTTTGCCCTTCATTTTAGGCATAAAAGTAGGAAACCCTAGTTTCATTGCATGTGCTTATGTTGGTCTCCGCTTGACGTCGTTTTTGTTACATACTGCTATGCTCTGGAAACTGAGGATCTGGAACTGTTCAGGTGACATCATACCTGCTAAAAGTGGACCTGCTAAAAATAGTAAGTTCTCATAATTCGTTCAAATTTTCTATGCAAGTTGCTCAAAGGGTTCTAAACATGATGTAGCAGTCGGATTTTCAAAAGCCCTGAGGAAAAGGTCCCAAATGGAATATTTACTAAAAATAGTAAGTTGTCAAAATTCAGTGAAATTTTAATGGGAACCTGCTTGAAGCCTCCCAATTGTAGTGCCACCTCAGATTTCAATCTGCTTACTCAATTTGATCCCAAACTAAGCTTGAAGAATGGAAACCCTAATCTGACATAACGCCCTCCTGACTTAGCCAAAATTCCAAATTGGGCCAAAAGACGGATACATCCCTGGAAAGATGTAAGGAACAAGGAGAGATTGCCGCAAAACTACCAAAAACCAAAGTCAAAAGACCCAAAAGGGGCAAAAATTAGGGGGGTTCCCATTTTGAATGGGGTGATGTGTGAAAAGGTCACAACAGATCTATTTGCACAACCAAGCACACAAGGAGGACAAGCAAGCAAGGAGGTGAGTCAACCTCATCCAATCTGATCAGCTTCTAGAAGCTTCCCCTTCCTAGGGCGGTTTAGGTAACTTAAGGGAGAAGCTACCATAAATTAATATTTTAAGAACAAATCTTATCTCTTCCTTGGGGCAGCTGAAGGAAGCTTCCAAGATAGAATTTTATAATCTCCAAAAAGACAAATAGGCAATCAAATTCTTCTAGAAAGGCTTGGGGAAGTTTAGCCAAGAAGTAAGTGAATATTTTAATGGAAGAAATTTGATCTTCTTTGGGACACTTGGCTAGTTGCCTTAACCTTGAAGCAAAGTTAATATTTTAATAAAAGCAAATCTAATTCAACCCTAGGGCAGCCTTGTCTTAAGGGCCTATTTAAAGAAGGCTTGGGGGATGAGAAAGGTATGTCTTTTGTGTTACTATTTTTCTGTGACAGATTGTGGAGAGAAATCTCTTGACTGAAAGTAATTTTCAGTCCATTCAAGGTGGTGCTCCCTTGAATCCTATGGCATGGTGATGTCCCCATCCCACCAAGTTAGTTGATTTCAGGCAGAATTCAACACAGAGCTCAAACAAATTGCTTTGGCAAGTTCTAGTTGTAGATTACATCCTTATTTTGGTGGCACTTTCATCTCTACTTACTGATAGGAGACTTTCAAGAGGTTTGTGTGGCAGAGAAGGCTATCTTGGGCGATTTCTAGCTTCAAACATAACCAGGTTTTGCTAAAGCAGTTCTCAAACATAATTTATCATCGAATCTGAAGAATTTCAAGGCATATGCAAATTCTAGTGAGCTGCTACAGTGTTTTGTTTCAGTCATCTCCAGCCAGGCTTATCAACCCACACTCTTAGCTTCATTATCCATTCTTGCAGCTAGGGTTTTGTCTTGTGTTTTGGTACAAACTAGGTGTCATTGAAGGTCTGAAACTCAAAATCAGACCTAACAGATTGTAATATTCAGTATTTTTTGTTGTAACCAACTTCAAATCAAATAAAGAGGATAAGCTATCTTGCTAGGTTGAAATTTTTAGACCAGCAAAGGGAAAAATTTCAGTCATAACCTATAAGGGTTCTTATAGTTTGGGTGTTTGTCATTGGCTTTAATTGGTCACTAATTGAAGCATAAAGTAGTGATAATTAGTGTTCTTTTCTCAAGGATTCACCTTATGAACTTGCCACTCAATTAAAGATTCAAAAGTGCATGAGATGCAAAGGCATTTCCCAATCCATTAGTAGTGTGAACATTGGTGGGATCTCACTCATCAACTTATGCCATCAGCAAATTGGTGGATTTGGATTCTGTTGACGTGCTTTTTATGATAGCGCCAGCACAGAATAAAGTTGCCCAACGGTCACTCTATTCTCTCTTGATCAAAGTGTCCCACATGCTAAGATTGCTTGAAAGTTCATGTGTTCGACTCCAAGGTTCCTTTTATCGCGAATAGACTCAGTTGGTTGATGTGTTTTGCTGGTTATTTCAAGGGGACTTACGTAGTTGTTCAACTCTGTGAAGCAATTAGGATATGAATGATTTGGCAATATGGTTCTGGTATCTAGACTGACTCGAAAATGCAGAATTTAAAGGGGATAGGGATAGGGATTCTACAAATCTATTTCTAAAGGGTGGAGGACGAAGATCGACTTAAACAATCTTCAAACCAAACTTTGCTTTGTCTCCTTTCGAACAACTCCGACAAAGTTGGTGCAATCTTCAAAGGATGAGAAAAGTGTTCAAACTATGACGCAACATGTTCATACCGTCAATACGACGCATACAAACATATGAACCATAATCGAAGTTAAGTGCTGATACTCCAGTTGACCACGCAAGGCGAACTTACCATCAGTAAGCCCGCTAGTGGTATGGATGAAAGAAGATATGCTTAAGTCACAACGCCACACTCCACAATTAACAACTATTTGCATGAAATAAAATCTATTTTATTCTATCTACCTTGAATTGGAAAGACGAAATGGCCTTGCTAGCTACTCATAACAAAGAAGAAATCACCAAGCAATGAAACTCTTTGTATTATGAAAAGTGTTCACAACAACCTTTTACAAAACTTTCAAAGGAAAGTTTTCTTCCCTCCTCAATCTAAAGCTAACTTCTAAGCTAAATGCCTTCTACTCTCTAGCTCTGATCCAATGCCAATTCTAATCTCTATCTCTAATTCTAATTGTTTATAAATGAGGGGGGATGCCCCTTTTATAATAAGTCCAATTCAGTGGACGGTTCAGATCAAATTACAATGAAGGGCTCAGATCGAGCCACATATGCCCTGATTAGGGTTTCTGCCCTAAAAACCGCCACAGAGAGGAGTGGGCAATGAATGCACAGAATATTCTCCACTCCCCTGCAGGAATCATAATGAGCAATTAATGCCCACTACCATCATCAAGAAGATCCTCATCAAGCAGCGCGTTCCCACTGGCCTTCTCCCGGATAGCAAACTCGATCAACCGGGCCAATACTGCTTCAACCTCCTGTGTAGAGATCGGTGGAATATGGTTGAGCTGGAACTCCAAGACTGCTACCGTCTGTCCGTATCTGATGTAAGATTTTCTCCATGTCACCAAGGCGTCCTGGGTATGCTGAATTATACTAGAGAACGTGGAGACATTCTCAAAGTCATCCAGGACAAGTGACCTCGCAGCTGAGAAGAATGGAGGTAGTCTACTTTTCAAGCCATCAGCAGTTATCTCCTCTGGGACCAACTTTCTAGCAAATATGGCTTCTAATGTATTGAGGACTCCCCCCAAGATGTTGCCCATTGCTTTCCTCACTTTAGTTGAATCTGCCCTTGCCGCATCGTGAAATCCACGGCCTGTGACCACCGAGGAGTACCAACTGGTGAAATCATACCTATCACCTCTCTGAATTACACCTCCATCTACCAAGGTTTCTAGAGGTACATGCATCAAAGCCCCCAAACGAAGTACAGTCTTCGTTTGATAGATGCGAGTATCACGCCAGGCCTGATCTACTATATCCATCCGTGCCAAAATATTTGAGGCCTGTCGATAAGTATCGGCAAGGTCCTCCATGAATTTCCCTGTCTCGGTATGAACACGGCTAACCCACTTGTCTGCCTCCGTTTCCATTTTCTTCAAATCCTCTAAGGCAACAACTGACTCCTTCGGAAGCTCCGATGGACGTTATACTGCTGGGTCTGCTGGTTCACCTGGACGTGCTAGATTTTGCATGTATCCTATCAAGGTTTTGTGCTCCTTCTTCAATTTCTTATACTTCCCCTCCGTGCGGAGCAACTGATCCTTCAATGCCTGATAGGAGTTATCGAACTCCTCGATAACTTGGGCTCCCGTAGGACGACCCAACTCTACTGTGGTGATCACATAATTTTCAGGCCTCTCCTCGGTTCGATCACAATCTTCCCTCGGAATAGCCACCTGAAGCGTGCGAGAGCCTGACTCGTCGGTCGAGATCTTTGAAAACTTTCGGGCCCTTTTCTTCTCTGGTGGCGCACTGATCCTCCTGAGGAACTCCTCCATCTCAATGGCCGGATCCGTATCATCCTCGGTTCTCTCCTCATTCTGTCGGAAAGCCAATCAGGCACTGTCTGCTGTGGATTACAAACGACAAGGGGTTGTTCTTCTGTTGCCTCCATCTCGTGCACTTCCTCTCTTCTTGCACTGGTTTGCTCAGGCTCATCCTCCTCTATAAGCTGGGTATCTCCCGACCCTTGGGTCCCCTGTTCTGTGTTTTCTTCTTCTTCCAAAGCCGTGTCCAACATCTGCTGAAAATGGGTGTCGGCCATTGTTTCCTCTTCCTCCTCCTGTTGGCCGCCCCTGGATAGACTGACACTAGCTGATTCCCGGGCGTTGGGCTGATCTACCTCCTCAAGTCCCCGCTCTTCCTCTAATCCTGCCCTCTGATCGCAAATAATGAAACCACTCTCAAACTCGAAGACTGAGTTTGTGAGTGCATGGGTGATGCTTGTTCTATCCTCAACGGTATCGGTTGGGTTGGCACTTCCACTTGTGCCCTCGATGTCTGAGCAATTTGTTTCCCCTTTTTTACCGATAATGGCCTTGGGTCACCCATCAAGCTATAAGTAAGGGCGATCGACTTGCTCTTGAGTCTGCATACATGTCTGTCGACCCAAGTCCTGGTAAAAGTCATCACCAGGATAGAAAGCGTGTCCAAGTCCATGATCTCTGGCTCGGACCAATCAGGTGGTGGGACAGGAGTATCCCTAACTGACCCATAGTCGGGTTGCATGACGTTGACATCCTCCTCCACCTGGTCGGGAACTGGAATAATCTCACATTCTCTAATCAACTTGAGAGGAAGTCTGGAAAACATCCTTCTTCTTATCTCAGCCTCATCCACTGCATTTGCCCAAAGTCCTCCAGATGAGCTCTGTGCCGGTATTCAACGTTCTGTACCATCCGGATGTTCCCGTAAGGATCGAAATCCTGCCTGCCTGTGTGATATGACAAATGATAAGATTGCAGCTCGTCCTCTGCCTCTCGGGCTGCCTGCAAAGAGGGACACACCTCAATGGAATTTCCCATGGTGATAGGGAAATCAAGCCCACCCTTCTTTTTCCTTTTCTGAATCTTATCGTAGGCAATCAATTGCCTAGATACCTCAAGCATTACTATGTGATCAGTGGGGTATCGTGGTAACCGATACGGATACGAAGTGAACCCCTGCAGCCTAATATATGTGAATTTCGGGAATTGGATGAGCCAATACCCATATTCCTCAATCAATGTCTGTGCTTCTTTAGATATTCTCTGCTGCGTCCTTTGCTGAAGTGTCCTCGCAATGTGCATTGTGAATGCATCATTTTCCCGTTTATAGTTAGCAATGTTAGCTAAATGTAGCTGTGTGCAGGCTTCGTGGATTTTGAATTGACCAGGGGCGCAGCCGATTGGCTCCTTGTACGAAATCCCTCTGTACTTAGTCATTCTGGCCAACATGTAAATTACATATGAGCTCATGTAGAAAGTCTTCGTCACCTTCAAGCTCCTGAATTGTTCATCGATGTGGTTGCTAATCATCCTAGCCCAATCGACACACTCTTTTCCTTCCAAGATGATCTCGATGAAGTAGAACATCCAAGGCTCGAAAATGTAAGCCTGTGCACTCCCATTCACCCGGCTCAGCATCATTATCAAATCACAGTATTCTTGTTTCACGTCCTCGGCAATTATCTGCTTTGGGAGCTTAGTGCGGGGTGGCCTCGGCTTCTGCATCCAAACTCTGTTGATGACTGCAGTGACTCTTTCGAAAGAGGAAGAGTACATCTTGTCTGCCCTCTTATTTGTTCTGTATAACATCTCCTCAGCAGTTGGAATCCCAAATGCCTCTCCGATGGCATCCGGTGTGAAGTTGGCGAGCAGTTTACCATCCGGAGAGACAATCGTCCTACGTTCTGGCTTGTAGTGATTGGCGCACTCCATAATTAGCTCCGGACACTGAATTGCTGGCGGAAAACTAGCAGCTGCGTAGATTCCACTCTTCATTATATTATGTGCCGTGACGGATGGTTGATGGCCCCCTAGCCCGAACATCCTCGATTTGAGTGCATTTAGATTAAATGAACCAAGGTTGGTGTCATTTAATCCTGCCAACTTTGAAACTATTGCTGACTTTGGGAGAAATGGCTTAGCGAGCCTTTTAATCATTGCCTGCCGGGATGAGCCAGCCTTGCCTGCTTCAGTGTTTGCAGCTCTGCCTGCGGCTCTGCTTGTTCCTGCAACATCCTTTGCTCCGGCCATCTGTAAAAATAAAATAGAAGAATAAGCTAGGCTGCAGATTTTTAATAAAATAAAACAATTCCCGAGATGGCTGCGAATACGGAGTTAGCTTTGAAAATAAAATTCCTCAGCATAAATTTCTAACTCCAAACCTCAAACTATATAAAAAATCTCTGAGTTTAGAGACAACTCTCAGCAACTGCACTTCTGACTGGTGAAGAAAAAAACGCAGCAAGCTAATAACTTTCAGCAATGTAGCTAATTTCTCCAGCACAAATAGTTCGAACCTTGACTTCACTTTGTCAACTTCAGCAGTTAGAGGAATAAAGAGTTGCCAGCAATATGAAATTTCAACTTCCTCAACTTCTCAACGTTTAAACTTCTTCAACACTTCGACCTTCAGTAGCTTGAAAATAAAGATCTCCAGAGAAAAGAAATCCTCTACAACTTCGCAAATCTGCAGCGACTTCAACAATCTGGAAATAAAATCTTAGCTCTCCAGTATACAACTTCGAACTTCGCAGCAACTCCACTTTCAGCTCTTTGAGAATTAAATTCTCCAGCAACTCCGGAAAATAACTTCAACCTTCAACTTCGAAGTTGCAGCAACACACTTTCAGCTTTTCGAAAGAAAGAGTCTCGGCAAATGAAAATTTCTCCAGCACTTCGTACTTTCAGCAACTCAACACTCCGAAATAAAATAAACTCTCACAGAATTTCTCTCCTCAACCACTTGGAAAATATTTCAATCTCTCAAGAACTTCTTCAGCAACTTCAACTTCGAAACAATGTGAGGAGAAATGAGAGAAGAGATTGTTTAAATAACTTTTCTCGGAGAATCCTGCTAAGTAGTGCTGGGGCTATTTTTAGCACCTTCATCAATTTTCCACTCTCTTCGTTCGGAATCTTCTAATTCAAGCGCAGTAGTGGGCTAGTCGTCAGCCGGTCATTATGGCAGTTGCTATTAATAATGATTCCTTCTTCTTCAAATTTCGAATTTTCCTCTTAGTCTGCCAGTTAACTCTTGGCGATTTAAACAACTCGCGAGAAAAACAATCACTTGACTTGATTTAAAATTCCATTTTAAAATCTCGCAGTGTTTAAATAAATTCAACTCGAAAAATTTCGTGGGAGTTGTAAATATATTTCCAACTTTTAAAATGTCTGTCATTTAAATCCTTGATTTCATAAAATTTGCCTTAGACATTTTAAATTCTCTCATTAAAATGTTCAACTCCGAGTGATTAAAAATTATTTGCGTGCTCGAAATAATTCATCCTTTGAGATTTAACTTCCGTCAGGAAAATAATCTAGGCAAAACGAATTTCCTCTGAAAATATTAAAATTTCCCTTAGGAAATTAATTTTAAAATTTCCCAACCCATGGGTGCCTTTTGAACGGGTTCATTTGATTTTTCACTTGACCCATGGAAAATATTCATCGATATCAAATCTTCCCCTTGAAAAATATTCGTCAACTTTCAACTGCCTTTGGAAAATTTTAAAACTCATCAAATCATCCTTCCATGCCAAGGGCGTGTTTTTCCCCAGTGAAATGTTATTCCATTTAGAAAATATTTCTAACATTTTCTCTACCATAGGCGTATATTTTTGATGAAATATTTATTTCATTTTTAAAAAAATTCCTCACTTTACACCTCTGGCGCACTTGACCCCTTGGCATTTATTTTTTTTGCGACTTAGGAATTTTCTCCAGTCATCTCACATCTTGGGCGTATTTCACTCAGTGATGTTTTATTTTGCTAGCTTTTACCCTTGCCATGCCTTAGAAACATTTTCAATCAAGGGCGCATTTAGCATGAGCCACTTTCATTTTCCACACTTAGAAAAATTTTAAAAAAATCTCCACTTCAACTTGGGCGCATATTCATGTGTCTACTTCTACTCCTCGTGCCTTAGCATCCTATTGCCTCCTGGGCGTATTTTACTCATGCAAGCTTTGATTTCTCACTTAGAAAATTCTCAAACACTTAGAATATCCTTTCAAGGTGAGGGCGCATTTCATAGGTTCCACTTTCATTTCGTTGCCTTAGGAAATTTTCTCCAGCAACCTTGGGCGCATATGGGGTCTTGAGCTTTCATTTTCTTGACTTAGAAATTTCTCCAAGTCCTAGCTACTTTATCTTGCCTTGGACGCATATGGGTGTGTCTGGTTTTATTTTCACCACTTAGAATTTCTTCAAGCCATGTATCTTCTTGAGGGCGCATTTTGACCTCTCTACTTTCATTTTATGCCTTAGGAAAATTTCGGCCTCCATTATCCTTCTCAAGGTGAGGGCGCATTTTGACCTCTCTACTTTCATTTTATGCCTTAGGAAAATTTCGGCCTCCATTATCCTTCTCAAGGTGAGGGCGCATTTTGACCTCTCTACTTTCATTTTATGCCTTAGAAGAATTTGAAGGCACTTCCAAGGTGGGCGCATTTACTTGGGTCTACTTTCATTTTCATGCCTTAGAAACTTTCTTCAAGGCTCTACCTTGGTGGGCGCAAATGCTAGGGTAAGCTTTTAATTTTGCCTTAGAAAATATTTTCCCTGCCTCTGCCTGCCCCTGCTCTTGCATTCTATTTTTAGCAAGTTGTGCTATTTTTAGCAAGTCCCTTAATTTTCAACTTCTACAGCTCCGTTTTGCCTGAAAATTTCATCATATGATACTCTTCACCTTGTGAACCTGTTCTGCCAGTCCTCTACCCTGACCTGCTATTTATAGCCACCTGCTATTTATAGTAAGTTCTGACTTTCTGACTTCAGTAGCTCCATTTTGCCTGAAAGTTGCAACGCTTGATCTTGATAGCTTGAGTGTTACTCTGATGCCAACCTCGGGTGCAGACCTGCTATTTATAGTCGTGCCCTGACTTACTAAAAATAGTAAGTTCTTCGATTTCGCTCAAATTTTGCCAGCAGGTACCTTGAAGTGTGCTGACATGGGTGGGGTACCTCGTTTCGGCTATTTTTGGATTTTACCCCCTATAAAAGTGGAAACCCTAATTTGACTTGCATGTATCCCGAACGGTCTCCGTTCGACTTCGTTCCTTCTGCATGTCGTTCTGCTTGCTGAACTGGAGTGTTGGGCGGCTGCCAGAGTGTACCTGCTAAAAATAGAAACTGCCTGAAAAGTGACTCATCCACTGCCGGATGGTTTTGCATGTCATATTGCCCGTGGGATCTCAAAAAACCCAGAAAAACCCAGAAAACTGGTCTGCATGCATGCACTGGCTAAAAATAGTAAGTCCTTAAACTTTGATCTTCTCCGCTTGCATGTCACCTTGTTGCGAAGCTCTCGAAAAACCCATAAAGAAAAACCCGACATGCGTTGAAAAACACTGCATGCGAACCCTAAAAATAGCCTCCGAAGGCTGACTTCTGAAAGTGGTTGTCTCGGTTTGCATGTTACATCACTGCGAAGGTTTTGGAAAACCTAGAAGGATTCTCCAGACATGCATTTGAAAAGCTCATGTGGAAACCTTGAAAATGGCTCTTGAAGCCTGAACTGCCAAAAATAGCAAGTCGTCTGATCTGGCTCAAAATTTACGTGTAGGCAGCTTGATGTTACCCGGATGCAGTGGAACTGACAGAATTCCAAAATCTCAATAAAATAGTCCCAAATTGAATACTTACTAAGAATAGTAAGTTGCCGGAATACAGTGAAAATTTAGGGGGACTCTGCTGGAAGTCTTCTGACTGTTGCACTAAGCTTAGATTTCAATTTTATGACTCGGTTTGACCTTAAATAAGCCTGAAGGATGAAAACCCTAATTACCCAGACTTAACCAATATTTTAACCTGGGTCAAACGACAGGACATTCCCGGAAGGACCAGAGACCAGAGAGAGAGCGAACCAAAGCCAAAAGACCAGAATGGAGCAAAATTTAGGGGGTCCCCATCTTGATGGGGTGATGTGTGAAAAAGGTCACAACAGATTCCATGCTAACACCCTTGGACCAATCACATCATTGAATCTAGTGGATAGGAAAAATCCAAAAACCTAGCAACCACTGTAATTAAAGGGAAAAAACATAGAACCAAAGATGGTGTATGAGAAGGGCAACCCACCTTGGAATTATTAAAGAACAATTCAGTATTATATGTTTTTCTCCTTGATTGTTGTCCTAATCTTGGGATGCGTAACAGATTTTCCATGAACCCTTTTGTATATAATGTGGTCACATGGTGGGTGAGGTGTCAATTAAGAGGGAGACAAAAAATATAACTAGAGTTAGTTCAAGGAGAATCATAGTAAGTTCTTGAGAAAGATTTTTTCAGCCTTGCATCCATTGTAAAGCTACTATAATCTTCATAATTTGTAATGCCATTTTTCCAAAAAATGCAAATGAAATCTTCCACATCTAATCAGTGTTTGGCATCCGCATGTCTTTAGGTGATGTTTGTTTGCTTCTTACTTTAGTTCAAACTGCTATATTCTCTTGTTAACAATTATGCTCCCTACTACCAAATGTAAAAAGACTATTAAGTTTGAAAAGGAATATTTTGTAAGCTACACCGAACATGTTCAGCCTACTTGGCTCACATAAAGTACTTGTTTTTGTAATATACTTTAAAAATTGTGTGTGTATACTATTTGGCTCACAAAAAGTGCATATTACAAAAACCAGCACTTTATTTGAACCAAGTAGTGCATATATTACAAAAACCAGCACTTTATGTGAGCATAAAGTACTTGTTTTTGTAATATACTTTAAAAATTGTGTGTGTATACTATTTGGCTCACAAAAAGTGCATATTACAAAAACCAGCACTTTATTTGAGCCAAGTAGTGCATATATTACAAAATCCAGCTCTTTAAAGGAGCCAAATAAGCTGAATGTCTTGGGTGTAGCTTACAAAATCTACCTTTTCAGGCTTATAGTGTTCCTTTATCAAGAAAAAAATATGGATGTTAGCTATTTGGAAAAATAGGGAAGTAAAAGATACAAGTGAAAGAGATGAGTGAGAATTTGCGTTCGTATGATGCTGAGTTTGCTTGATCAATTAATGGCATAAAATGAGGGTGTTGTTTGGTTGTATCAGTCTATCTGTTGTTTAATGAGATATGGTTCAATGATTATTTGATGGTAGTATTTGATTTGGTAGTTTCTTTGATTTTTGCATTTTTTTGTTCTTTTGTTTAATGATTCAGTGTGGAAAATACCCACTGGATTTTAGCATCTTACCAACCTTTTGGATCAAGGATCCCTGAACCATAGATATCTTTAGGATAAAAAAAACACACACACAAAATTATCTAACATGATGTAGGGAAAGGGATCCGGGATCAAGTTGTCTTATTTGAGTTGTTTCAACTCCATGTTCTTTGTAGATGGGCAGACAGTCTTTTACTATACCAGCACTTGATATGGAAGAATTCAGAAAATGAAATATGTTGCAAATAAAATCAATTAAGCATGAGACTAAACCTGTTTCTAATAACTTAAGGTGACACATAACAGTTAATTCAGGATATCTAAGAGAATAAAATTATACTTGGGACTATTACTAGATATGTAAGCTAACTTGTGCTGTCTGATTTGTGTATGGGATATACATCATACTATCCAACTAAAAATATTAATGCGAACCCACAGAAAGGAGACCAGTTTATAATATTCTTGAATAATAATGTCAGAAATGCTCAAAATTGTAAACTGAGGCAAATTATCATCTAATATCTGTTAGAACTAGAAATCATCACTCATGTCTGGAAAGTGGAATTCAGTAATAATAGGAGCAAAGACAAAGAAAATAGTAACTAAAGTAGCAACAAAAAGAGTGAATACTGTGAATAATCTCCTGGGGTCTGTCCTTCTGACTAGAAGATATCCTTCTTGACCATCATCTGCAAGTTCAGATAATAGTTTTTCGGAAGGCGCATTAGTTAGCACAACAGGGCAAACTAGAATCCCAAATATGAGGCCTGCACATGCTGCTCCCAAGTGTGTCCTACCATGGTATAACAAAATATGAGTTATCCAGAAAGAAAATCTCAATCCTCTCAAATCTATATCTGTAAGTACAAATGTGCAAAACTGAAGATAACAAGTTACCAGCATCCCTAACCTGTCAAACATATTCTCAAGTGGCCTAGAGAAATAGTAAGAAACAACTAAGGAAAACAATTGACCTCTAAAAGGAACATAAAAAGTAATATAGAAACAAGTTCTCAGAAAAAAAAACTGTTATATAGTCTAGAGCTGCAACTAAAATGATTCACATACATACCAATCATCAATGGGGATCAGGAAACTCAAGCCAACACTTATTACACTGGCAAGAACTACTTTCTGAATCATAATGTCTGCAGTGTCCTCTCCAATTGCCTCCCTGTTTTGAAATAGATATACAACCCAAGAACCAATAATGGCAAATACTGGACCCTGCATTTTCCCAAAACAAATGCTTCATAAACAGAGTAAAGGCATAGGTACGGCTGCAATAGTGCAACCTATTGACAGACTAATGTTAAAATAAGTTGTCCGAAAAAAAAATTACAATCTCTTAGACACTAGCATTTGTCACTTAACTAGCACATACTCCTCTTAATAAGGATTTGAAAGTGCTGAAACCTGAGAGATTCCAAAAACTCTATGTCAATCTATATGTTCTTATACTTGCGGTGGGATTGCTTTTGGGGTACCTCTTAGCTCATACCAAAACCATGTTAAGGCTTGAATGTATTACCTTTTTTCAAAAAAATTCAAAATTATTAAGAGTCATTATCTATAAAAATATTAAACCTTCAATGTTCTCTGTGCATCCACCTTCCATACCACACACCAAAAGTCAAAGTTGCTGTGGGATGTAATATGTACCTCAACAAAAATTAATACATAAATTTTTTTTTAAATAATGTTGCTTCAACAGAAGAACCTCCTGGAGTCTGCAATCTTGTCTAGGGACCTTCCAGTGAATTTTAGGCTAAGTTCCTTAATTAGGTTGGCCTCCTTTGCATATGTGTATTGATGTGTATGTATACACATCCAAACCCATTGTTTTATCATCAAGTATGAGTTTCAAAAAGCATTACAGATAGGTTTCTGTTTCATTTTTCACATTGTTCTTGTCTTGTTAAATTTTAGTATCTTTGTCCCTAATGGTGCAAAGTTGCAAACCATCAGATGAATTTGATATGCTGCAATCTACCATGCAGGAACTTCAGAAGTCCTTGTTTAATGAGAAATTTCAGATAAAAGTGGAATGAGATAAAATCACAGAATGAGAGTTATATCAAATTTGAAAGCAGAGTTTGATAGTTTAGTAGAATATGTGATAATAATATATTGGTTGAACTATAGAGAAATAACTGCCAGAAAAGATGATGAAACTCATCATTACAAACCAAATTACATTTCTATTTGACACATTCTTACCACATTCAGAAAACAATTATCGCAGCATGTATGTTGAATTGATCAAAGTTATAAAATAGTATTAAATAAGTATTCCAATGTGAGCCTTTTTATACTCCTTAACACAAAATCATTTTCAGCCATATACATAATTATAGCAATTGTCCTACAGCTCCAAAATCTGAAATTTATTTTCAACTTCTACTTTTAAAGAAGAGCACCATATTAAATTGATTGTAACCACGCCAAAGTTGCAAGTTACCCCTATTTTTTGTTCACTTATATTCCTAGAGTACAGAAAACTTGATATTAATTCTGTAATCTTTACTAGATTTGTTTTGATTAATGTTAGACCAGAGTGTCTCAAATTCATAGATGATGGACAGAATTCCAAATTGCTCACAAACTCAAAACCATATTATCCCAGATCTGTGACTTCTAGACTTTATTTTCAAATGTAATAAGTAATGCAAGAGACTTTCTGTACATCATCCCACGAAGATGTATGAAGTTTCTCTCAGCAGCTCCCTCTTATCATTTGACATATTTTCCTTCCTCCAGTATAATGTAACGTATTGTTTTGCAACTGGTGTAAGAATGTCCAATTGAAGAAAGATATCACTCACCCATGAATCCCAAAACGAATTGAGTTCTATGATTTTCTATCCAAAACAAATTGAGTGTTCTGATTTTCCATCTACACTACAGTGTCCTTCGCCTTAACCCCTTGTACCCATACAAAATGAGAATTGGATTATGATCTTGGGTCAGATTCAATCTTGAAATATCCCTAGTTTACCCAAAAAATGCTGACATTCACCTTAGGCACAGGAACTTACCTGGGTATGGCTTGTGCTGTCATTGGGCGTAATTGGGCAGGGTGCCCTGTACCCCAGGGCAAGCCCAAAGTCAAATGTCAAAAAAATTAAACACTATACTTTTCATTGCAAAAATTAAAGCAAAAAAATAAAACAAAATGAAATTAGAAGCATTTAAACATAAAGAATTAAAAAATTAAAACCTAAAAAACCACTATAAGACTAAACAACAAAAGAAAAAAGTTAAAAGTTAAAATGAATGTATCTCTCATTTTGTACACCCTTTTCATGAATGCAAACCATATTTCTAACTCTATTTTTTTGCTTTTCATATGCTACTACCAGTGCTTCTTTTCTCCCAAGGAAGGAGATTGAAGAGCTTGTAACAAGGAACAATCTTCCATTGAAGGTAATTTTTTTCTTTTTTTTCTTTTTAAATTTTGTTTTAAATGTCCATGTGGGTTTTCATTTCTTTTCTTTTTCATGTCTCTCATTTTTTAACAAGTAGCAGTTGCCTAGGGTTTTATTTCTTAATATTGTTCTCTAGATTTTGCAGCCACAAGTATTTTATTCAATTGTAGCAATTCCAGCTTCTGGAGGGCAAGGGTAACAAACCTTCAAAACCAACTCTTTTTCACTAATTTAAAAAAAATGTGAAAATGCTAGAGCAGATTCTTGGTGGAAGGAGTTACTTTGATGCTACAACTAGTGCAACAGCAAACACAAGAGCTCGTGCAATAGTGTAGAAGTGCATTTGTGTGTGTTTCCTAAAGCTGGAATCAAAGCTTGCATTGGACATTCCGACAAGATGTTTCCAACAGCACAGATTCTTGGATAATCTAAAAGAGAAAGATGATGCAGATAAAGTAGCTGAAAAATTCAATTGAAGTCTCATGATATCATACTTTGTCAAAGAAATGATCTTGGTCAAGAAATTCACCTAGAGGTTTAGCTCCTACACCCATCATGGCCCCCTCACACCCTCTTTCGATTACACAATCCTCAAAAGAAGAATATACCCCTCTTACCCATAAAAGAAACAAGTATAGGCCCATTGGAAAAGGGTTTTTCAAATTGAGAACAGGGATATTATCATATTACTGATGAGATAATTAGACAATGTATTTATGTCAGTAGGCTTCCATTTAACCTCATTAGGTCACATACGAGGAAGAAATGGTAAAGGTTATCAATGCGGCACCTAAAGGGTACACAAGCTCTCTACTTCCAAAAAGGTACACATGACATTATTAGGAAAGGCAAAAAAAATGTCAATAATTCTTTGTAGCCCATTAGAAAAATTTGGACTAAAATGAGGGTGTACATTGATTTGGATGGATGGAAGGATTGTAAAAATAGGCCTTTAATAAATGTGATTGTAATGTCCCTTAAATGGACGATGTTTTTGAAGGCAGTTTATTGTGAGAGACAAGTCAAGGATGAACAATTCACTAGAATATTCCTGGGTAATCCTCAAAATCTTGTCCAACTCATGATAGACAGTGTTCATAATTGCAGAGTTGTGAGAATCCTAGTTGAGGCAAGATATGGGCACATATTTTGGACACCTTGCCTCATTCATCAGTGCAACTTTATGTTGCAAAAGTTGAGCAGCCAAATCAATTGGATTAAAGAAATTTATACTAAAGCCAAAAACGATCAAAACATTTTTAAACAATCATCAAATGGTTCAAACCTTTTTCAGGTCGTTCTCAAAGTTAAGAGTTGTTGAAGGCAACTAAATAAACTTCAGTTGATGACAAATTTTAAGTAATAAATACAATAGAAAATGGTCATTTGTGTAACAAGGAAATAAAATATAATTCTAAGAAATTTGTAAGGAAATAAAAGCACCAAGACCTATCATAGAACACATGCATTTAGTAAGAACACAAACTAGTAAATAAAGCATGTCCTAGTTAATTATTAACTTCATTGAAAAAAATCTTATATGATCTTTGATGGAAATCAAAGAATGATTGCATGTCACCATTATATAATGGTTATCAATAGAGCATGCCTTCAATTTGACAGAATTTTGCACAATCCTTGAAGAACAATCATGTTATTGAGAAACATTTTGGACTATCTTGTTTCACGTAAGTCTTATGGAATCATCTAGTATATAATTTTCTAAGTAGCCGGTTCGGGTTCGGGTTCGGGTTCGGGTTCGGGGGTTCGGTTCGCCGGTTCGGCTAAAATTTTTGGGGGGTGGGTTCGGTTCGTTTTGGGTTCGTTAGTACAAAAAACATGTAAAAAAAATATATATATATATATATATGCAGCCTAGAAGCATGAATTAGGATTAGAATATCACATAACATCATATAAACAACAAAACCACCATAAACTTAAATGACATTCATATAAACTTGAATTATGTTGCTGCTGTTCACCTTTTCCAGCATGGCATGATGATACCAGGTCTGGTCATTCTCTCAGATGTCTGATTTCTGATGGCTAGAGAAATAATCTGAGTTGCTTCTATTTTCTGAGTCTGAGTTTAATGTAAGCTTGTAAAGGAGCATCAGGAAATACTTTGTAACAGATTGAATAGCCAGTGTATAAGCATAGGCCCTGTTGCTATAGTCCATTCTATTGAAAACATATTGTCATTAAGTTCTAAAACAATTCCTGAGTTGGTTGTAATCTGATATTAATTTCTGAGCATAGTATATTGCAAAAACCAGTCTTATATGAGGCCAGAAATAATCTAGTTTTGCTTGCCAATGATATATATGCATGTTCTAGCTGTGTCAATCAATCTACCTCCGTCTTGTGTTAAGTTTGATTAAATAGAATATCTATCAAACTGGAAAAAAATGCTCAAAAAACCACTTTTTGGATGCCTAGGCATGTGGGTTCTGTATTGGTTCGCCTGGGTTCTGTTTGGGTTCTGCCCAGGTTCTCTTGGGTTCTGCCTGGGCGAACCAGACCCAAAAATGAAGGACCCTGGTCGAACCCACAGGCGAACCGAACCAGGACCCGAACCCGGGGTAAAATAGAAGAACCCGGTAACTTAGATAATTTTACCAAAATTTCAGGTCTCACTATTTTTCTTTCTTAACCTTGATGATGGGTTCCCAAAATGTTAGTAAACTTAAATAGAATGGAGATGATTCTAAAAGACTCACATGAAGGGTTTAAGACAAAAAATAAAATAGAGTTCTTCATGCTAGAGGAATAGGGCTCTGCAAGTGGTAATGGTGCTAGTGGGGCTTTCGCTTGAAGGAAACAAATGGGGCTTCAATGGTCGTAGGCCATTAAGGGTTTGCGTATTCTAACTCATGTACTCTCACCCTGCCTTTGTTCTTTTTATCCTTTTGTTGTTAATTAGCATTTACTCTGTGCGTGTTCTCTACCACCATTTATTGCTTGAACTTTGCATCTTCGTTCTAACCGTAATGTTATATTCCTTTTGATGTCCTTCAGGAGGGCGGAAGGTACTAGGGTTTAATGGAATGTGATGTGCTGGTTGGCGGTGATCCACCCAATGGGTCTGAAATGGTTTTAGGAGAAATTAATTCCAATGCAAATAATTCTGAAAGGGTTAAGCATTCATTCATGGACATTGTGGTTGGTGTTGAACACATCTTTTCTCCGGATACGGCTAAATTCATTAAGGTTGGCGATGGTGAAGAATCTAGGTTCCAAGAAGCTGAAGGAGGAAATGGTAAGTACCCTCTCTCGTGCTTGAAGAAATTGTGTCTCGCCCCTAACCTGGATATGAAAGCGGCCATAGATAAAGAAGAAAACAGATTAAGTAGGGTTGCAATTTTTCTTGCAGCCCTAGATTGTAATAGAATTCTAGAAAGGAAACTCTTAGATGAATGGATAACTAATGTTTGGCATAAAAAAATTGGCATTCAATTAACATTTTGTAGAATGTTCCAAAGAGGATTGTTTGTTTTGTTTTTTAAAGATCATTCTATGCAACTAAAAGTATTAGAGAAACAATTTTGAAATGTAGGAATCTTTGTCTTCAAAGCGGTGGCTTGGTCCCCAAATACCCTAAATGATGAAATACTAGCTCTATTGTACCTAAGATGGGTGACAATTAAGGACATGCCTCCTCAATTATGGGCTTTTCTACCCCCCATTAGGTATTGAAATGAGATTAGAAGAAACCAATTTGGCCGTAATGAGCATGGATGCTAGGTTGTTGGTTGCATTAAATTCAAGTGTTGACGTACCCAAAGAAATTGTAATTGAATCTGATGAAAAATTGACTAGTGTTAAATTAGAAATCCTAGGTGGGTTAAATGCATGCTTCCTCTATAAAAAGGAGGGGCATGTTAGGAGGAACTGCCCCATCCTACAAGGAAGAATGAATTTTCAGAAAAATAGTCAAAAATCCTCAAACTCTAATTTGAGGGGAGGCAAATTGGCAGAGAACAATTTTGTCAAAACATGTTGTTGAGGTCGAGGAACTAACAGGAAACAAAAACCCTAGTACTAAAAAAAATAAACTTGATGAGGATGAAATAAGAAGTGATGTGAAGGATATTGTTGTTGACCTCAAACTAACCCAGGTAAGAGGTGAATTAGGGGATACCACTCTTGCAGAGCAAGAAAACCAAATAGTAACCTTCGAAACAGCAGTTCTCGACTCCTCTTCAAAATCCCCTCGTTTGGAATCAATTCTAGAGGTAAACCACCCTTTGGGACATAGAAAAAAGGCTCAAGAACTGGTTCAAGAAAAAATTAAGAAATTTTTTTTTTAAAAAGCAACTCTAATCAGACGGACGGGCATGTTGAAGATGTTTTGCAAAAGAAAGATTACAGTAAAGACTACTTTCGAAAACCGAGAAATAAACTATGAATTTAGAAATAGTAATAATAGGGAAGGCGAATTTCAAGGGATTAGATGTACAGAATTAAAAGAAGCATCGATGGATGGTAAAATCGATAATTTTTTATCAAATAAGAAAGAAGCTTCCTTAGGATATATTGAAAAAAAAGAAAAATAAGACCTAACTATAGCCAAAGTGCCTCAAGAGAAAGATAACTAGAGATTGATAGAGGATGGTTCTAATGCAGACCCTAAAAAATGCGAGACAGATAAGTCAAAGACTAAATCTAGTTTTTCTTTATCCAACACTAGTCCTAATCAAGAGGTTTCTCTTGATCTAGGAATATTACTGGAGAAAGGAAAAGTAAATAAGCCAGTGACTATAATTAATAGTGTCACTAGCAAAGAGGTTCCTCAAGAAAAGGAATTTCTATACATCCCATTTGATAGACTTTTTTATAAATATCTTTTTACATTAGAGGGACACAATGTTTACTATCTTAAAGCTAGAGAGTGCTGCAAGAAATTAATCCCTAAATTAATAGCTGAGGATATGGTTGTGAACTTGAAAAAGGAGATAACTAAAGAAGAAATAGTCCTTACAATAAAAACCTTTAGCCAGGATAAGTCTCCGAGTGCAAATGGTCTACCTATTAAGTTTTATAAGAAAAACTTTAGCTAGATTTCTGAAGACTTGCATCTTGTATACAAAGAAGTTATCTCTAAAGGATCCCTTGGTGAAGAATTAAATAAAGGTATAATTAAATTAGTCTCCAAATATGGGGATAAGACCTTAATCAAAAATTGGAGGCTAATAATGCTCTTAAATGTGTCTTATAAGATTTTAGCAAAGATTTTAGCCTTGAGATTAAGAGACATTCTCCCTTCAATTATCCACCACACACAAACTAGTTTCATTAAAGGGAGGTATATACTAGAAAACCTTATAACAAATTGGGAAGCAATGGAATGAGCTAGGACCTCTAACCAAGATATCAGTATGCTTCTACTAGATTTTGAAAAATCCTATGACAGAATTGAATGGACCTTCATTATGATGGCACTAGAAAGAAGCATTTGCAATTCCCCAGGAATTCTACAAAATGGTGGATACTCTGTTACAAGATGCAAATGCCCAGGTAGATATAAATGGGAAATTGTCATATTGAATTTCTCTCCAAGATCAATAAGGCAAGGATGCCCCTAGCATCAGCCCTATTTGTATTAGCTTCTAAAGCAATATACCATATCTTAAGAGATTCTTCAGATAGCCCCAAAGTTAAAGGACTAAAACTGCCTAATAACCAAGAATTATTAAACATTCACTTTGTGGATGACATAGCCCTTTTTGTCAATTTAGAACAAGAGAACCTAGATTGTTTAATGCAAAAGTTGAAGCTTTTATGTGATTCCTTAGGAGCCAAGGTTTCCAAAACAAAATCAGTAATGCTTAGTTGGAATGCCAACCCCCCAGACTAGTTTGTCAAACATGAAATACAATGTGGTGGACCAAGCAAACAAGTAAGATACTTGGGAATTCCCTTTGCAATAAACCCTTGCCTAAAGGATATGTGGAACTGGGTAGAAAATAAAATTGAAAGGAAAATTGAAAGCTGGAACAGACATTACTTGACGTTAGCTGGGAAAATACAAGTATGCCAAAAAATATTGTCCTCTTATACAATATACTACTCCTCGATATGGCTATTCAGTAGCTATCAACTGGAAGAGACTCAAAAGGAAATAAGGAACTTCCTTTGGCCAAATGGCAAAGGCAACAACAAAAAAAAGCATGTTGTTAGTTGGGTTTGGTGTTGCAGAAGCAAAGAATTGGTGGACTGGATTTAAAAGATCTATAAAAACAAGGAATTCCACTTGCAATTCAATGGCGTTGATGGGTGTTTTATGACCGCACCAACACAAAATAAAATTTCCCAACAGATACTTTATCCTCTCTTGAAAAAAATATTTTGCATGCTAAGATTGCCAAAAAAGATCATGCATTCAACTCCAAGGTTCCTTATGCAGCGGATAGTCTCAGTTGGCTTGATGTGATTTGCTGTTTATTCCAAGGGGACTTACACAATTGTTTGATAGAAAGAGAAGAACTTGCAGGACACGAATGATTTACCAATAATGCTCAGGTTTCCTAAACTAACCGGAAAATACTGAAAATAAAAGGATAGGGATAGAGATTCTACTGTCTACTCCTAAATGCGGGATACGAAGATCAATTCTTGCAAGCTCAAACCAGGTTCTGCTTTGCCTCACTTCGGACAGCCTCTACAGAGCCGATGCAATCTTCAAAGGAATAATGAAAGATGTTCAAACTACAACCCAACATGCAAATACCAACACATGAACCGCAATTGAAGTTAAGTTCAAAAGTGCTCCAGTCGACCACACAAGGCAAACCCACCATCAGTGAGCCCACTAGTGGTATGGATAACAAAGCTTGCTCAAATTAAACAACACATTCCACAACTACCAACTACTTGCATGAAACGAAATCTACTTTACTTTAATCTACTTTAAGACTCTAAGTGAATTGGAAAGATGAAGAAGACTTGCTAGCTACTCACAACAAAAGATGGAATCACCAAGCAATAGGAATTCTTTATATTATGATAGTGTTCACAACAACTCCTTAAAAAACCTTCAAATGGAAAACTTTCTTTCCTCCTCAATCTAAGCTATGCTAACTTCTATGCTCTACTCTCTATCTATTCTCTTCTCTGCTCTAATCTCTAGTGTCTAGTTCTAATCTAATGAATTACAAATGAGGGGTGATGCCCCTTTTATAGTTAGCTCAGTCCAACGGACAGCTCAGATTCAATTACAATGGAGGGCTCAGATTGAGCCACGTATGCCCTAATCAAGGCTTTGCCCTAAAAACCGCCACAGAGAGGAGTGGGGTAATAAATGTACAAGAGATTCTCCACTACTCTGCAGAAACCACTATGAGCAATTAATGCCCATTATCATCCAGAAGATTCTCGTCTAGAAACATGTTCCCACTGTTCTTCTCTTTGACTGCAAACTCGATCAATCACAACTTCTACTTCTTGAATTGATATGGGGGGAACCTGGAATTCAAACGCCGTGACTGCCCACCGTGCACAAGACTTTCTCCATTCTGCCCGCCAATTCTATTGCGTTAGGAGGAGGCAAGCACACAACAACACTTAGTTCAAACCCTCCTTGCAAAAAGATTTTTCTCCGTTACGCCCTCTTGTTGCTTTAATTCTTGGACACATTTCTTTCTTGTAACTTTCACATTTCTCCAGCCCACTGCCTTGGGCACATTTAGCCTCTTTTGCATCACGTTCTTAATGCCTTAGACAAATTTTCACTACCCTTTCCCTTTGCTTTGGAAACTTTTTCACCTAACTTCTTCATCTCTACCTTGTTGCGTGCCTTCCTGAGTTGGGTGCATATTAGGTCTTTGTGGAGAAATTCCAACACTTAGCCCTTTCATTCAACATCTTCTTTCATGGCTTGGGCGCAAATGAGACATCATGGAAGAGTTTGAAATGTGTAACTTTTCTCCTTCCAAGGTTATAACCTTGTCCTGCTTCATCACCTCAAGTCATCATACTTTGGCCCCGGTGTTCATCCTGCAAAACAAAAGAAGAGCATCAGAACACTTATAACATAAATTCACCTCACTTACCTAATTTTCATGTTCTGATTTCCAAGGTCTGCTTGATCTCCAGATCTGATGAAACTTTTCATTATGGGTGCATTTAGAGATTTGGAGAACTTCCACGCCTTAGAATCCCTTTTCATCTGAGCCTTAGACAACTTCTCTGTCTTATAAATTTCATCGACTGCATTTAAAATCATAAGTCAAGGCATTTTATTTTCTCCTTTTATTCCCCTTAGAAAATATTTCAAGATCCTCCGACTCTGAAAGAAAACATTTCCCCCTTAGAATTTTTTATTTTTTTTACAACTTTATTACTCATGGGTTACACGAAGGGGTACATTTAATTTTTCTCACCCTTGAAAATATTCTCCACCAATGTTTATTTTATCCTCTCCAACCTTGGGCGTCTTTGGAAGGCTCTTCCTTGAGTTTCCATGCTTTAGGCAGAATTTCTTGACACATTCACCCCTTGGGCGCATTTGAAGGCTTGAGCTTTCATTTTCATACCTTAGAAATTTCATCAAACATCCTCTTGCTTTAATGCCTTAGAAACATTCAGCTACGGCGCATATGGAGGGGTCTCCTTCCATTTTCTTCAGACTTAGAAATATTTTTACCTCCACTTCATTCAAGGGTCTTCCTTGAGTTTCCATGCTTTAGGCAAAATTTCCTGACACATTCACCCCTTGGGTGCATTTGAAGGCTTGAGCTTTCATTTTCATACCTTAGAAATTTTATCAAACATCCTCTTGCTTTAATGCCTTAGAAACATTCAGCTACGGCGCATATGGAGGGGTCTCCTTCCATTTTCTTCAGACTTAGAAATATTTTTACCTCCACTTCATTCAAGGGCGCATTTGAGGTGGGGTCAGGAAGTTTTCTTGTGACCTAGCAACTTTTCTCCAGCCTCCTCCATGAAGGGTGCATATGAGGGGGTCCTCAGGAAATTTTAATGCGTTAGAAATTTTTCAGGCTTCCATGATGCCTAGGGCACATATAACAAGTGATGCTTTCATTTTTTATGACTTGATCATGTCTGAACACTTAGTCAATTTTGTAACTGGTTCGCCCTAGCTTTCTATTTTTAGTAGGTCCATGATTTTCGGACCCTCGCTACTCCTGTCGACTTGAAACTTGCTCCACATGATCCTCATGGGTTAACTGACCTGTTCACACCTACCTCTCATGCTGACCCGCTATTTATAGCCCCGTTCTAGAGGTGACTTACTATAAATAGTAAGTGCTCGGATTGCGCTCAAATTTTACCGGTAGACTGCCTGAAGGATGTTGATCGTGATGGGATACATCAGTTTTTCATTTTTCCCAAGTTTTGCCCCTCTTTTAGGCACCAAAGTAGGAAATCCTAATCTGACTTGCATGTTCCTCAAATGACCTTTGTTTGACCTCATTTTTGTTGCAAGTTGTTTTGTTTGTGAAACTGAAGTGTCGGGGCTGCCTGGAGTGAACCTGCTAAAAATAGTAAGCGCCTGAAAAGTAACCAACCAACTGCCAGATGAGTTTGCATGTCATATTGCTCGAGAGATCTCAAAAAACCCATAAAAACCCAGAAAACTGGTCTGCATGCGAGTACTGGCTAAAAATAGTAAGTCCCTGAAAAAATGATCAACTTGGCTTGCATGTCACATCGTTGCGAAGCTCTCGAAAAACCCATAAAGAATATCTTGACATGCATTGATAAATTATACATGCAAACCCTGAAAACTGCCTCCAACCCAAAACTGCTAAAAATAGCAAGTTGTCTGAATTTGCTCAAATTTTGCATGTAAGCTCTTTGAAGTGCCCTGAATGTGTTGAAGCAGTCAGAATTTCCAAAATCCTGAGGAAAAGACCTCAAATTAAGTACTTACTAAAAATAGTAAGTTGTCAAAACTTAGTGAAAATTTGATGGGATCCTACCTGAAGCCTCCCGATTGTAGTACCAAGCTCAGATTTCAATTTTCCAACTCAATTTGACCTCAAACTAGCCTGAAGAATGAAATCCCTAATTTCACAGACTTAGCCAAAATTTCAACCAAGTCAAATGATGGGACATCCCTAAAAGGACTGAAAGATCACAGAGAGATGCAAAACAAACCAAAACCAAAGCCAAAAGACCAGAATGGAGCAAAAATTAAGGGGTCCCCATTTGAATGGGGTGATGTGTGAAAAGGTCACAACATTAGCGCCACCTCGAATAAATGTTCCTGAACATTTTAAAGACAAAACCCTTTTATACTCAAAACCTTTGGATAATTCTTTCCAGCCTATAAACTGGCTAGGGAACATACTTAAAAGGGAAGAGGAATCCTAAATTGGATCAAGGCACCTCATCTTCTGATTACAAGTGTGTGCATACGTGTTTATTCCAACCCAAAAGACCACTGAAGCTCCTAGAATCCGTCGTGACGAGCTACATAATGATCCTAACTTTAGAAGCATCCAATAATTCTCACGAATATTGCTACATTGCCAGCCAGGCGTTCATAGCCCCGATGGAGTTACCCACAAATTCCCAAGGCCAAATACTTTGATATTTCTTTCATTGCTCATTTCTCAGATATTTCTTTTTTTAGCACATTTTGTCTTTTTTGCAATTGGCTGGCAAGCAGTGAAGCTTCCAATGGGTTTGAGAATTACAAGGGTGATTAAGTAGGATTTAAGATTTTTCACTTGCCACGACTTCTCCCAAGAAACCTCAATGACTCGGGGCAATCAATTAATGTGTGTAAAATATAGTAATCATGAGACTTGGTGTCAAGACACGATAGATAATTCCCTTCTGAGTCAAGTACAAATCCTAATCAAATGATAAAACTCGAAAGAATAACCTCAGATTCTAAAGCGCTTCCTGAATGACACAACACCCCCCCTCACAAATGGGATCCCTTTATTCTCAGCTAAACTAAGCAACAACTAAACTAAGGAAAGCAAAGCGGACCAAGCTAAGCAAAAATGAACAGGAAAACCTACTCTAACAAAAATTTCGAATAGACAAGGCTCGGAGGACAAAAATATATACAACTCCCAACATGGTTTCTTAGGACATTCAGCGGCAACGCACCAGTAGTGTGATGGTGCGGAGCCTAGAAAATTTGTCTTTGAACTCAGAAAAGTAATCTTTCACAATACAGATCTCAAACTCAAGCAAAACTTCAGGAAAGATTAGCAATTGAGGCAACTCATTTAGACCATGATTAATCCACAAGCAAGTTGTCTTTCCTAGACCTCCATAATCAAATTCATAACCTTCAAAATCAAGAGCAAGGAAAGAGACAACCTGGTGTTCTTCGTGCTTGAATGGAGACTCTTGATCGTTGTGCACCGACCTACCGTGTGCAGAGGGATTCCAGACATCCTCTAGAGGTCGCCATTGGTGATGTGTGGTTCCGTTTGCAACTATGACATGCAAAATTTCACTTGCCGATTCATCTTGAGACCTTCTTGGTAGTAGACTCAGCGCCCCTTCGAACTGTTCATCACTCTTTGCGTCATCAAGTGGTACTTTGCCTTCAAGTTGACATTCTTCTTTTATCCATTCATCTTCAGAAGGTCGCAGTTGGTGATATAGTACTTCGCTTGCGCTAGCATCATGCTCATGAAGTTCTGACTCAACCCTGAAACCGTGGAACAACTCTTTTATGTCTGTATCCTCGTGTTGAATAAACCAACTAACCAAGCATCCTTGTGCACATTTGTAAGCGTGTCCTTAAAAATTAAGGATTCCTTAATAAGCTAGTTTTCAAATATAAAGGGTAGCGCCCCTTCGAATTGTTCTATTTGTGGGCGGGAGGAGGGGCATTTGAAATATGATGATCATTCTTCATACACTTCTTTTAATGTCATAACCTGCTCGCTAGTTTGCCCATCTTTTTGATCATTTTCTCCAAGGGTACTTGAAATTTCTTTTCTTATAATGGCTTGCAGCTCTACATTTGGATCTTCTCTTTGTGGTGCGGAGGGATGCTCAGCAAGGATCTCCTCCTTTTCTTGGATTGACGAAGCATCAAGCGATAGGTCTTCGTGATAGTTTTCCGAACCTTGATCATTGCCCACAATTCCTTCATTCTCCTGAACGTCTTCCATTGTTTAAACTCCTCCTTCCTTCGGCGCAATGTTCGGAACTTCACTTTCAACTGCAATTTATTTTGGCTCACTCATGCTATCTTCTTGAAACTCACTCCTTTGATTGTCACATGATGCGGTGCTATGCATCTTCGGATAAGTTTTGTTCGTCACAACTATGAGATGCATCCTCCCCATTTCGTCTTCTAGGCATTCCGGCTGAATATGTGCTTCTTTGCAATCCTCTGCACTGCATATGCCTGGTTGTTCCAACAATCCTAACTGATGTTGCACTTGGTTAATGGCCTCCTTGCATAATTGACAAGTGGATTCTGAATGCCTTTCATTGTAAATTCTACACCAGCCAACCAACAGGATGCATTCCACGGGCAACTTTTCAATGCTCAACTGCTTCTTGCTTCTTTCTTTGTATCTCTTGAACAATTCGTTGAGACTTGGACCTTCTGGCACTATTGGTTTGAAAATATCTCGAAAGAAAATTTCTTGTTGCAAAGCCAGATGTACCCTTGACAAGAATGTCATACAATTTAATTCATTGTGCCAAGTGGTACCATGAATTATGCATCTATCTCTTGCTACAAAGTCGGATAAACTTCCTGGAGACAACTGCGCATTCAAAACTCGATGTAGCATGGGAAGATCAAATTGAACACCTCCATGGTCATAAGAAATTTGTGATCGATGCCGATCCATTGAGGAATCTCTGATTCTTTTGATTTTTCTAACTTCACTTTTTTGGGATTTTTTGACATAAGAGAGATCTAACATATCTCAGATTCGGCATTTCAGACTTTATACTAGTTCCGTCCAGCTGAATTTCTCCTCTTGTGAGAATGAACAACCTAAAGCCATCCCTCCTTCTAGAGCCAATTTTGTTGCGTTAGGAGGAGAGCAAAAGAGTCTCTAAGATTGTCTCCACAGATAATAAAATTTGATAGGATCCGGAGTTCGACTGCTCAGTTGTTCGCGTTCAGCCCTCCTTCTAGCGCCAATTCTGTTGACGGGTGTTTTATGACCGCACCAACACAGAATAAAATTTCCCAACGAATACTCTATCCTCTCTTGAACAAAATATTTTGCATGCTAAGATTGCCAAAAAGATCATGCATTCAACTACAAGGTTCATTATGCAGCGGATAGTCTCAGTTGGCTTGATGTGATTTGTTGGTTATTCCAAGGGGACTTACACAATTGTTCGATCGAAAGAGAAGAACTTGCAGGACACGAATAATTTACCGATGATGCTCAGGTTTCCTAAACTAACCGGAAAATACTGAAAGTAAAAGGATAGGGATAGAGATTCTACCGTCTACTCCTAAATGTGGGTTACAAAGATCAACTCTTGCAAGCTCAAACCAGGTTCTACTTTGCCTCACTTCGGACAGCCTCTACAGAGTTGGTGCAATCTTCAATGGAATAATGAAAGATGTTCAAACTACGACCCAACATGCAAATACCAACACATGAACCGCAATTGAAGTTAAGTTCAAAAGTGCTCTAGTCGACCACACAAGGCGAACCCACCATCAATGAGCCCACTAGTGGTATGGATAACAAAGCTTGCTCAAATTAAACAACGCATTCCACAACTACCAACTACTTGTATGAAATGAAATCTACTTTACTTTAATCTACTTTAAGACTCTAAAGGAATTGGAAAGACAAAGAAGCCTTGCTAGCTACTCACAACAAAAGATGGAATCACCAAGCAATGAGAACTCTTTATATTATGATAGTGTTCACAACAACTCCTTACAAAGCCTTCAAATGGAAAACTTTCTTTCCTCCTCAATCTAAGATATGCTAACTTCTATGCTCTAGTCTCTATCTATTCTCTTCTCTGCTCTAATCTCTAGTGTCTAGTTCTAATTTCTAATCTAATGAATTACAAATAAGTGGGGATGCCCCTTTTAAAGTTAGCTCAGTCCAACAGAGGCTCAAATTCAATTACAATGGAGGGCTCAGATTGAGCCACGTATGTCCTAATCAAGGCTTTGCCCTAAAAACCGCCACAGAGAGGAGTGGGGTAATAAATGTACAAGAGATTCTCCACTACTCTGTAGAAACCACTATGAGCAATTAATGCCCATTATCATCCAGAAGATTCTCGTCTAGAAACGTGTTCCCACTGTTCTTCTCTTTGACTGCAAACTCGATCAATCACAACTTCTACTTCTTGAATTGATATGGGGGGAACCTGGAATTCAAACGCCGTGACTGCCCGCCGTGCACAAGACTTTCTTCGTTTTGCCCGCCAATTCTATTGCGTTAGGAGGAGGCAAGCATACAACAACACTCAGTTCAAACCCTCCTTGCAAAAAGTATTTATCCGTTAAGCCCTCCTGTTGCTTTAATTCTTGGACACATTTCTTTCTTGTAACTTTCACATTTCTCCAGCCCACTGCCTTGGGCACATTTAGCCTCTTTTGCATCACGTTCTTAATGCCTTAGACAAATTTTCACTACCCTTTCCCCTTTGCTTTGGGAACTTTTTCACCTAACTTCTTCATCTCTACCTTGTCGCGTGCCTTCCTAAGTTGGGTGCATATTAGGTCTTTGTGGAGAAATCCCAACACTTAGCCGTTTCTTTCAACATCTTCTTTCATGGCTTGGGCGCAAATGAGACATCATGGAAGAGTTTGAAATGTGTAACTTTTCTCCTTCCAAGGTTATAACCTTGTCCTGCTTCATCACCTCAAGTCATCATACTTTGGCCCCGGTGTTCATCCTGCAAAACAAAAGAAGAGCATCAGAACACTTATAACATAAATTCACCTCACTTACCTAATTTTCATGTTCTGATTTCCAAGGTCTGCTTGATCTCCGGATCTGATGAAACTTTTCATTATTGGTGCATTTAGAGACTTAGAGAATTTCCACACCTTAGAATCCCTTTTCATCTGAGCCTTAGACAACTTCTTTGTCCTATAAATTTCATCAACTGCATTTAAAATCATAAGTCAAGGCATTTTATTTTCTCCTTTTATTCCCCTTAGAAAATATTTCAAGATCCTCCGACCCTGAAAGAAAACATTTCCCCCTTAGAAAATATTTTTATTTTTTTACAACTTTATTACTCATGGGTTACACGAAGGGGTACATTTAATTTCTCTCACCCTTCAAAATATTCTCCACCAATGTTTATTTTATCCTCTCCAACCTTGGGCGCCTTTGGAAGGGTCTTCCTTGAGTTTCCATGCTTTAGGCAGAATTTCTGGACACATTCACCCCTTGGGCGCATTTGAAGGCTTGAGCTTTCATTTTCATACCTTAGAAATTTCATCAAACATCCTCTTGCTTCAATGCCTTAGAAACATTCAGCTAGGGCGCATATGGAGGGGTCTTCTTCCATTTTCTTTAGACTTAGAAATGTTTTTACCTCCACTTCATTCAAGGGTGCATTTGAGGTGGGGTCAAGAAGTTTTCTTGAGACTTAGCAACTTTTCTCCAGCCTCCTCCATCAAGGGCGCATATGAGGGGGTCCTCAGGAAATTTCAATGCCTTAGAAATTTTTCAGGCTTCCATGATGCCTAAGGCGCATATAACAGGTGATGCTTGCATTTTTTATGACTTGATCATGTCTGAACACTTAGTCAATTTTGTAACTGGTTCGCCCTAGCTTTCTATTTTCAGTAAGTCCATGATTTTCGGACCCCCGCTATTCCTGTCGACTTGAAACTTGCTCCGCATGATCCTCATGGGTTAACTGACCTGTTCACACCTACCTCTCATGCTGACCCGCAATTTATAGCCCCGTTCTAGAGGTGACTTATTATAAATAGTAAGTGTTCAGATTGCGCTCAAATGTTACCGGTAGACTGCCTAAAGGATGCTGATCATGATGGGATACATCAATTTTTCATTTTTTCCAAGTTTTGCCCCTCTTTTTAGGCACCAAAGTAGGAAACCCTCATATGACTTGCATGTGCCTCAAATGACCTCCGTTTGACCTCATTTCTGTTGCAAGTTGTTATGTTTGTGAAACTGAAGTGTCGGGACTGCCTGGAGTGAACCTGCTAAAAATAGTAAGCGCCTGAAAAGTAACCAACCAACTGCCATATGAGTTTGCATGTCATACTGCCCGAGAGATCTCAAAAAACCCAAAAAAACCCAAAAAACTGGTCTGCATGCGCATACTGCTAAAAATAGTAAGTCCCTAAAAAATGATCAACTTGGCTTGCATGTCACATCGTTGCAAAGCTCTCGAAAAACCCATAAAGAATACCCTGACATGCATTGATAAATTATACATGCAAACCCTGAAAACTGCCTCCAACCCAGAACTGCTAAAAATAGCAAGTTGTCTGAATCTACTCAAATTTTGCGTGTAAGCTCTTTGAAGTACCTTGAATGTGTTGAAGCAGTCAAAATTTCCAAAATCTTGAGGAAAAGACCTCAAATTAAGTACTTACTAAAAATAGTAAGTTGTCAAAACTTAGTGAAAATTTGATGGGATCCTGCCTTAAGCCTCCCGATTGTAGTACCAAGCTCAAATTTCAGTTTTCGAACTCAATTTGACCTCAAACTAGCCTAAAGAATGAAAACCCTAATTTCACAGACTGAGCCAAAATTCTAACCAGGTCAAATGATGGGACATCCCCGGAAGGACAGAAAGATCAAAGAGAGAGAGAGAGACGCAAAATAACCCAAAACCAAAGCCAAAAGACCAGAATGGAGCAAAAATTAGGGGGTCCCCATTTGAATGGGGTGATGTGTGAAAAGGTCACAACACATGGTAAGTCTTAATAAGGAATAACATCCAAAAAGATGTTCCAAAAAAAGACAAAAAAATCCAAAAACACTCCATTATGTGACATTTTAATAGGCATGTTCCCAGTCCTTCCAAATGGTTGAAATGTGTTCAAAACCATCTGCAAGGCATGGGAACAACTAAGGAGCCTGATAGAGAATAAAGAAACAAATCAAAATAAGGAAAATAAGATATGTCTCAATAGATCGCTATGGTGGAACTTAATGCATAAAAATAAATCTCTAGCCTTACTGCAAAGCAGCTCAGCCAAAGCCTAGGCAAAGAAAGGTATTATATGCTTCAAAGATGTTATATGTGAAAGCTCTCTTAAATCTTGGGTGGCTCTAAGTAACGAGTATGAGCTCCCCTCCACACACTAGAGAATATACTCATTATTGAGAGTCCTGCAAAGGAATATTGTTTGATGACAATAATACAGAGCGTTGTTCTAATTACTGTTGTTCAAAACTAGCCAATTTTAGATGGAAGGATGGTACAGAATTTTTTAAGAGGAACTTTAAAATGTTTTGCAATCTGCTATGTAACTCAGATACTATTGTTGAATATGGTAACAAGTGTTGGAACAGCAATGTTGAATTAACAAACTTGAAAAAATTATTTAAATGGAACTGGAATGGGGTTTTAGAACCCAAAAAAGCATGCTTCAGATGGTTGTTACTCTTAAAAAACTGCCTTGGTCTTCTTATAATGTAAATGCAAACCTGTGTGAGTTATGTAGGAAACCTGAAAATATTGATCACATCTTGTTTGAAATTTTTTGCAAGAGAGGTTTGGTTAATGTTCTATGGTGATCTGTATCAGTGGGGAGACCTAGGACAGATTAAAAAACAAGAGATTCTTGTTGGTCAAATTGAAGGAATTGATAATGTTACTAGTTTATTTTGGCCTATTTCATCTACTGAAATTCTTTGGATGCTATGGAAAGCAAGGAATGAGGAAAAATTTCAATGCAGGGTGAGGATACTTACTGAGTCAAATAGAAGACTCATCTTTCACAATCTTTCTGTGCAGGTAACAATGATATTTGTAGGTCTCCAAATCAAAGTTTGCAAAGTTGGCCAGGAGATAACCAAAGATGAAGTTAAATATGCAAGGCACTAGCCCTTCAACTCAGAAGATAACATAACGTTCAGGAAGAACTACATGGAATTTCAAAAGAAATACAACAGGAAGTACAAATTGGAAACGCTGAAGGACCTGGGCATGGGGGGTCCCAAATTCCACTAGAAGCATGATGACAAAGGAACAGTCGAGATAGTCAGATCCAACTCAGAAATTTCCCAGATAGAGCCCCCCTTGGGCTGCTATGATATGGACAGATGCAGTGAGCTGAAATTTCTAAGAGTAGTTTGTAAACCCCAATGTTGTTCCTTTTTGTAATACATAAGATGTACTATGAACTATGAATTAGTGTGACTGTAAATCAGACTCAGTCTGATATAAAAATGTAAAAGGTCTTTTTGCTATTTATAAACTATCTTTAATATAAAAAAAAGACTCACATGAAAGAACAATATATTATATTAAGTAAACCTAAACTAAATGCCTAAGCAGAACCCCTTTACAAGGCCAATATTAATTAGAAATGTATTAGTTTTCCATTTTATTTTTTATCTCAATATGACAAAAGAAATATTATTTGTTAAAGTGATTGAAGGAAGAACAGGGAAAAACAACACCTTGATATAAATTTAAGAAAAGTTGTTCACTTTCACACCTTTGGATTCTGAGGAAGCGAACACTTTTAGTTACTCCATTACATATATTAAGGTTTGTTGTTAGCTTTATATGGCCACAAATTAAATAGTCAACAGAAATGGATTTAAGATATAGCTTAGTGAAGTCATCAACAAGACCTAGAGTTCATGCTATTAATGAGTTAAAGGGTTAGTTGTGGGAAGGTACCTTCAAGAGGTATGCTTCTCTTAAAGGTAAACTTTGGTTGTATGCTTATATTGAGACATTTCTATGACATTCTTATCATTAAGTCATATTGAATCCAATAGCTATTTTATTTTTGCAATAAAGCTGCTCTTGTAATGTTCTGTTAGCTATTATTGTAACATGTATGTTCGTCTAACCTTGTTTCAATAATGTTACACATATCAATTTATACT
Source organism: Sequoiadendron giganteum (assembly GCA_007115665.2). NCBI lineage: Eukaryota > Viridiplantae > Streptophyta > Pinopsida > Cupressales > Cupressaceae > Sequoiadendron > Sequoiadendron giganteum. The sequence continues at coordinate 561,059,057 of CM021106.1, forward strand.
ATTCTTCAATTTGGACTGTTTTGGTAGTGAATGTCTCTAAATTCTTGTATGCCTCTGTATAGCTGAAGTCTTTCCATTACTGTTCCAAATATTAGAAGAAAACCCATTGAAAGATCAACCCTATAGACAAATATGTTAAGAGGAGTATGAAGAAAGATCAATGCCTCATTCAATGAACATATAGATCAACAGAAGATATATGTTCTAATTGTAACTGCCAGAAGAAAACTCGGACTAATTGAGATGACACATCTCATCAAAAGGGGCAAGGCTAAAACTGTTGTAAGTCATGACAATCACAAACAAAACCACATGAAATGCTCAATAAGCAAAGAACTCCTAACAAGTTTGGGATACTATGAAATCTCTAGATGAGATATATAATGAGGATAGGGTTCCCTAATTGAGAAACTGATTATATGATGTGTTGATAGAAAAAGATGATCTGGTCATTGATCATCTGACCATGCTCAAAAATATAAGAGATCAACTTCTTGTGGGTGAAAAAATATAGAAAGAGGATTTTTTCTAGACATTGCACTGATATTTCGCCTCAACCCTTTTAAGCATTTGTATCAAGCCTCAACTAATCAATAACAGCTAATTCCTTGGTAATTCCTGAGCTATAAAGACTTCTCTTGTAGGAATAGAAAAGAAATAAGCCATTTCATGAAGCTAGTTCTGAGCATAACTTTAAATCAAAATATAAGGGAGAGTGAAGATAATTTTTTAACCAGTAAGAATGAGGAAACTACAAGCAAGAAGATTGAAGGAAGGCTAACTTCCTTAAGGAACAAAGGTAATTGCTATTGTTTCATAAAACTTGAATGTTATGAGGAGGATTGCACCATTTTCTCATTAGAAGTCTGAAGTGCAGAGGAATGTGATGATGGTAGTTATAGTGACAAAGATAGAAATGAATGATCTTGCTCTTTACTAGTTCACTAATGTCCAAAATAATAAGTTAAGATTAAGAGTATACTGACTCATGGACTCATGTTCTACAAGTACAAAGCATATGATAGAGAGAAGGAAGTGACTTGTGTGAGAATAGGTTGTTTGTTCCTTCAAGATTGATTAACACCATGTTGTACCCAAACCAAATTTTTTGCTTCATTAAGGCATTTTGCTTAAAATGGTCTAAACCTTGTAAAACTGATGTCAAAACATAGTTTTTGGGCAAATCAAGTATGGGATTTGAGTTAGTGTGATGTGAGGAAGATACTGGCAAAATTTGAAAAAATTGAAAATTAGGGTTTCTAGACCCCTGTTTTTAGGCCAAAAACCCTAAAATTGAAACTTGTCAAAATTGCCTGAAAATTGTTTTGATTGGCTTATTTTGCTTCACGATCACAATGGTGAAGTCAAATTCAATTAGAACTGAGTTTAAGTCTGGTGGGTAGTTTTCTCTTTTTTAGGTGAAAAGGTAGGATCTCCAAGGTCAACAATGGCAGATGGCTAGGTGTCAGGTGTCAAAATCTAAGCTTGAAACGCTCCAATGAAGATTCTATGGCAAGATATGTCCAAAATGATGCTTCATCTTGGAGGGGATTTTCGTCAAGGTGAAAATCCTTAAAAAATTTCTAACTTTGGAGCAAAAGCGCCCCTATTAGCCAAGGGCGCCCTTGATTTTAGAGGCCCAGACCAGCTTTCTGAGATTTGTCACTTCCAAGAGGACTTCTCCAGAATCCTGTTAGCTTCATGATGAGCCTACCAACCAATCTGAGGGATATGTTGAGCACCTGAAACTGGAGATTGAACGCGAAATGAGGGAGCTGAAAAATTGACTAACACTGGAGCGAAAGCGCGCCTGCAAGCCAAGGGTGCCCATCTTTTTGACGCACCAGATGGAGGTTTCTGATCAAATGACACCTAGGATATTTGTCTCAAACTTGGTCTGGCTTTGCAACGCATCCGTCAGCGGATGAATCTGAGTTGTTGAATTGCCGGTATCAGGAGTCAAACATAGGGTCTTAGTCATGGTCAAAAATGTCAGAAAAAGCAAAAGCGCTCCTGGAGGCTAGGGGCGCCCAAGGTTTTGGAGCCTCAAACTCAATCTTTTTAGTCATCTTAGATACTCATCCTGTCTGTGTTGCTTCCAGATTTCCGTTGCATACCTTAGCCGGGTCAAAAGACTTGACAACAACCTACAGCTGGAGGTTAAGTGATTTTTAGCCAGTTGGAAAAATGGCTCTCTGGGAAGAAAAGCACCCCTAGAGGCCAGGGTGCCCATGTTTTTTAGCTGTCAAATGATGTTTTTATGAGAAGTGCTCTCCAAGAGCTCTTGTTCAAAATCCAGCCAGCTTCGTAGTGAGCCTGTCAGCTAGTTCTGAAGTTTTTCCGAACACAGGGAAACATGAGGTGAAGTAAGGTCAAAATCACCTTGAAAATGATGAAAATGCATGAAAAAATTTCTAAGTCTAAGGTCAAAAGCGTCCCTAAAGGCCAGGCGCACCCTAAATTTTGAGAACTCAGATGATAGAATTGGGGTTTGTAGCTTCAAGGAGTTTCTTGTCAGTTTTGATCCTGCTCTTCAATGAAACTGTCAGCCAATCTATCCAACATGTCAGTCAATTAGAATCAGTGATCGAACGTGAGCTCCATTGATTGCAAGTTCAAATTTTCAAGAAATTGGCTAAGTCTGGAAAGAGACGCCTAAACTCAAAGGTTGACTTTTTGCACTCAAGAGAAGTGGTGCCCTATAAAGGTGGAGACAATTAAATGAAATTAACTCTTAAGTTCAACTCTTCAAGTCGACTTCTTCTTGACTTCATTTTGCTTGTAACTAGGCGACTTCTTTTTGCATGCACAAGTTAACTGAAGTGTTGGAGGTGGCGCCCTAATTAGGGCGTATTTTTCACTCAGTTAACTGTTTTAAGGCCCAGTAAGAAGCAAGGCGTTGGTTTTAGAGGTCCAATCAGAAGGCTAGTGCCATTTTCAAGATAATTCATGCATTTGTGACGCCTTTAAGCATAAATTATTATTTAGTAAGGCATAGGCATCCATTATTCTTCATTGCAGGTGAGAGAAAACACATCTTCTTGAGCAAATAAAGATCTGAAGTTGCTACAGGTGTCAGATTTTAGTGTTCTTCATAGCGCCAGGTCCAAATTGTTCAGAGGAAGAATATTACAAACTTCATTTTTCGATTGCATACAGACTTCATCAAATCCAATTCAAGCATAGGCGACTTTTTCAGAGAGAACAAAAAACTTCTATTTCTCTCTCTAAAATTATTTTATTTTTGTCTTAGGTTTTCTCCCGCATGTCAAAGTAAACGACGAAGTTTTCAGAATCTAATTATCTGGGTTCACATATTTCAACGTCAGCAACAAAACCCATGTCTCAGATTTTTTCAAGAAAATTGCCCCACTGCTTCCATTTTGAAGCACTATGCTTTCTTCCGAAGATTTTTTTGTATGTGGGTCAAGAACTCAATTTTTCCAAAATCGAATCATCTAGGTTGGCTTAGAATTCCATCGCCTACAAAACCCATGTTTTAGTTTTTCTCGGGAAACATTGCCCCTGGTGCCCCTATAGCCCTTGTTGCTTCTTTACCGAAAAGCTCTTGCGTGCCAAGGCAAAAGGCATTTTTTCGAATTTCTGACATTGTGGGTTTGCTTAGAATCATTTTCTCTACAAAACCCACGTCTCGGAATCTTTCAGGAAAATTGCCCCTCAATAGGCTATTTTTAGCCTCGTCATAAGCTGTTTTTAGCTTTTCAGAAAATTTGTTTAAACATAACCGTTTACAGTCAACAGGCGAGTTTTTCAAAATGCATTTCACTCAAACTGAATTCAAGACCAAATTAGTCTTAATTCACGATTTCATAGGAAAAGCTGACACTGTTTTGCATCAAACACATTCGGAGGGTTGATTCAGACAATTTGATAGGCATAGTCACTCAAAGTCCACATGGTTCCATACCTCATATAGCCTTCCTAGGCCAATTTAGAGGGTTGATACCATTGGAATTCTGTGTGTGCAGCGAGTTCGTGTGCATTTCTCACAACCAGAGTGTTCGCGGTCAAACTTCGTGGTTTCATCATGCAACACTTTTCCATGAGAAGAATCGAGAAAAACGTCAAAGGCATAAAGCTACAGAAGAAACAGAGGCCATCACTCCATTTACGGAGCTGCCAAAGTCACTCAGATCTCGTGCCATTATCTTCGTGAAGATGGTACCTATGTTGATGTCGAGGCTGCATAGATTGAGTTCCAAAATCTAGTTCATGAGGATCTTGATGGTGATCTTATGGCATCCAAGTTGAGTTACTTCTCTGTGAGGGCAATTAGCTTTGACAAGGTAGCTAAAAAGGTCAAAGAATGCTAGAGGATGATCAAGGATGAAGAGAAAGAGTTGATCAGACAATCTATGATTGAAAATAGTGTCAAAGTGCCAGAAGATGAGACGGTTAATGAAGTCTTGGAGATGATGATGGCGAATGATGATCTGGAGTAGACACACAGATGGATCCCCAGTTATTTCCGAGGATAGAGTCATAAGCAACAATTAACTCGACATCTTTCTTGAGTTCTGATTGTTGATTTCATGCACGTCTATCTCATCATCGACAAGTTCTTGGACGAGGTGATAGACAAAGAGGGCTTGTAGTAGACAACCAATTAGATCCTGTAGTTATTTACGAGGATGAGTCAGAAGCAGCAATTAACTCAACGTCATTTCTTGAGTTCTCATTGCTAATCTCATGCACGCTTATCTCATTCTTGGGGATATCTTTGCAGGAGGATGGACTTTCAGTTAGGAACCAGTTAGCTGATGTTAGTTATCAGTTAGCATTCATTTCAATAAGAACGTGCATGTTGCACATGTCCATTTAGTCTAGTCTTGTTTCGGTTAACTGATGGTAGCTTTCCAGTTAACTGTATAGTTTCATTTATTTAGACTTAGAGAATAAAATCTCGCATGCTTGCAAGACTATAGTTGACTCAAGGTGATTTTAGGGTTCCCTACACCTTTGATGTCTATAAATAAGAGTTTTTTGCTCATTTGTAATTAACTTTTGCACGCAATAGTAATATATGTTGCGCCACCTTGCCTGAAATATTGTTGTTCTGTATCTGTTCACGAGCTTTTACTGTGATGATAAATAGCTGCGCCACCTTGCCTGAATGTTATTATCATGATACTTGTTCATCTTAGTTAAATATAGTGGCTAGTTTGATCATTTATTGTATGCGTGTCTCGCCAATGCAATTTGTTGTCCTAGTTGGCTATCTTATGTTGTGTTAATAGTTGTTTTTTCAATCTACGCCTCGGATAGGGGTTCCTCCTCCTTGGAAATTTGGAAAGAAGAGTTGTCGTTTAAGTGTTGTTCCTAGTAAGCTTGTTACATATCTATGCCTCGGATAGGGGTACCTCCTCCTTGGAAATTTAGTAATTGAGCTTATCGTTTGATGTTGTGCCTAATAAACTTCATATCAGCCTACGCCTCGGATAGGGGTTCCTCCTCCTTGGAAATCCTGTTGTAAAGTTTATCGTATAATCACATTCCTGCTCCTAATTCCTCATGCTCTGTTTTTCTTGAGGGAATAGGATAGATTAAAGCATTTAGTTAGTTGTAGTTAAGATCTGCAAAACCAAAGAAAACCCTTAGCTGCAATGTTCTCGGTTTCCTTAACTTTGTGCCTCTTCCAGCTGAGTCAAAAAGATAGGATTTTAGAATACTTTGCTTTTACGCATATCAGCAAAGAGGGAGCTTCCCCTCCTAATTTGAAGAGCAGTCATTACGCACTGTGCACAGCTGTTCGTACCAACTCGCACTCAAAAGGTGCTAATTGTTACGCCATCACACCACAAAGCAATGTAGAACTAAGAGAGAGAGGAGATAACACAAGATATGGATGGAAAATCCATTTACAGTATTATCAGTACAGAAAAAGCAGTCAAGATGATCTAAATGAGGCACAATCCTCATCTCTTTATACATGTGAATCTATGAGACACACTAACTTACAACCACCAAAAGTAGGTCATGTTCAATATAACATACCTAGGTAGATCTAAAAAACTTGGATAGCAAGTACAAGACACTTGTATCCATTTGGGTCCAATAAGCAATAATCCTAACAAACACAGTAACAACCTAGTGTCTCAAAGGTGTAAATGAGCCTAACTTCAAGCATCCAAATTAATGTCCACAATTGACCCAAGGGACCCCAAAAGGCAAGTTCAAATCAAATGTGCAAATATGCTCTAACAGCTTTCCTTGTTGGATGAGAATGGAAGTCGTGGCTATCTAATTTCTTAAAGAGATTAATGGTGAACAAATTTTCCAATGTAAAAGCCAAGCAACAATGGATACAGAAATGCAACAATATGAAGACCATGAACTCAAATATGCAGCAATGTTTCTCTTTTGATAAATGAAATAGTGTTGTTCCACTGTTCTCAAGACATTATCAATAATATTTGAGATATGTCTTATTTAACTGAAAATCAAGAGCAGAAAATTGACAACTTTTGAGCTGATAACCTACCGTACCACCTATGGTAGCATCTGGTGTATGGAAAAAACTCATCAAGTTTCCACAAATTCCTCCAAGGAAGTAAATCATGCAAAATGCAAGTGATCCATAGGCTCTATCAACCAGGGGTCCGAATGTCAGAAGTGACCAGGAACTAAAGGCAACATGCAAAAATCCAGAATGCTGTAACATGAGACAAAACAAAATTCGTGGTTAGTTAGTCCAAACAAATTTAGTGTATAAAACCTCACACATTTGAATTCCCAAACAACTCAGAGTAACTTTCATTTTGCATAACTCATATGCAATCCTACAGTCCCTGTATTTTGATTTTCATAGAATTTATTTTCATTTTCAAATACTTAGAGCCTTTGGAGTGATGCCTCTTATGACAGAAAAATCACATGAAATGTTAGACTTAGAATAAGCAATTTTACTTCAGATATCCAACATCTCTAGAACAGCCTTTACTCATATTTCAACTATCAAGCACTTTCAGAAGAATATACTTTAATCAATGACCACATAATAATTTGATTTTCCTAAACAATACCTTTGAAAATCTTGAGGTGCGACTGCAAGCGATGTATTGTTTACTTAAAAGTAAAAATAGAAAATCTATTATAGTACAATTATTTAGATTAAATAATTCACATTTGTTTGTTAAGATACATATGAAGTTCAGCTAAACTCTTTTATCCAAAAAGATAGCTACAAGATTATTTTCTGATTTTAGAGATATATTCAACAATGTAAAGGCTTAGTAAACTGATTCTGGGGAAACACACACTTTTGGTTTCTTAGATGTATTCCTAACAGGAACGGTGCTAGGAAATGTCTGTCAACCAACGGCTGCTTGATTGTTTCAATTGACTTTTGAATAATACCAAGAAGAATATGAACACGATGTAATGTCCCCTTTTGCAGACGTGATTGATTGGCAGAAACCCTTAGCCTATTTTAATTCCCATAGGTTAATTGGGAATATGGTAAGCGAATAGATAATTGATTAAATTATGTTGTCTAAAGTCACTTATTTTATGGGCAACTTATATTTAATTAATTATTTTATTAAAATTGGACAGTTTATTAAAAAATTGACTATTTGGGGGCTCAAATGTCAAGTTAGATAAAACATAAATATTGAAACACTTTGAGAGGGAAATGAAATATAATATTTCAAATATTGAAAGGGGATATAAAAAGGAGAATTTGAAAAGTGAATTTGATTCTTGACAATTTATTTTTGAAAACCCCAGCTTTGGAGATTGAGCAATTGTTAATAATAATACTTTGCCCTGGGACGAAAACCTTACAGCAAAGATTAGTTTTGAGAATGAAAACCCTATGGCAGAGATTAGTTTCGAGGAAGAAAACTCTCCTAGCCAATTTGTGAGTGGATTCATACAAGATTCACAAGTGTTGAATGTTTGGAATTTGTGGAGATTTCTGTTGAAGGTTAAAGATCATTTCCAGGTTTGCTTTTGGTATCCAATAGAGTTGCAGATTGAAGGATTATCAAAAAGATTTGCATAGAAAATAATAATTGAAATTTGAGTACTTGCCTGCTATGGAGTTATTTGCTGAATAATCAAAATATTAATTTCAGATTCTAATCAAATCCCAATTGTGGAGTAATTTGAATATTTATTGAAAATATTTATAAACAAAATGAATGGGATGGAGTTCATATGTTGCTGGTGCCATTTTATTTACATAAAGAGTAGACCAAATCTTTGTCATACCATTTATGCCCATGAGCTACCGTACAAGTGTGAGAAGGGGGCCTAGGAAGAATATAAGGGAAGCACTAAGTTTTGAATGAGTTTTTGGAGATTTCAGCCCCAGTCGTACCTTCCTTGGGATGAAATATTGACTTCCAAGATGGGTCGCTGCTATGATTTGGGAGTCCCAGTAATAAATGCAATCATATAGGGAGGCTGTACAGTCTTTGAGGTTGAAAATTTCATTGTGCCATGGTCTCAACAATTAATATCACCATTTCAAGGGTTTTACCAGCATGTTATTTCTGATTTGAAGGCCAAGTCTTGCATTTATATTCAGCTCTATACATTTGTAATATCAAATTCTTTCAGTTGATAATTTAATGATTTAAATAAATAAAAAAATGAATTTTATAATAATTGGTTCATAACTAAAATAGACATTGTTGTTCCTAGTCCTATATTGTGCTAGTGAATGTAATATCAGTTTATGCATTGCTATTTTTATTGTCATTTTGTCAAACATTTCTCAAAACACAAAAAAAAATTGCTAGGCACATTAGAATGGTACCAAAGTTAGTTTTTCTACCAACCTCTTGGGAATTTAAAAGATTGATGCAAAAATACAATTCAAATGCAGCCTAGTGAAAGAGCTAAAGGAATTATCAGACGAATCTCAGAAAGGACAGTATTTTTTTGGAAAATTCAAAATAATGATTTCCTTGTGCAAATTTGCAGGTAGAAGAAATCATGGTAGATAGGGAAAGAAGGAATGAAGGAAATAGCATAGAGCGCATACTCTATGATCTTGATCGGAACAACAACAGTTGACCAATATATTGACACAAATGTTGCAAAAATATGAATATTCCTAGGGCTGATCAAAATCACAATAGGAAAGCAACTAACTCTACAAACAACTAAATAACAACACAAGAATGGCAATTGGATCAGTAGCTATACCCTTAATGCCTACATTTTTTAGGAGGGAGGAAATTTTGGAAGGTAATAGGGGTTAGTAGAATGATGCAGAGAGTTACCTAGATTATTTGCACGAGTACCAGTCATTAGGGGATGAATTTCATGTTGCTATGTCATTGACTCATTTTTGTCAACTAAAGTTGAGGAATAGTGTAGAAACCCTAGTTTCCCCTGTTTCTGAATCTGACTGTTATTTTTTATTGTTTTGTGTATTTTTGATTTTTTTGAAGTTTTTGCATGAATAATAATGAATGCGATTTTGGAAAGAAATTGATATAAATTGCAAATAAATTCAATGAGCTCAGATCTAATACAAATAGGCTCAGGAATCGATGACTACTTATTTCATTATTTGTGCCATAGCAATTACAATAAAAATCTTTGGAAATACAGGCAAGATCTGACTAATATTATTTAAAAGAACCTGATTTGCAGCTAGCTGAAGATGATTGAAACTGGTACGGCTGCAATAAATATCCACTTGTCCCTTCGTCAAATGCCAGAAGATTGATCCTGAGATGAATGCGCCAACTGGGTAGAAGTCAGATGGCCAAAGTGGAAGGCATTTTCTCCTGAACAAGGAAGTACGGCTTTTCTTGAATGGTACGGCCAGGTACAGGAATGTACGGCCTGAACACAGCAGCAGCCAATAAATAAAATGTACGGCTCTCTCTGGAATCTCCAGATCTGAAGGAAATAGGCGCCTTACTGTAGAAAATTCTTCTGGATAAATATCTCTCTGAAAACTCTGAAGGTGAATGATCTATGAAGTTCTATGATCTCTTCTGGATGAAGGAATCTCTTTGCCTGGCAATAAATCGGAAGATATTTCACAACCTCTGAATTGCTTTCACTGGAGATGGCTCGTTCCCCAATGCTCTTAGACTGAAACCCTAGGTTTCCGTGCTCTGGACGAAACTTGATCAATTTTCAATAACTCAATAACATAATGGCTCGATTTTCAAAGCAAAGCCTTATACTCTTGAAAAGTGCGAATTCCTTCAATTAGGTTTTCATTAAAATAAATTCGAACTTTTTTAATTTTAATATTTCAATAGTCTCTGAACAAATTTTAATTATAAAATATAATTAAAACGGCCCCTTCCATGATGGGCGACCCCTTCAGCCAAAATCACTTAAGTTATAATATTTAAAATATTATAACTTTATAATATAAGCTCCAAAAATTAATATTTAATTAAATCAATTAAATATTAATATCTCTCTCAATATTCACTCGATGCACGAACCGTCTGAAGCTGACGAATAAGGAAGTGATTCTGCATGTGATCAATCCATACTGCTAAAAAAAGCAGGGGTGACTCGTTGAGTGCCGAATACTGCTAAAAATAGCAACTCAGGCAAAAAGTGTCCGAATGAGCCCGAACGAAAGCCACTGGTAAAAATACTGATGAACGAAGCCAAGCCAAGCTTTATCAAGACCCTCTATCCATCCTATCAGCCTACGAGGGTCGCATAATAGGCTAATCATGTGCTCTGAGAGATGTCAACTAGAAGGGGACATGACAAATAGACCCAAGAGGAACAGAAGCACACATAATGAAGATTTCCAGCAAAGGTTGGGCAAGTTGTCCATACCTACTTTCAATGGCTCTAATAAATGCATAGCACATTCATGGATCCAAAAATTAGATACCTATTTCTCACTAAACCCCATGTTCAAAAATGAAGCAATAAAATATGCCACACTTCATTTGGTAGGTGATGCTCATGAGTGGTGGTACCATGGGATGGTGACACAGGGCCATAGTCTCGTAGGCTCTTATGCAGATTTTGGCTAGAGACTAATTGACGGGTAATAAGATAAAAATATTAACCTTATAATTAGGACAAAATTATCCTTTCTTGACAATCCGTAACCCTTGTCATGCTGAATTGATATGATTATATAATAAATTATTTGCTATCTTAATTGATAATAATGTATGTATGTCTGTTATCTTCTCTGTGTCAAATAAGGATTTTTAATGCTCAAGATTATGGTAGAAATTTGTGTTTCTGTGAAACACAAGATAATAGGCAATGCTCCAATGAGATGGATTCCACGAAAGATAAAAATTGTGCCACATCTCCGAAAGCTCTAAAATAGTCACAACTCTAAATTTTTCGCAATCCAAAGTTACTATGAGAAGAGTTATAGAGAAAATTGTCTTTTCTCTAGAAGAGAGCCTCAGAGAACTGCAATGTGGCTACTAAGTCTCTGGAGGGCAATAAAGATTGAAAAATCCTCTTTTAAGATAATTTCCTATAAATAAATTGATTTATTAAATACATCTAAAACTTGTATTAATGAAATTATGTAATAGACTCATAATAGCATCGGTGCAAGTTGCCCATGATGCTATAGTTTAGGAACTAGATCATAGTATATATCTCTTTCTAATGTTCAATAGACAAGAACTCTTGATGCATGAAATGATATAGAATCGCTTTGTTAAGTTGCACAAATTGTTTTCTATAAATTAAAGAACACACTGCTGCAACTCTTTAATAACTGTGAGTTGAAGAATCTTGTCTTTTGACAAGCTGGCCACTCAACCGAGGAAATAGAATAGTGTGGTAGAGATAAGTAGTTTAATTTTTCATTATGTTTATGCTTAAGTAGTTGTGTTTGTACAATCTATATCTACAGTTTAAGTCTGTGTATGTTGTTTGTGTTTTTTGGTATATTCTTTAGCATGTTCATGTTATATGAAAGTATTACATTCCATCGAAATAAAGCTTAGCACACAATTTAAAGTTAGGAAGTTTGATTACTTGAAACTTTTTGAAAAGAATTGGAAGTTAAGAAAAAGAGTCAAACAATTTAAAAAGATTTCATTTCAACCAATTAAGTAGTTAAAAATTTCATTTCATTGCAACAACAGTTTTTAGACAGTTTTCTATAGATTCCATTGCATATATTTCAATTAATTAGAATCTTAAAATGCTTTCCTAAGTTAGATTTCTTTTTAACATAAGCACTCTTTGTTTCCTAGCTTAAAAACTCTACATTAGAATAGGATGTCTGAATTCCTTTTGCGTACTGCCTTGGACACTGCCCAGTTCGACGAGACTTTAATTGACTAAAGTATGAGGCCTAACAACACCTCATCAATAGATTTGATAAGAAGGATCTGACACTACATTTCAAGGAGCTAGCATAGCTGAAGCAATATGGCTCAGTTGATATCTAAAAGTCAGAGGCTTCCTGTGATGGTTCATGATGTATCAGAGAGAAGACGTGTTGTTCCTTTTATTGAGGGTTTGACTAAGCCATTTAGAGGTGGAGTGAAGGCATTTGACCCACCTTTACAAGATGCAATAAAAAGGGCAAGAAACATAGAGTTTTCCACACCCAAAAATAAATTACAGCCTAAGTCATTCCCACCAAAGAAAGACAAGAAACTCTTTCAGAAGGAATGGCCTAAAAAGGTAAACATGGATGAGGAGACAAAGAATTAGTTGTAAAGGAAGACATTATGTTTTTCATACAAAGAGCCATGGGAACCAGGCCACAAGTGCCTAGAAAGAGGCAAGGTTCATCGCGTTAAGGCTATCTCCGATAATGAAGAGGAAAATGAGGAGATTGGTTCAAGGAGTGAATAGGAAGAAGAAGAAGAAGCTAATCTAGAAGATCACATTGTTGGAGGAGTTTCAGGAGAGACTTTTGCTAAAATATTTGGTACACCCATGTATAATCCATTTAAAGTTAGAGTAGTATTGTAGGGTTAGAGAGTGACAGTTTTGATTGATAGTGGAGCAACCCACAACTTCATTGATGAGGACCTAGTAGCAAAAAGAGGCCTTGAAGTGGATAATTTTGAATGGTTTAATCTGATGATATCATGATTGTGAATGTTCTACTATGACATGCACCAAGAATATATCATTGTTGAGCATCATGCTAGGCAACCATAGGGTGACAGATGTTTTTTTATGTACTATGAATTGTAGAGACAGATGTGGTTTTGGGAATACAATGGCTACATTCTCTTGAGAAATACTTTCAAAACTTTCAGACTATGGAGTTGAAGTTCAAAGCATATGGGAAAAAGATAGTACTTTGAGGCATGTCTAATGGAGCACCCAAAGTAGTCACTACAAAGAAGATGGAGGTTGTTTTTAGACATGGTGAGGCTACATGGGAATCCCAATGCCTTATTTCTACAAAGGCTTCTTCAGAGGATAAGAGAGCTTATCATGTTGATACTCAGTCACTATTGAATAAACATAGTTTGGTGTTTGACAATATTCCTCCAGGTAGACCACCAAATAAGGTCTTCGAGCATGTCATTGAGTTGGAGGATGGGTCTAAGCCCATCATCACTATCCCTTATCGCCATCCAAAAAGGCATAAGGATAAGATTGAGAAGGCGATTAGGGAGCTACTTGATATGGGGAATATTAAATCCAATTCTAGTCCTTTTGCTTATTTAGTAGTTTTGGTTAAGAAGGATGTAACCATGAAGATGTGTATCAATTATAGGGTTATCAACAAGAAAACAAATAATAACAGGTACCCTATCCCTAAGATCGACAAGTTGATCGATGAGTTGCATGGGGAAGTTTACTTTTCGAAGATTGATCTTTGGTCAGGGTATCATCAAATTAGATTATGAGAAGAGGACATTCATAAGATTACGTTTAGATGCCACAATGGAAGCTATGAGTACTTGGTCTTCCTTTTGGATTGATCAATGCACCTGCTACATTTCAATCATGTATGAATCGGGTATTTCATAAGCAATTGCAAAAATTTGTACTTGTCCTCTTTGATGACATTTTGATATATAGTAAAACATGGGAGATCATCTCAAACCTATTGATGAGGTCTTAGGGATCATGGAGGTATAGTCACTATATGCAAAGGCATCCAAATGTGATTTTGGGATGACAAATTTTCTATTTGGGGCATGTGCTTAGTGCAAAGGGAGTCAAAATGGATCAGGATAAGAGTTTGAGTCGCCTTGGATTGGCCACCACCTAAGACATTGACCCATCTACGGGGATTCTTTGGTTTGTGTACCTATTATAGGAGATTTGTTAGGGATTATTCATAGCTAGCAACACTCTTAATGGACTTGACCAAGATGGGATCTTACATCTAGATAGATGCAACACAGAAAACCTTTAACAAGCTCAAGGAGGTCATGAGTTCATGTCCAGTTTTGGCACTGCTAGATTTTTCTCAACCCTTTGTGTTAGAGTGTGATGCTTCAAGTAAGGGCATTGGAGCTTTCCTAATGCAAAACAAACATCCTATAGCTTTCGAGAGTAGAAACCTCAAAGAGACAAAAAGAAGATTTTCCATTTATGATAAAGAGATGTTAGCCATTATGAATGCATTGGATTAATTCAAACAATATCTAGTAAGGGGTAAATTTGTGGTAAGGACAAATCATAATAGCTTAAAATTCTTCCTCAACCAAAAGGTTTTAAAGGAGAGGTAAAAAAAAATGTGTAGGCAAATTGCAAGCCTGTGATTTTGATATTGAGTATGATAAGGGAAAATTGAATGTAGTTGCAGACATCCTATCTAAAAATACTACCTCATGCTCAATGATAGAAATATGAGTAGATTGGAAGTCTCATCTCTTGGTTGAATATTCCAAGAATATGTTTTCTTGTGATATCATAGAAGGGAAGATGCAAGATAATATGCACAAACTAATGGATGATCTCATTTAGTACAAGGACAAAATCTACCTTGTTCTAGAACCCAAGATGAAGAATACATTGAGAATTGTCTATAACACACCATTAGTAGGATACCTTAGCTACTTTAAGACATGCAAGAAAATTAGGGATAGGTTCACATGGAAGGGAGTCAAAGATGACGTCTTGAGGCATGTTAAAGAGTGTCTAATTTGTCAACAAAATAAGTCAAAACATACTTTCCCTACAGCACTATTGCCACCCCTACCTATTCCAAAGCAAAAATGGGAGAGGATATCTATGGACTTCGTTACTAGTCTTCCACAAGTATATGGAAAAGATTGCATGGTTGTTGTAGTGGACAAATTGACTCTATATGCCCATTTCTATACTACATCTTCTAAGTTTAAGGCACCACAAGTTGTAGAGTTGTTGTTAGAGAGGTGTTCCGACTCCATGATCTACCTAAGAACATTGTCAGAGATCGAAACAATAGATTTCTCAATATGTTTTAGCAGAATCTTTTCAAATTGACAGGTACTAAGTTAAACCCAAGCACTAGTTATCATCCACAAACAAAAACTGAGATAGTCAATAAGTGGGTAGAAAGGTATCTAAGGAACTATGTAGCAAGGCAGCAAAAGGCTTGGATCATGTGGTTATACTTGGGATAGCACTCTACAATACCACAAATAACATATTGTAATGTCCTATGCGTGAAGGGCTAAACCCCAGCAGATGTCCTAACCCGTTGAGCTGGCAGGCGTGTACCTAATAACTAGATGGTGGGGCTCCATGGCCACGTGTCCACTATGCTCGTGGCTTCTATGCCTTCACCTCCAAGGTTGGTGGGATGCAAACCACACCCTTAACACCCTAGGTAGTCGCCCTCACTACTTGGTTAGTCTTTTGGTGTAGTGGTTGGGCCTTTGTGGTATCAAATCCAAGGTCTCAAGGTTGAGCCCTGCGGAGCATGGTGGGCTGTAATGTTTCGTGCATGAAGAGCTAAACCCCGACATATGTCCTAACCAGTCATGCTAGTAGGCATGTACCTAATAACCAGATGGTGGGGCTCCACGGCCACGTGTCCACTATGCTTGTGGCTTCTATGCCTTCACCTCTAAGGCTGGTGGGACACAAACCTCACCCTTAACACCCTAGGTAGTGTTGTGACCTTTTCACACATCGCCCCATCCAAGATGGGGACCCCCTAATTTTGCTCCATTTTGGTCTTTTGGCTTTAGTTTTGCGTCTCTCTCTCTCTCTCTGATCTTTTGTCCTTTCGGGGATGTCTTTGTATTCGACCTAATTTGGAATTTTGGCCGTCTGTGAAATTAGGGTTTCCATCCTTCAGGCTTGTTTCGAGGTCAAATAGGGTTATCAAGGTGAAATCTGAGTGCAGCAATACAGTCAAAAGGCTCGAGGCAGGATCCCACTGAAATTTTACTAAAACCTGACAACTTACTATTTTTAGTAAGTACCTAATACGGGGCCTTTTCCTCAAAGATTTTGGGATTCTGGCTACTTCAGCACATCCAGGTAACTTCAGGGTACCTACACGTAAAATTTGAACAGGTTCAGACATCTGGCTATTTTTAGCAGTTCAGGCTTCAGGAGCGATTTTCAGGGTTTAAACATATGATTTTCCAATGCATGATTGGAGAATGGATCTGGGTTTTTCAAGACCTTCGTGATGGTATAACATGCAAATCGAGATGATGACTTTCAGTGGTACAACCTTCAGAGGCTATTTTTAGGGTTTGCATGGAGAGATTTTTGGTGCATGTCTGGATATTCCTTATGGGTTTTGCGAAAGCTTCGCAGTGATGTGACTAGCGAGCATAATGGATCAGTTTTCAGGGACTTACTATTTTTAGCCAGTGCCCGCATGATGACCAATTTTTTGGGTTTTTTTGGGTTTTTTGAGATCCCATGGGTAGTTTAACATGCAAACTCATCCGACATCAAATGGATCACTTTCCGGACACTTACTATAAATAGCAGGTTCGCTCCGTTAGCCACCCGACACTTCAACATCATGAACAAAGCAACATGCAGCAAAAATCAAGTCAAACGGAGACTATTCAAGGCACATGCATATCAAATTAGGGTTTCCAGCTTCGATGCCTAAAAAGAGGGGTAAAAAGCCAGAATTTCGAAAAACAAAGATATCCCATCACGATCAGCATCCTTCAAGCAATCCACTAGTAAAATTTGGGCGCAATCCGAGAACTTACTATTTATAGTAAGTCGTCTCCAGAACACGGCTATAAATAGCAGGTCGGGGCAAGGGGCAGGTGTGAACAGGTTCATCAAGTGATGAGGACCACGTGGTGAAAAATTCAAGTCAAACGGAGTTGCAAAAGTCAATCAATTTTAGGGTTTGCTAAAAATAGCAGGAAAGCTAAAAATAGCAGATGAGCTTGGGCAACAAGTATAAATGGGGTAGCAGGGCCATAGGAGGCATACCACGCCAGCTCCAGAGTCAGAAGATAAAAAGCCACAAAAAGTCTCACTTCTCCAAAAAATTACTAAAAATAGTGGCAAGAGGTAGCTGAGAGCGTTGAAAATTCTAAGTCCACGAGTGGAAACCGGCAGGAGGAAGTATGAAATGCGCCCAAGCATGAAGACTGGCATCAAAAATCCTAAGTATGAAAATTCGTCCACCCTATGTGAAATGCGCCCAAGGTGTGAGAGGATGTTGAAAAATTTGAAAAAAGTTGAAAATTCCTCCACCCTACCTCAAATGCGCCCAAGCTGAGAGGACATGGCAAGAAAATTCTTAAGGCAATGAAATTTCCTCCTCCCTATGGGAAATGCGCCCTCAAGGTGTAAGCAAGCAAGATGTTCAAAATTCTTCTAAGTATCAAAATGGAAGTTCCCCCTTCAAAATGCGCCCAAAGAAGAACATGGAGGTAGAAGGCATTAAGAAATGCCTAAGGCATTGAGAATGGAAGCTTGATGGGCAAAATGCGCCCAAGGTAACATGAGGTTGAAGAAAAATTTCTAAGGCAAGTAAAGTAGAAGTTGACCTCTCTAAATGCGCCCAGCTTGTGTGATGACTTAGAAAAACGCCTAAAGCAAGTAAATGGAAGCCCATGGGATAAAATGCACCCAGGCATGAAGGGGTTAAAGGAAGGAAATTGTCGGATGAGTTTGCATGTCACAGTGCCCGTGGGATCTCAAAAAACCCAGAAAAACCCAGAAAACCGGTCAACATGCGGGCACTGGCTAAAAATAGTAAGTCCCTGAAAACTGATCCATTCTGTTTGCATGTCAGATCACTGCGAAGCTCTCGCAAAACCCATATAGAATATCCGGACATGCACTGAAAATCATTGCATGCAAACCCTAAAAATAGCCTCTGAAGGTTGTACTGCTGAAAGTCACCATCTCGGTTTGCATGTTATCCCATCGCGAAGGTCTTGAAAAACCCAGATCCATTCTCCAATCATGCATTGGAAAATCATATGCTTAAACCCTGAAAATAGCCTCTGAAGGCTGAACTGCTAAAAATAGCCAGTTGTTTGAATCTGTTCAAATTTCTCGTGTAGGCACCCTGAAGTTGCCTAGATGTGCTGAAGTAGTCAAAATCTCGAAATTCTGAGGAAAAGACCTTAGATTAGGTACTTACTAAAAATAGTAAGTTGTCAGATTTCAGTAAGATTTCAGTGGGATCATGTCTTGAGCTTTCTGACTGTACTGCCGCACTCAGATTTTACCTTGATAACTCCATTTGACCTCAAACAGGCCTAAAGGATAGAAACCCTAATTTCACAGGCTTAGCTAACATTTCAACCTAGGTCAAATGACGGGACCTGCCCAGAAGGACAAAAGATCAGAGACAGAGAAGACCAAAGCCAAAAGACCAGAATGGAGAAAAATTTAGGAGGTCCCCATCTTGGATGGGGTGATGTGTGAAAAGGTCACAACACGTACCTTCTTTGGGATGAAATATTGACTTCCAAGACAGGTCATTGCTATGATTTGGGTCTTGTTGTGACCTTTTCACACATCACCCCATCCAAGATGGGGACCCCCTAATTTTTGCTCCATTCTGGTCTTTTGGCTTTGGTTCTCTCTGTCTCTAATCTTTTGTCCTTCCGGGGATGTCCCGTCGTTTGACCTAGATTGAAATGATTGCCAAGTCTACGCAATTAGGGTTTCTATCCTTCAGACATGTTTGAGGTCAAATTGAGTTATCCAGGTAAAATCTAAGTGTAGCAGTACAGTCAGAAGACCCAAGGCAGGATCCCACTGAAATCTTATTGAAATCTGACAACTTACTATTTTTAGTAAGTACCTAATTTGAGGTCTTTTCCTCAGGATTTTGGGATTCTAACTACTTCAGCACAGCTAGGCAACTTCAAGGTGCCTACGCATGAAATTTGAACAGATTCAGACAACCGGCTATTTTTAACAGTTCAGCCTTCGAAGGCTATTTTCAGGGTTTAAACATACGATTCTCCGATGCATGATTGGAGAATGGATCTAGGTTTTTCAAGACCTTCGCGATGGCATAGCATGCAAACCGAGATGGTGACTTTCAACGGTTCAGCCTTCAGAGGCTAATTTTAGGGTTTGCATGCAAAGATTTTCAGTGCATGTCCGGATATTCCATATGGGTTTTGTGAGAGCTTCCCAATGGTATGACATGCAAACGGAATGAGTCAATTTTCAGGGACTTACTATTTTTAGCCAGTGTCAGCATGTTGACCAATTTTCTGGGTTTTTCTGGGTTTTTTGAGATCCCATAGGCACTGTGACATGCAACCTCATCCGACATCCGATTGACCACCTTCCGGACACTTACTATAAATAGCAGTTTCACCCCAGCAGTTACCCAACACTTCAGTCCAGCAAGCAAAGTGACAAACAACATAAATCAAGGAGATCGGGAGTAGTCTAGAGCACATGCAAGTCAGATTAGGGTTTCCCCTACTATGTCTAAAAGTAGATGGAACAAAAGGCAGAGATGTCAAAACGAAGCACACCACCAGGATCAGCATCTTTCAGGCTGTCTACTGGCAAAATTTGAGCACGATTTGAATCCTTACTATTTTTAGTAAGTCATCTCATGGCTATAAATAGCACGTACTGTGCCAAAGACAAATGTGAACAGGTCACTGACAGCATCAAGAACAAGTGGAGCAAATTTCAGAGCAAACGAAGATACTGTATTACCATTGGATATTGTTTTCTCCTTCCTCGTTTAGTGGCTAGTATCTAGTCACATAGTTGTTGTATAGTGGAATTTAAAGATTGTGAACTTTCTTTTGGTTATTGATGATTCTTTTCAGTTGATTGTGAGAGTCGACATTTTGTTTATATTTGATTGTGAAGGTTTAGCCACAATTTGTGATCTTATTTTCTTATAACCCTAGTGGTTATGAATTTGATTCAGTGTTGAAATTACGCGTATTTATTTCTTTATTGTTGAAATGGAACCTTTAATTTGATCTTCTTTATGAACTTGGTGGCTAAGCTAGTTATCTTTGTTGTTTTCAATGTCGGCTATATGTTGTATTGTGATTCCTTTCCAAGGTTGTTTGAGGCAAACTTGGTGAGTGTGTACGAGGAAGTAGAGGCAGGAAACATTGAGAATGGGGGTATGTGAGGCTGGACGCAGCTAGAACCTACTACTCACTTTTGTGTGTTGACTATCTCTTGGAGGCTGATCACCTTACATAATAAGAGACAGGTCATTGTGGTCTTGTTTGGATGGTCTCACCTTATGTATGACCTAGCTCTATCAAGCCATTGGTTTGATGTTAGATTTAGTTGAGTTGGTTTATGTTCTTGATTCATGGATTCTACTATCATGGATTGGTATGTTGCTTCTGGTGTCCAAGTGGACCCTTGTGTAGTCTTGTGATGGTTGTTGGTGTTGTGTATTGGTACATATGTGTATTGTGTATGATAATCCATAGTTATGTGTTTTTAGAGATTTGGTTGGTGGTTGTTTCACCATGTTGCCTTGGTTGGATTTATAATGTGCTTGGCTGAGTTGTTTACGGCACAGGTTGTTGTTGTTTTTGTGTTGAGCTATGAAGTGGTTCGGTTTGGAATCCTTGGTTTCGTATGATTGTATGGAGTTTGCTCTTGGGTTTGTGCAGGCTTCCAGGAGTAAGCCTAGTCTTTGGGGGGGAGAATGTAATACCCCTCCGTTTTGCTTTTTGTTCAAGTTGCTTTATGCTATGTTTGGTTGCAATTACTTTGATACTGGATATATTTTGTTATGATGTTTTGATCGTTACTATTGAGTGACAAATATTATTGTGGGATGTAGTTATCTGATTATTGTTTCACTTGCATTATGGATTAATGATGTTGTAGAGTTAACATGAGATGTTATTATGAGATTACTGGATTATGATGAAAGTGTCAGTGTCGATGAGTGTATTGGTGAAGAGGACGAGTTCGCATCACTCGCTTGCGAGCGCCCTGCGAATCCGTAATTCCTTCTTCACGGTGTGTATTATATGTTGGATATATCGTATGATGTTGTTTATTTTTTTGCAGGATTGCAGGTACATGACATCGACTCCACCTGGTTTCACAGGTTTGAGCGTGTCGATCCAACGGTTAAGTTGAACGGGAGATAGTAGCTAGGTAACATGTGTCAAGTCTATACCCTAGCCTTAGTGTGTCGTCAGTTGTGTGTGTCGAGTCATTGTCTGTCTTGCTTTGATGTTATTTAATTCTGAAGCATTCTTGATTTGAAAATAGATATTTAGAATAATTGCATTTAAATCATGTTGATGATTATTTAATTTAAATAATGCAATGTGGATAAAATTTTATATTTAAATTAATTAATTATATTTAAATTATTTAATTAATTAAATTTAATCCAAAGGGGTTGAGTTTAGTTATTAAATAATTAAATTAATTAATTAAACGTGATGCAAGAGAATAAAAGGAAATAAAAGAATTAGAATTAATTTTGGAATTTAATTCCAACGTGTGAGAATTAAATTAGAAATTGTAATTAAATGTTTATTTGGGAAATTGGTTGCAACTTTGGAAATTAATTTATTATTTGAAATTTCATTTTAAATTGAAAGTGGGTTTTTGAAAAGTGAAATTGAAATTGAAATATCTAATTTGCATGTAATGTGAATTAGGGTTGAATTGGGTATTTTTGATTTATAAGAATATATGTTTTAATTTTAGGGCAGAAAAATCTTTTAAAAAGAAAAAATACATTTTTAGAGCAGGGAAAAAATTTTGGAAAATTTGCACAAGGGTTTGAAGAAAGTTTGATTGTAGAATTGATTGAAAGAAAGATTGTTTGCATTTGTTGGATTTGGGATTGGATTTATTGGAAGATTGAAGAAAATTCAGGAAATATTTGGAAGAGGCTTGCATCAGAAATTCATCTCTTCCTGTAGCTTCTTGTACCAGGTTTTCCTCTTTGTATTTTATTGTTCTTGATTGTTTTTTTAAAATAGTAGTGCTTAAAGATTTATTTGTTAAATCTGTTTTAAAAAATAAATTTGATATTAGAAGAAAAGAATTAAACAAATTTACAGCCTTTGCTTGTGAAAATTCTTGAGTGAAAATTGTGAGAACCTTAATTGAATTTAAATTATTTGGAGAAATTGATTTTATTGTTATTCAAATTAAACATAGAGATTGAACAAGGCATTTAGAATGTTTTTAGAAAATGAAACCCTCTGTTATTATTAAAAATCGGATTTTAAAATCTGCAGTATAATTATATTTTCATGGTAAAATGGTCTGATTGCGTCGCCTATAACTTTACTTTCACAAACTGGGTTTTCAAGAAATTTAAAGGGTTTTTGCATTTTGCAATTTTCTAACCCCTGTGCAAAAATCTCAAATACCCAAATCGTAGTTTTTGAGTTATGCTTAAAACATGAGACTGCTGTTAAATTATTTTCCCATGGCTGTTCTGAAAATAAAATAATAATAAATTGATATTTATAAATATTAATATTTTATGTATTGTTATTATAATATTAAAATATTATTTAATAATATTTTATATTATAATTTATAATACTAAAGTATTATATTTATTTATATTATTTTAAATAAAATTTGTATATTAGATTGGTGGATTTAAAATTATAAACATATGGGAAAATTATTGTTATTTTAAAATGGCATGTTAAAGTTTAATTGAAGGAGTTAAATATTTGATTTAAAGAATGCATAATTTAAAATTGAATTGTGGAATTTAAATCCATATGTAAAAAGTCCAATTATTAATTTGATTTAATTGGAAAAATATATTTATATTTTGGAATATTGATGATAAAGGATATTTTATTTTGAATTAATCAATTTGATATTCTGCAAAGGATAGAAGATATGTTAATAATTAAATATATTTAAATATATTAATTTATATTTAGTATATATATAGTGAAGATATATATATCTATTGGAGAGAATAAATAATATTTTATCTTATTTTATTCTGTTGTTTGCAAATTGGGTATTAGTAGTGTTCTAAAAGAGATAATTAGTATGTGTAAAAAATGTATATGGAAAGATATTTAAATATATTGAAGAATTATAGAAATATTTATATTTAAATGTTTGTTTTAATTAATGAGATTTAATTAGAAACCATATGAATGCGTGGTCAAATAGATAAGCCAAAAGATGTTTTTATGCATTGATGAAATTGCATGTTTTTAAATGGATAGTTGAAGAAATATATACTCTAGATAGAAAATTGAAAAGATTGTTTGCAATAGTGCTAGGTTGCATTAGAAGTAAATTTAGGAACTAACTATATTGAAAAAGGCAAATAGTTATTATGTTTTATTTAGTTCCATAGAGTAATCTAGTCATTGTGAATGAAATATTAATGGTGTCTATATAATATGGAGCATATATATATATATATTAAGTGTAAAATTCATTATCGTATTTTATTTTGATGAGATGCATGCAATGTATTATTGAATAGAGATTTAAAAATGGATTGATTAGTGTATATGGAAAATGGATAGAGAAACAATATGTTATTATATTAAAGTGATTGAATGTTTTAAATAGAAAATTGAATGAGATGTAAAATTTGGTTAGAAATGGAAAGAGTTTACTTGCATGGATTTGTGTCGATTTAAAAGTTGTTTTATTGATGAGGCAATCAATTATGTTATTTATTAATTTCTATTTAGATTAGTTGAATCATTGTGATTGGATTATGAAAGAGATATGGATTTAGTATATCCAAAAGTAGTATCTTCCTCATGCTTATCTTAAAGGATTTAATTCTTTGTATTCAGTAAAGGGAAGTAAATTTAATTGTTTTAGATTTCCAATAATGAAAAGGGAAATAGGGGTTATGATTATTTTAGATGATCTACCTATCATGTCTTTGACTTTGTCAACACTACCTATTGAATGAGTATGGATTTAGGAAATCCAAATATTAGATTTGATTGATGACTTGAATGTTTTATTGCTATGTCGTCATGTTGCATTGTTGGTTTTGGGATTTAGTGTTAGTCCTAAATTATAAGTCTTCCAGAAGAACTTAGAGGATAAGGGTTGTTGAATCTTTATGCCATCCAGTTGTTTTCCCTTGGGTAGTGCATGTTTAGTTTTACCCGGTTTTCATGAATGGGGATGTTTGCACCTCCTTGGTTTAGGAGCGGATTATGGGATCTGTGTCTCCTTGTATGGAGTGATCTTGTTATGAAGTTTCATCTTGTTACCTCCTGTGAAAGGAGTAGACTATGTGTTGTTGCCTCCAAGATGTTTGGAGTGAGATCTTTTGTACCTCCTGTGAAAGGAGTGGACTATGTGTTGTTGCCTCCAAAATGTTTGGAGTGAGATCTTTTGTACCTCCTGTGAAAGGAGTGGACTATGTGTTGTTGCCTCCAAGATGTTTTGAGTGAGATCTTTTGTACCTCCTGTGAAAGGAGTGGACTATGTGATTGTTGTCTCCAAGATGTTTGAAGCAAGTTTCTATTATTTGTATCCTCCTTGTGTTGGAGTGGATTATGATGCCTAGTTGGTATGCACTTGTGGTTCTCTTGGTGGATTGTTTGGATGTGTGTTGTCGAATAGAAGAGTGGCTTCTGTTAGGCGCCAGAGCCCAAAGAGGTAAACTGGATAACCTTCAGGAGTGATTTAAACAAGTGATAATTAAAATAATGTACTTAGAAGATTAGGACTAACTTCTCACATTAATCAAGATAATTTAATCCTCACTCATAGACACAAGGGCTTGTTTAGACTTGGGATGAGTGAGAAGGCCTGGAATGGCAAGATCAACTATCTAGTTCTTGCGAGAGGTAGTTGATTCCGCATGAGTGAGTATGAGTGCCGGGATTCGGTTGAGGCCACCAGGATTACTTGTGTCGGAGCCTATGAAGAATGCCCAGAGGAGATCTCATGACAAACCTTGCGATGACACTCTATCTATGACAACTGTTGTTAATTATTTTATGTGTATGGTTATTTGAACATACTTGATCTACTTTATGTCTGGAAGCAATGTGACCTATGTCAGTGATGTTGAGTTGTACTTGATTTGTACTTGTATTGTATTTGATTTGTACTTGTAATGTACTTGAGTTGTACTTGATTCGTACTTGTATGGTGAATGAGTTGTACTTGTTAATTCATTTGGTTGGTTATAACAGTATGAGTCAGTATGAGTTTGCCTTTGGTTAGAGGTAGTAGAATCTTTGTCCATGTTACTTGGTTACTATCTCCTAGCATGGGGGGTGGGCCTTCGGGTACCACATTGGTAGGGTGGAACATGCACCAAAACCGTTGGGTCCCCATCGATCTTCAGTACTTGGTCATCCAGATGGACAGCTCGCGGTTCTTGTTGTATTATCTTGCATTGTAATATTTTAATTTGTATAAGTTATTTTATCCCTCTTATGATTATGAGGTGGAATTTTGTAATTGTAACCTTGAGTACTATTGCCTCATTCTGGGAATGAGTGATGTAACTATTGGTTTAAGATAATGTTTATGAGATTGTATCTTGGTTGATTATCTTATTATGTTATGTGATATTCTTATGATGTATGATGGTGATTTCATAAAGTTCATAAGGCTATGGTTATATGTAATATGTATATGTGGGTTTAAGTAATCCTAACCTTGTAGCCTTAGAGGTTGTTAATTAGTAAGTGAATGTGTATGTTAAATGCACTTTATAAAAAAAAAATTGGTTCGTTTATGATGTTAATTGCAACTTCCTTTAAGGTTACTTGGCGGGGCATTACAGATACAGAAATTGACCAATTTTAAGGTTTGCTAAAAATAGCAAATGGTTAAAAATAGCATGTACTGTGCCAAATAAGATATGAACAAGGTAGCAAGGCCAAGTGGAGGCACAGCCACGCCTGTTCCAGCTCAGAATGGGATGAGATGCAAAGAAACCCTAATTTCTCCGAGTTTGCTAAAAATAGAAAGCCAAGGCAAGGCCAGGGCGTTGGAAACTTATAAGTGATAACTGGCATGGAGACACATCAAAT
Organism: Sequoiadendron giganteum; assembly: GCA_007115665.2. Taxonomy (NCBI): domain Eukaryota; kingdom Viridiplantae; phylum Streptophyta; class Pinopsida; order Cupressales; family Cupressaceae; genus Sequoiadendron; species Sequoiadendron giganteum. The sequence continues at coordinate 561,085,393 of CM021106.1, forward strand.
GCGCCTGAGGTATGGAGAAAATCTCTAAGTGTGGGATTTCCCTCACACACCCTCAAATGCGCCCTCAAAGGGGTTGAAATGGAAGCAGCATATGCTATATGCGCCCAGGATTTCCCTGAGCAGGGGTCAAATGCGCCCACATGAGGCAAAGGCATGGTGAAATTCACTAAGGCATTGAAATTCCTTGAGGACCCCTCAAATGCACCCAAACATGGAAGCTATCAAGGTGAAATGCGCCCAAGGGAGGTGAAAGGTCATGAAGGGCGTGGGAAATTCCTCCTACCCAAGGCAAATGCGCCCACAAGTTACTCTTACCCATGGTAAATGCGCCCAAGGGGGCGGGGGAGGGGGGGGCACATGAGGTAAAACGTTGAAAGGTAAAAGAAAAAGCGCCAAGGTAAAGAAAGTTTCCCTCTTGACACATGAAATGCACTTGGAAGTGGAAGCCCACCATGCAATATGCGCCCAAGGAAGGTGAAGGGTCACCATGGGCGTGAGAAATTCCCCTTCACACCCCTATTTGCGCCCAAGAGAGAAAGTCGACTAGGCTATATGCACCCTAAAGTGGAAGTGTCATGTGTGAAATGCGCCCAAGGTGTTTTCCTCCTCCACATGCTATATGTGCCAAGGGTAAAGGTAAGGCTAGGGGTGGCTTGATTTTGAAAAAGGGCTAAGGCTAGATAATTTTCCCCCTCCACCTATGATATGCGCCTAAGGTGAAAGTTGATGCACAAGTTGAAGTACGCCCCTCATGGGTAATCTAAAATGAATGTCCTAGAAATATTTCCTAAGGCAAATATTTGCTAAGGCATAAAGGATAAAATGGAAGTTGACATGCTCAAATGCGCCCTTCAAGGGTGAGATGATTAAATTTAAATTTTCTAAGGCATTTTCTAAGGAGAAAATGAGAAATACGCCTAGGAGGTGATGCTAGCTAGAAAATTTTCAGAGGTAAGATGAGATACGCCGGACAGAGGGAAAATTCTTCAGGACAAAATCAAGAAAAATACCAAGGCAGAGAAATTGGAGATTGCAGGTGTGGAAGACGTCTGGAGTAAAGAGAAATAAACCTTAGCCATCTTATTATTTTAAAATAATAAAAATTAAAAGTACCCCTTCGTCCGGATAGACATGACAACGATGAGTTCTGGAAAGAATTTTCTTCTGGGTATTGAACGTTTTCGATTGCGAGATGGTTTAAACTTATTCCACACCTTGCTCACATCATTTCGGTGGATATTTTCGCCCGGTGTCTATTTTGATAAATTTCCTAAGGCAAATTTAAAGAATTCCTATAAGGCAAATAAAGTGAATGAAATGTTCACTGGAAGATTGAACTGGATAAAGTTGCCAAGGCGAGAGTGAGATAAAATGACTTAGCCAGGTAAATTCAAAATTGTTCAAAGGAGTGAGTGATTTAATATTTTAAAGGAAACAATGTGATGAGGCAGGCCTATGCAGAGATGATGAAATTCATAATTCTAGAAGCTTGAGATTCTGATGCTTCAGATGACAAGTGTTACGGTCGGAAAAGAGAGGGAAAGTGAATTCAAAAATGTGCTAAGTATAGCCTCTGCTGGATTTCGACCTGGCTATAATATTCTGAGTCCTCTCCATATTTCTTCACAAGTTGCTGAATGTAGAGCACTTTTTGAAGCTGAAGTAGGAGTTTGCAGAGGTAGAAATCTTGAAGTTGCTGAGGAATTCGAAATTGTGAAGGAAGCTGGAGGTTGCTGAGAAGTGCGACTTGGCAAGAGGTCGAGCTGACTGGGGTGTGGCTAAGCGAGTTTGAAGTTGCTGAAGCTGCTGAAGTATGAATTTTTGAAGAAGTCGCAAGTTGCTAAGAGGTCTTGAGGTTGCTAAGGAATTCGAATTTAGAGTCTTGAGGCTGCAATTGCTGAAGGCACGACTTTGTGAGGAGGTTACTTTTGCCTGCTGAGGTACGAAATTAAGTCTAGACATTTGGAAATTGCTGCAGTACAAGTTCCCAAGCTGGCTGAAGAACACATTTAAGAGAAGCAAGCAAGTTGCTGAAAGTACATTTTAGAGGAGAAATACGAATTTAAGAGAAGTTTCAAGACTACAAAAATTTCACAGAGACTTTTAAAAACGTTGAAGTAAACAAGAGTGTTGAGGTTTGCAGCTGAAAGTGACAAATCGTTGCAGCCTTTTTATTTAAAAAAATCTGCTGACACCCTCAATGATGATTATTTTATTATTTTAAAATCTTGTTTTCTAATAGCTTTTGTTCCTTGCAGAATCGTTGAATCAAGCAGAAGAGCTACAGGCAGAAACAACCACACTGAATTCGCGAAAGCAAACACATCAAGACAGGCGGTAATCAAGAAGTTGGGCAAGTCTTTCTTGCCGGAATCAAAATTTTCATCAAAGTTGGGCAAGCTGGCTGACACAAATTTGGGCTCGTTCAACCTGGAGGCATTCAGAAGAAGGATAATGGGGACTGGAGGTCATCACCCGTCAGTTACCTCACACAATATTGTCAAGAGCGGACTATATGCAGCTGCCAGTTTTTCACCAACTATCCAGTGTCCAGAGCTCATCATGGAATGCGCCCACCACTACAACACAGAGCAAAGAACGATCACTTCACCAGATGGCAAGATTTTGGCCAACCTGACACCTGAAGCAATCGGGGAAGCATTCGGGATTCCAGTTCATGAGAAGATGATCTATAAAACAAAGGAAAGGGCTGAAAGAATGTATTCATCCACAACGGACCGGTGTGCTGATTTGATAAATACCAGGTGGATGATCAAGCCCAAGCCAACTCGTACAAAACTACCCAAACAGATAATCTCGGAGGATTTGAGACAGGAGTTTGGTGATCTGATAATGATGTTGAGCAGAGTTGGAGGATGCCCCCAAGCGTTCATCTTTGAACCTTGGATGTTTTATTATATCAACTTGGTACTAGAGGGCAAAGATCACATGGATTGGGCATTGTTGATCAATGACAGCATGCACGAGCAGCTCCGTGGTGTGAGGAGAACGAAAACATTTTACATGGGCTCTTATATTGTCTATATGCTGGCTCGCATGACAAAGTATAGGGGAATCTCCTACAAGGAACCAATCGGGTGCAGTTCCCATCAATTTAAAATACATGAGGCTTGTCCACAGTTGCATCTGACAAGCACCACTAACTAAAAAAGGGTCAATGACGCCTTCACTATGCATATAACGAGGACCTTGCAACAGAGGACCCATCACAGAATATCCAGGGAAGCACAAGAGCTGATTGAGAAGTTCGGATGTTGGTTTATCCAATTTTCGAAGTTTACCTACATAAGGCTGCAAGGATTCTCTTCTTATCCTTATAGATTGCCCCGGTATCCCACAAACAGAATAGTGATGCTGGAAGTATCTAGGCAACTTATTGCTTATGATAAGATTCAAAAGAAGAAGAAGAAAGGAGGACTTGGATTCCCAATCACCATGGGGAATTCAGATGAAATCTGCCCATCACTACAAGCAGCTAGGGAGGCAGAAAATGAGCTCCAATTCTTCCACCTTTCCTACCACACCAGCAGACACCACTACGATCCCCACAGGAACATCAGATGGATATTGTCAAAAGACTTCAGGCATAAGGCACAGATCGAAGACTTTTGGGCCAGTGCAGTGGATGAGGTCGAGATTAGGAAAAGAATGTTCTCTCGGATACCGTTGGTAATGATCAGAGAGTGCGAGATTGTCCTAGTGCCGAATCAAATTGAAGAGGACATAAATGTTGTACAGGTTGACTACGAGACAGTGAGAGATACGCCTCTCCCACTCCCAGATTGGTCGGAGCCGGAGATCACCGACTTGGATACACTCTGTATCCCAGTCTTAACATTCACATGGAATTGGGTAGAGAGGCATGTCAGCCGACTTAAGGGACAATCAATTCCCCTTACATATAATTTGATGGGAGATCACAGATTGCCAGCAGCTAGACAGAGAAGGCCAGTGGGTAAAACTCCAGAGCCAAGAGGAAAAGAGCCAGTTCAACCTGAGCCTTTGGTAGTTGAGGAATCCAAGCATACACCATCTCAGACACATTCTCCGAGTATGCAGGAGGTCTCACTATTTGCTGATCAGAGGGAGAGATTGGATGTAGAGCAGACAGTGCAAGTGGCAAGTCAGCCACCTCGTAGAGAATCAGTGGGCCAAAGCATCAACATGCCCTGAAAAGACAATCAGCAAGAAAATCAGCAAGAGACAGATGAGGGGACAGCCACGGATACTCAGTTTCAGCAGGAGATTGAGGCGGCTCTCGAGGATGATGCTACTTCGAACCAGGACGCCCAGAGATCAAGAGACACTAAGCCTATTGATGATGATGAGCCTCGTCAGAACGAGGGCAGGGGAGAGGTTCATGAGGTAGAGGCCGAGGTTGAGCAGCCTTTTGTCATATCAGACATGCGGCAGGAGGTGCCAGAATGGCTAAGGGATAGGATGAGACGTGACCATGTGGATGAGACTGATCTTGCAGCCGAGATGGAGGAGTTGTTACAAAGGATCAGTGCACCTCCAACGAAGAAGGCTAGGAAGTTCTCCAAGATATCAACGGATGAGGATGGCTCTCGAACTTTGCATGTGGCAGTGCCTCGGGTGGAGTGTGATCGAGACGAGGCCGTTCCAGAAAACTATGTGATTACAACTATGGAACTTGGCCGCCCTACTAGAGCACAAGTAGTTGAGGAGTGCGATAATTCCTATCGAGCACTCAAGGCTAGACTATCCTATGTTGAGGGCAAATACAAGAAATTGAAGGTAGAGCACAAGACACTGATTGGCTACGTGCAGCACTTGTCCCGTCCTTGTGGGCAAGAGAATCCGGCAATTCAGCTTCCAGCTGAATTTTCCAGGGAGTCAATCAGTGGGTTAGAAGATTTGAAAAGGATGGCACAACAGGCAGACAAATGGGTTGCCAGCGTCCGTGTCGAAACAGGAAAGTTTATGGAGGACCTTGCACATGCCTATCGGCAAGCCTCCGATATTATGGCAAGGATGGATGCAATTAACCATGCTTGGGGTGAGGCACGTATCTATCAGACGAGAGTTGTTCTCCGTTTAGGGGCTTTGATGAGCATACCTCTACAAGTTTTGGTTGAGGGAGGTGTAATTCAACAGGGGGATAGATACGACTTCACCGGATGGTACTCTTCAGTAGTCACAGGCCGAGGATTCAACGATGTATCACAGACATATCCTGTCAGGGTCAGAAAGGCCATGATGAATATCTCAGATGGGATTCTCAACACATTAGAAGCAATCTTTGCTAGGAGGTTGACTTTTGAAGAAGTAACTGCAGATGGATTGAAGAGCGGATTAACACCATTCTTTTCGGAGGTGAAGACCTTCACACAGGATGACTTTGAGAACACTTCTACGTTCTCTAGCATCATACAGAACACCCAGGACGCCCTTGTTGCCTGGAAGAAATCTTGTGCCCAGCATGGGCAAACAGTTACAGTTTTAGAATTCCAATTGGATCACATTCCTCCCATTTTAGATCAGGAAGTTGAGGCAGTATTGGCCAGGTTCATCAGATTTGCAGCTAGCGAGAAGGAGAAAGGAAACGCCCTTCTAGACGATGACCTTCTGGAAGGGGACGACGTGCATTGATGGTGGATAGTGGTTCATTGATGAGGAGTGGAGAATATTCAGTGCATTCATTGCCCCACTCCTCTTAGTGGCGGTTTTTAGGGCAAGAACCTTAATCAAGGCTTAGGTGGCTCAATCCGAGCCTTCCATTGTAATTCAATCTAAGCCGTCCACTGGACTGGGCTAAATATAAAAGGGGTATCCCCCCTCATTTGTATTATTAGATATCAGAGTTAGACAGAAATCAGAGATAGAGTTGAGCTAGATAGAAGTTAAAGTAGAGCTAGGAGTTAGCTTAGTTTGGAAAGGAAAGAAAAACTTTCCCTTTGAAAGTTTTTGCAAAAGATTGTTGTGTAAGACTCTCATAATATAAGGATTTCATTGATTGGTGATTTCATTTTGCATTGTGGGCAGTTGACGAGATCTTTTTGTCTTTCCAATTCGAGTAGAGTAGAGTAAAGTAGATTTTGTTTTCATGCAAGTAGTGTTAATTGTGGAATGTGGCGTTGGTTTGAGCAAATCTTTCTGTATCCATACCACTAGCGGGCTTGCTGACGGTAAGTTTTCCCCTGCGTGGTCAATTGGAATTTCAGCACCTAACTTCAGTTGTGATTTGTGTGTCCACTTGCTTCGTTGTGAAGGGGTGCGCACGTTGAATCCCAATTTGAACATCTTATCCATCCTTTGAAGATTGCACCAACTTTGTCAGAGTTGTCCGAAGGGGAGACGAAACAAAGTTTGGTTTGAAGGTTGTTAAAGCCTGTCCTCAAATTCCATCTTTAGAGATAGATTATAGAATTCCTATCCCTATTCCCTTTAAATTTAGTATTTCCCGGTCTGTTCAAACACCAGAGCATCATAGCCAAAACCCTTCATTTGCTTGACACAAAAAAATCGAACAATTACGTAAGTCCCCTTGGAATACCCAGCATATTCACATCAACCAACTGAGTCTTGTTGACGTGCTTTTTATGACGACATCAACACAGAATAAAGTTATCCAACGGTCACTCTATGCTCTCTTGATCAAAGTATTCCGCATGCTAAGATTGCGTGAAAGTTCATGCGTTCAACTCCAAGGTTCCTTTTATCGCGAATAGACTTAGTTGGTTGATGTGTATATGCTGGTTATTTCAAGGGGACTTACGTAGTTGTTCAATCATAGTGAAACAATGAATGATTTTGACGATATTGCTCTGATGTTCGAATCGATCGGGAAATACTGAATTAAAGGGAAAGGGATAGGAATCCTACAATCTATTTCTAAGGATGGAAGGCAAAACTAGCTTTAACAATCTCCAAACCAAACTGTGTATCGTCTCCTCTTCGGACAAGTCTGACAAAGCTGATGCAATCTTCAAAGGATAGGTAGATATTCAGATCGAGATTCAACATGCACGCCCCTTCACCACGAAGCAAGTGGACACGCGAATCACAACCGAAGTTACGTGCTGAAATTCCAGTTGACCACGCAGGGCAGACTTACCGTCAGCAAGCCCGCTAGTGGTATGGATATAGGGAGATATGTTCAAACCAATGCTGCATTCCACAATTAACACTACTTGCATGGAAACAAAATCTATTCTACTTTACTCTATTCGAATTGGAAAGACGAACAAGCCTTGCTAGCTACTCACAATAGGAGATAGAACCACCAAACAATGATAAATCTTTATTATGAGAGTGTTCACAACAACTTCTTACAAAGTCCTCAATGGGAAAACTTCCTTTCCTCCTCAATCTAAGCTAACTTCTAAGCTAAATGCTATATGCCTTCTATTCTCTAGCTCAACTCTATCTCTGATTCAATTCTAGTTCTAATGAATTACAAATGAGGGGGGATACCCCTTTTATAATAAACCCAGTCCAGGACGGTTCAGATCTGACAATAAAGGGCTCAGATTGAGCCACCCATGCCCTAATTAGGGTTTATGCCCTAAAAACCCCACTGAGAGGAGTGGGGCAATGAATGTGCAGAATATTCTCCACTCCTCTGCAGGCCCACTACCTGCAATCAATGCACATCGTCCTCCTGCAGCAGATCGTCATCCAGAAGAGCGTTTCCTTTCTTTCTGGCTGCAAATCTGGTGAACCTCAATACTTCCTCAACTTCCTGATCGGAGATAGGAGGAATGTGATCCAACTGAAACTCTAAAACTGCAACTGTTTGCCCATGCCGGGCACATGATTTCTTCCAGGCAACAAGGGCATCCTGGGTGTATGATACTGAGAAGAGGGCAGTGTTCTCGAAATCATCCTGAGTGAAGGTTTTCACTCAGAGAAGAAATCAATCCTTTAGTCCATCTGCAGTTATCTCTTCAGAAGTCAACCTCCTGGCAAAGATTGCCTCCAATGTGTTGAGAACTCCATCCAAGATGTTCGTCATGGCCTTCCTGACCCTGACCGAATCTGCTTGTGATGCATCATAGAATCCCCGGCCTGTGACTACTGAAGAATACCATCTGGCAAAGTCGTATCTATCTCCTTGCTGGATAACACCTCCCTCAACCAAAGTGTGTTGAGGTATGCTCATCAAAGCCCCTAGACGGAGAACAACTCTCGTCTGATAGATGCGAGCCTCACCCCAAGCATGGTTAATTGCCTCCATTCTAGCCATAATATCGGAAGCTTGCCCATAGGCATGTGCAAGATCTTCCATAAACTTTCTTGTCTCTGTACGCACACTGGCAACCCACGTGTCTGCCTGCTGTGCCATTCTCCTTAAATCTTCTAATCCACTGATTGACTCCCTGGAAAACTCAGCTGGGAGCTCGATTGCAGGATTTTCTTGCCCGCAAGGACGGGATAAGTGTTGCACGTAGCCAATCAGTGTCCGATGCTCTAGCTTCAACCTTTTGTACTTGCCCTCAACATGGGACAATCTGTCCTTGAGTGCCCGATAGGAATTATCGCACTCCTCTACCACCTGTGCCCCAGTAGGGCGGCCTAGTTCCATGGTTGTCACAATATAGTTCTCAGGAACGGCCTTGTCTGTATCACTTCCTCCCGTGGAATTGCCATATGCAAGGTTCGGGATCCATCCTCATCTGTGGATATTTTGGAAAACTTCCTAGCCTTCTTCTTCGTGGGAGGTGCATTGATCCTTTGCAGCAATTCCTCCATCTCGACTGCAGGATCAGTCTCATTCACAGGATCATGCCTCATCCTATCCCTCAGCCAGTCTGGCACCTCCTGTCGTGCGTCTGCTATGATGAAAGGCTTCTCTACCTCGGCCTCTACTTCATGGCCCTCGTTCCGATGAGGCTCATCATCATCTATGGGCTCAGTGTCTCCTGAGCTCTGGGCATCTCGATCGGAAGCAGCATCATCCTCGAGAGCTACCTCAATCTCATGCTCAAACTGAGTATCCGTGGCAGTGCCTTCATTGGTCTCCTGCCAATTCTCCTCTTGGGGCACGTTGATGCTCTAGCCCACGGACTCCCTACGAAGTGGCTGGCTCTCTATTTGTACTGCCTGTTCTGCCTATAACCTCTCCCTCTGATCAGCAAATAGGGACACTTCCTGTATGCTCGAAGAATGTGTTCGAGCCGGCATGTGCAAGGATTCCTCAACTATCACAGGCTCCGGTCGAACTGGCTCTTTTCCCCTAGGCTCTGGAGTTGGATTACTCCGTCTCCTCGGATCAGTTGTCTGCAACCTGCTGTCTCCCATCAAATTGTAGGTAAGGGGAATTGACCTTCCCTTTAGTCGGCTGACATGTCTCTCTATCCAACTCCGTGTAAATGTTAGGACTGGGATACAAAGTGTATCCAAGTTTGTGATCTCTGGCTCTGACCAATCTGGGAGTGGCAAGGGCGTGTTTCTTACTGTGTCGTAATCAGCCTGTACAACATTTATGTCCTCCTCAATCTGATCTAGTACAGGAATAATCTCGCACTCTCTGATCATTGCCAATGGTATCCGGGAAAACATCCTCTTTCTGACTTCGACCTCATCGACTGCACTTGCCCAAAAATCTTCTATTTGTGCCTTGTGCCTAAACTCCTCTATCAATACCCACCTGATATTTCTATGAGGATCGTAGTAGTGCCTGCTGGAATGGTAAGAAAGCTGAAAGAACTGGAGCTCCGCTTCTGCCTCCCTTGCTGCCTGCAGTGATGGGCATACTTCGTCTGAATTTCCCATAGCAATCGGGAACCCAAGTCCGCCCTTCTTCTTCTTCTTTTGGATCTTATCGTAGGCAATTAGTTGCCTAGAAACTTCCAACATCACTACCCTGTTCGTGGGATATCGGGGCAACCTGTATGGGTAGGAAGAGAATCCCTGCAGCCTTATGTAAGTGAATTTTGGGAATTGGATAAACCAACATCCAAATTTCTCAATCATTTCTTGTGCCTCCCTCGATATTCTGTGATGGGTCCTTTGCTGCAAGGTCCTCGTGATGTGCATAGTAAAGGCATCGTTGACTCTTTTGTAATTAATAGTGCTTGTCAAATGCAACTGCGGACAAGCCTCGAATATTTTGAATTGTTGAGAACCGCAACCAATTGGTTCTTTGTAAGAGATCCCCCTATATCTTGTCATGCGAGCCAGCATATAGACAAGGTAAGAGCCCATATAAAATGTTTTGGTCCTCCTCACATTGCAGAGCTGCTCATGTAGACCATCACTGATTAACAATGCCCAATCCATGAAATCCTTGCCCTCCAGTACCAAGTTGACAAAGTAAAACATCCAAGGTTCTAAGACGAACGCTTGGGGACACCCTCCAACTCTACTCAACATCATAATCAGGTCGCCAAACTCTTGCTTCAAGTCTTCGGAAATTATCTGTTTGGGCAACTTCGTACGAGTTGGTTTGGGCTTGATCATCCACCTAGTGTTTATTACATCAGCACACCGGTCTGTTGTAGATGAATACATTCTGTCAGCCCTGTCCTTCGTTTTGTAAATCATTTTCTCGTGGGCGGGGATCCCGAATGCTTCTCCGATTGCTTGTGGTGTCAGGTTAGCCAGCACCTTGCCATCTGGCGCAACGATCGTCCTCTTCTCTGAATCGTAGTGGTGAGAGCATTCCATAATGAGCTCCGGGCACTGGATGGCTGGTGGAAAATTTGCAGCTGCATATAACCCACTTCTGACAATGCTATGTGAAGTCACTGATGGGCGATGGCCTCCAGTCCCCATTATCCTTCTTTTGAACGCCTCCAGGTTAAACGAGCCCAGGTTTGTGTCTGCCAGCCTGCCCAACTTTGATGTGAATTTTGATTCTGGCAGGAAAGACTTGCTTAATTTCTTGATTACTGCCTGTCTGGACTCAGCGTGGACGTTCTTGCCTGCAGCTCTTCTGCTTGACTCGGCCATTCTCAACTGCGCCTGTTTACTTCAAGGTTTTCTTAGAAGTTTCTCTACTTGCAGCAACACAATGTCAAATGCTGGGAAATGTTTGCCTGCAGCTATTCGCCCTCAACAGATTTGAAACTTTTTTCTTCAAGTTCGTACTTCACACTTTACTTCTCAACAACTTAGAAAGTTTCTCTTCTTGAATTTGTATCTTCATAGCAGGTTTGTAAATTCGTACTTCAGCATTTAGTAATTTTAGATCTTTGCATGCAATTTTGTACCTCTCAACAACTTTACTCTTTGGTAAATCAAATCGCACCTTTCATCAAGTTGAGGACTCAAATCATCCTTTCAGCCTTTAGCAACTGGAGACTTAGAAGTTAGCACTTGCAACAACTCACTCCTCTTCACAAGCTCGACTTCTTCAGCAACTTCAAACTCTCACTTTGCAAGCTCGTACTTCAGCCTTAGCAAATATTTTGCACTTAGCAATCTGTGAGAAGAATGAAAAGGACTCAAAATCTTATAGCCAGGTCGAAATCCAGTAGAGGCTATACTTAGCACATTTTCGAATTCCATTTTCCCTCTCTTTGCCAGTCGCAACACTTGTCGTCCGGAGTATCGGAATCTTGAGCTTCTAGAATTTCGAAATTCCATCACTCTTGCACAGGCCTGCTTCATCATATTTGCTTCTTTAAAATATTAAACCAATCACCTCTTCGAACAATTTTACTTTATCCGGCTAAGTCATTTGATTTCATGTTGTAAAATCATTCAAGTCATCCAGTTCAATTCTTGAGCTAAAACATCCTTCGAGAAGAGATATTCATCTCTTTTGCCTTAGAGAAATTTTAAACTTGTCTTAGAAAATTCATCAAAACAGGCACCGAGTAAAATTTCTCTGTCAAAACGACACAAGCGAGGTGTGCAGTAAGTTCAAATCACCTTTGAATTGCGAACGTTCAATACCCAGAAGAAAATTCCCTTCAGAACTTATAGTTTTCATGTGTATTCGGATGAAGGGGTACGTTTAATTTTTATTATTTTGAAAAAAATCATAAAATCGCTAAGGTTCATTCATTTTCACTCTGGATGTCTTCCACACCTGCAACCTTCAATTTTCTCTGCCTTGGCACCTTTTGTGATTCTCCTGAAAAAATCCCCTCCTGTCTGGCTTTGGGCGCATTTCATCATGTTCTTGGAAATTTTAATACCTCCTCTTCCTAGGCGTATTTTACACCCTACCAAAATTTTGCCTCAGGAAAAATTCCTAGGAAAATTTCATATTTAAATTACCCATGAAGGGCACATTTCATCTCATGCATCAACCTTTGCTTTCACCCCTTTGGCATTTTCATGCCTAGAAGCTAACACTTTACCTTTTTCATCTCACAAGCAAGGGCGCATTTCATGTGTGGTGGAGGAATTTCATGGCGCATTTCCCCTAGTCAATTTCCACTCTTGGGCGCATTTGAGGTAGCCAACTTTCACCTTTGGGCGCATTTAGGGGGGGGAGAAAGAATTCTGCCCACACTTAGAGTATTTTCCATCTCTAGGCTTTCTTTCCCTTGGCGCGTTTTACATGCCTCTTGCCTTGGGCGCAAATCACCCATGCTACTTTCATTCTTGGGCGCGTTTAGCCTAGTCAACTTCCACATGTGGGCACAAATAGGGGTGTTGACTTTCTTTCTAGGCGCATACCACCCTTGCAAAGGAAGGCGTCATCCTCTTGTGACCCTTCATCTACCTTTGGCGCATTTAGGCCAAGCAACCTCCATTTCCCAAGCGCATTCTCCTATGCAAGATGGAAAACCCACGCCTAGCTAGTGGCTCTTCAGCTTCCTTGGGCGCATTTCATTGTGTTGGAAGGAATTCCGCCCCTTTTGAGTGACTCTTCAACTCCTTTAGGCGCATTTGCTAGTGTGAGAGGGAAGTTTCTTTGCCTTAGGCGCATATTGGCTTGTGAGGAGGAAAATGTTATGCCTTAGTGAATTTTTTCACATTTTTGGTGACCCTTCAGCTTCTTTGGGCGCATTTAGCCTTTGCTCAAGGAAATCCCACACTTAGAAAATTTTGAAGCTTTCATTCCTCCTGGGCGCATATGAAGGTGTGTGCCTGTCAGCTATATTTGTAAAATTTCCAACACCCCAACCCTATTCTGGCCTTCTATTTTTAGCAAATTCGGAGAAATTAGGGTTTCATTGATTTTCACCCTGTTCCGAGCTGGAAGTGGCGTGGCTATGCCCTCATTGACCTGTATCACCTCGTTTATACCTGATTTGGCACCGTACATGCTATTTTTAGCCATTTGTTGTTTTTGGCAAACCTTAGGATTGATCAATTTCGTTCTCCGTTTGCTTTGAAATTTGTTCCACTTGTACTTGATGCTGCAAGGGGCTCGTTCACACCTTTTCCCTGACGAGGACGTGCTATTTTTAGCCATTTGGTGACTTGCTAAAAATAGTAAGTATTCAGATCGTGTTCAAATTTTACCAGCAGGTAGCCGGAAGGATGCTGATTCCGATGGCGTGCTTCGTTCTGTCATTTCTGCATTTTGCTTCATCTATTTTTAGACGTGGTAGGGGAAACCCTAATCTGATCTGCATGTGCTCCGATTTGTTCCTGGCTGTCCTGGATCGTGCCTAATTGCATTTGATTGCTGGGCTGGAGTGGTGGGTAGCTGCTGGGATGATACTGCTATTTATAGTAAGTGCCTGGGAAGTGGCCATCCAGATGTCGGGCGAGTTTGCATGTCACAGTGCCCGTGGGATCTCAAAAAACCCAGAAAAACCCAGAAAACTGGTCAAAGTTTTGGCACTGGCTAAAAATAGTAAGTCCTTGAAAACTGACCCGATCCATCTGCATGTCATATCATTGCGAAGGCCTCGCAAAACCCACATGGAATATCTGAACATGCACTGAAAATTCTTGCATGCAAACCCTAAAAATAGCCTCGAGAGGCTGAACTCTGAAAGTCACCATCTCGGTTTGCATGTAACATCATCGCGAAGGTCTTGAAAAACCCAGATCAATTCCCCTGTCACTCGCCGGAGAATTGCTCGTTTAAATCCTGAAAATAGCCTCCGAAGGCTTAACTGCTAAAAATAGCCAGTTGTCGGAATCCATTCAAATTTCACGTGTAGGCATTCTGAAGCTGCCTGATTGTGGTGGAACTGACAGAATTCCAAAATTTCGATAAAATAGTCCCAAATTGAACACTTACTAAAAATAGTAAGTTGTCGGAATACAGTGAAAATTTAGTGGGACCCTGCTGGAAGTCCTCTGACTGCTGTACTAAGCTCGAATTTCAATTTTACAACTCAGTTTGACCTTTAATAAGCCTGACTGATGAAAACCCTAGTTTCATAGACTTGAACAATACTTCAACCAAGGTCAAACGACGGGACATCCCTGGAAGGATCAGAGATAGAGAGAGAGAAACGCACTAACAAAAGCCAAAAGACCAGAACGGAGCAAAAATTAGGGGGGTCCCCATCTGGGATGGGGTGATGTGTGAAAAAGGTCACAACAAGTCTATTCGCGATAAAAGGAACCTTGGAGTTGAAAGCATGAACTTTCACGCAATCTTAGCATGCGGAACACTTTGATCAAGAGAGAATAGATTGACCGTTGGACATTTTATTCTGTGTTGGTGTTGTCATAAAACACACGTCAACAGGTCCAAAAAATAAATGCCGACATATAGGGAGGTTGTACAGTCTTTGAGGTTGAAGATTTCATTGTGCCTTGATCTTAGCAATAAATATCATCATTCAAGGGTTTTACCAGCATGTTATTTCAGATTTGAAGGTCAAGTCTTGCATTATATTCAGCTCTATACATTTGTAATATCAAATACTTTCAGCTGATAATTTAATGATTTATACTAAAAAATTCTGAATTTTATAATAGCTGGTTCATAACTGAAATAGGCATTCTTGTTCCGACATTGTGCTATTTTTATTGTCATTTTGTCAAACATTTGTCAAAACACAAAAAAGAAAAAATTAGCTTGGCACATTACACATGCTATTTACGCTTTTTTCTAGTGTTCCACAGGGTTTCGGGGACGGGGACAAGGAGACGACATGGGACACGTTTCGGGGACGCAAGGACAGGGGGTCTAAGTTTGGGGGCGGCGAGGGGACGGCATGGGGACGGCGGTGGGGGAGCAACGGGGTGCTGAAATACATATAGTACATGAAAAAATAGTTATAAAAAGATGTATAAGTATAAGGATTATACATCTTGGAGACAACTAGGAGTCCCCTAGACGTCTTGAGGACACCCCAGTGTCCTCGAAGTCCTAGCGGCGTCTTGGAGACAACGACACTGGTGGTGGGATGGTGGTGCTGATGGTGGCCTAGTGGGGGACGTCCCCCCCAAGTCTCCAAGACGTCCCCGTCTAGGAAACGCCAAGTTTTTTGGGGGAGACACGTCCCTATGGAACACTTCTTTTTTCAGAAAGGGTAAAATTCCTAAGATATAGAAGATGCACAAATCTTTTAAAAAGTATTCTCAAATTCTATGGGAAAGTTTCTTGTTAGTACCATCTATAATTTACAAATCAATGCATCCTATTTTACATCAATCTATCTAATGACCATCTTATTTAGCAATAGAACCCCAAGGTTAAATGTTTCATTGGGAAAAAATGTCGCACTTCAATTTTAGTGCATGACAATGGCTACCCTAAGATTCATTTACTTCTATGCTCTCCCTCCAAACCAATCATTGGAAAAAATACATAAAAATAATGTAGAACAAATATGCACCTAAATGTAAGATTTCAAGTTGATATTGGATGAATGCAACACATTGGATCAATATATATCAAGTGCCATATTTTGTCTAATATATAAACAATTAGATAAATTGTATTTGTACATATAAATGTGTACAATTGAAATAGTATAAAAAAAAACCATTTCTAAATATTATTGCAATGGCTTTTACAAGACCTACAAGACAAATTGGCAAAAAGAAGATAGTTGTGTCATATTATACTTCTTTTGCATTCTTAGACAAAGATACTAGCTAGAAGAAGATTACAATTTGTATCTTTCAAATGTTCAAAAGCTTTGACTCTTGACCATTGAATGCTAGAAGAGCATCCTAATTAACACTCTAAATTTTATAGCATCCTAATTAACACTAAATTATTCTTCATGAGTATATAAAAAGGGATAAAATATGAAACTGAACTTCTATGATCTTATAGAAGATATTAAATGCATATTCTATGGGTATCATATGTGTGTGAGTCCATTTTATATGTATATGTATGTGCACATACATGTATATATGTATATTTATATGTCAAGGATACATGGGGACATATCACAGGGGGTTTTTCGGTCATCCACGTACTCATGATGTTTAAAGGATGCAGGGACAATTCAGAATCATCCCCAAGCAATGTCCATTTTCTTTTGTTGGACCAAGGAAATCCCAAAATAGTCTCAAACGTTTGGGGACAAAAGCAGTGCTTCAACATCTAGGTATGTCAATGACATCCCTTGATTGTCCCAAGGTCATCAATGATATCCCTCAACCATCATAGGGATGGCTAGTGGTCCCTTTATGGCAGGCATGTTTCTAAAAAAAAGTACAAAATTAAACCAAAGAAACTAGGTGATATGTCAACACCAATCATTAGGAGCATATTGCAGAGACACACATAACAATTGTGTCAATTATTCTTGTTGATCACTCACACTAGTTTTAGTTTTCATTTTAGCATTTAAAAAAAAAATTGTTTTTAGACGATTGGGCATCTGGGTCCATTCAACTCATCCAAGGCATAGCCTAACAACCCAAATATGTTTGAGGGTCCTCTCAAGTCCATTCATAGCAAAACCCAATGGCTTGGATATGTCTAAGATGTACCTAGGGCATACTTAGGCCATTTGTGCCATGTCCTTGACAAACCTAAAGCGGATCCATCCCCAAATAGAGACCTAAACTTGTTTGGGCTAGGTATGGAGCACATACCAAGTCTGTCCAAGCCTTGACCTTAATAGACTGGAGGAGTTCCATTCCTAGACAAACACTTTAACTCATTTGAGCTTGGTATAGTGTGATGTCCCCATTTTCGGCCCAAGTATTCAAAGAAGAAATAATTCACTTAATTAAATTAAATTGTCTAAATTAATGTTTTTAAGTTGAATATTTTATGTTCATAAAGTGACTTTACCTGGGGCCAAAAAAAAATTTTTAAAAATTATGAAGTTACTTTTTTGAGAAAAAAGAATTAATATTTAAAAAGTGGTTCTATAATTAAAATTCTGAAAAGTTCCAAGCGGGTTTTAAAAGGAGGATTGTGGAAACTCATTTGATAATTCGTTGGTTATTCATTTTGATGAAACCCTCTTGGGAAGTTTGTGCTATTGTTCAACTATCTAGCCTAGGACAAAAACCCTAAGGCAATACTGGTTTTTGTGGATGAAAACCCACTTGGCCAATTTTTTGGTGGATTCATCCAAAATTCACAAGTGCAGATTGATTCAGGCTTTGCAGGATTTGAAGCAAAACGACTTATCTTTCATATTCACGGTTTGCCAAGCTTTCAAATACAATGTTATTGAAGATTTGTGAACAAAAATAAATTTGTTATTGTGGTGTGTATGAATGATGAATTCAAGTTACATAACAAAATTAAGGACAAAATTGACATTCTTTTGACTAGGAGAATTACTTAACCATAATAATCATCAAAGACTAGAAAAACATGTAGTAGATAGTCAGAGTTCATTGAAAGCGTGCAGCAGAAAAAATCAACTCATCAGCTGAATGAATAAATATTAGGTAAGTTTTGTAGAGACTAGATGATTTGTAGACAAAATAACATCCCTCCCAATGTTTGGCAACCCTACGTAAGGTAAGACCTGAGCCAGCTAATATGGTAGTGAAAGGTAAAGGCATATTATGAATTGACAATAATGCACACACATAGCAAGTCCAGAACTTTCTCAATAAATATACCCGACCTTAACAGGAGTTAAAGATAAGAAAATCTGATCAAATATAAATGGGTTCCACCAAAAAAAAAAAAAAAAATTGATTTTTAAAGGTTAATAAGTTCAACTTTCGAATTTCAACTTGATACTTGAAAAAAAAAATCTTATCTGCAAAAGCCTTCCAAACCATATTCTAATAATCCTAGGTAGTACTAAACAAGGGAAGCTTTGGGATAACACAATTCATCCACATAACTTCTGAAAGTTGCATCCACTCTGCAAAAATGTCAGGATAATATTCATTATATTAAAGTTATCAATTTCTAGATGATGTGTGAGTAAAAATCCAGTAAGAACTCACAATAAATACAAGCATTTCTACTCCAGCATACCAGAAATGTAGGTGTTATCAATCTCCACCATTGTCCATCCAAAATCAGCTCATTTATCTTTGCCCCATAAAGCAGAGGCAGCGACATGCTCCCAATATCTGAACCTCTAACTGGACTTGCAAGCTCGAAGAGGTAAACTGCAATGTTGATTGCAACCAAAACATTTCTGCATAGAAAAACAAATTATGTTTACAAATCATTATACCTAAACATTTGTCCTCGAGATTTGATACCTAACATTTAAACAATATGCACAGGATGTTAGAGCTTTAAATATTAAGAATACAGCTTAGCAGATCATCTTATGAGAAATATGTTGCATGTGGTTACGAGGTGCAGCTCAGATTAAAAAGTGTTTACAGTTATAGGAAAAAACAATTTTGTGGACCAAACCAAATGGAATCCACACTCCACATTTCAAATAAAGAGAAATTTCTGTTAAGTAACACACACACGCTTGGTAAGGAATAAGGCAATTTTACTCCAACTCCTACACATAACAGACATGGATAGTCATTCTGAAACTTAAACTATGGAAAGAAGTTAGCTTTCTCTCACATACAATTCGAGGCTTATACGACTGCCAAATGAAGGATTGGGATGTGAAGCATAGTCACCATGTTCAGATAGTATGGTAGATTTGAGAGGGCAGAAGGTTTGGCAAACTTCATTCTTAAAACAAATTTGGAATACTCATAAAATATAAGATCATAGATATCATAATCATTTCTATTTTTATTGATATATTTCCCTTCTGCTTCTCTTATGAAACAACTTCCCATTGAAATGGAAACAAATTACTTATTTTTTAAAAGCAAAACCAGAAACATCTAATCTAAGTGTTGGTCCCAAATTTAGCACAATACAACATCCATCAATGAAACTAGAACTGGAGCAGAGAGGAACATAACACTGGGCAAATTGATTGGAAGAAAAAAGATATTTTCAGTACAAAGTCATGGATTTACATGGACCATTTGAGCCATTCAATTGGCCCTGTCCAGCTTTTTCCTCTGGAATTCTATAACTTATTTTATTTATGGTGATGTTCAGATTCTAACGAACTATTTTTCAGTTCATTTTTTGACATTTTTTTTATTTTTGTATGTCCCTTCATTTTTTTATTGTATTTGGCCACTAGTGTTGAGATACTAAACTAACTATATTCATTCATATTTTGATGTTTTAATGTTTTGTTAAGTTTCCAAATCTTTTATTGAAATCTTAACCAGGTTCTTTGGGAATTAGTTTGATCTGCATAAAAGATCAGGGTTCAATGAAATGTTTTGTGTAACCTGCATTTAATCCTGAGTCAGGGAATTAATTATGACAAGTTCTTCATCCCTGACCAAGATCTCCTGGATCCAGAAACATCCCTCCCCCCTACAACCACTAAAAATCATTTATTTTAGGAGGGTAAAATTCTAACACCCAGATTTGAGATTTTTGAACAATAGAATGTTTTTTGGGGGGAATTTATTGCTGGTAAGCAGAAACCAAAAGCTGAGAAAAAAAAAAAAAAGGAAGTGTTGGCACTCCAAAATTTTGAGTCCCATTTTTGTGCCTAAGCCATGGCTGCCCAAGTTTGTAATTGATTTGAGATATCTGTTAGACTTAGGGGTGGTCTTTCTTGGCACCAATGGATAGAACATAAAAAATTAAGTCTAATTTCCTTTAGAAAATTTGTAAAATATGCTAAGGAGAAAGAGTTATAGCCTTGTGGGTTTTCCCCTTGCATCTAGATCTGGTTAACTTCCCCGCAAGGTGCAATTCAATCGGTTTGTCCTGCAATTGTCTTGTTCAATTGAATTTCCCCGCAATGACCTGTTGCGCTTTGCATGATATGCAGATATTATCCATGTACCTCTTAAAATCCCGCAATGTCCTTATGACCCTTGTTTTTCCGCAACCATCTCGAGTGTTTAAAAAATGACAACGTGCTATGGTTGCTTTCTCGCAGGCCTAGTCTTGTGGGCCAATCAATAAATGCTAAGTGTCACGAAAATCTTGAGCCTAGGGTTGCACCAAAATTGCAGATTTCAGCTAACCATTATCTGCAGGTCAACGGGATCCAACTTCCCGCGAAACTTTTCGGCAGGTTCTTAAGTTCACCAAACTTGGAGTTGGTTGAAATTGGATTTTGTCGAAGAATTGTGTTACTGAAGAAGATCTTTTCAAAATATTCTATAGCTGAATTTGGCAGCTTGTTTGGTTCACGATCCTGCCGGTTCATCGAAAATGTAGTTCACCAAAAGGTAAGTTTGTCGAAAGGAAAGAAAGATCAAAGGCAAAGGTTTAAAGATTTCGCCAAAAGGTGAAATGGCAATTAATTGCTTTAATAAACAATGAGAGGAATACTCCTTATATAATAAACTACAAGATGATGTTTCTAAAAAGAAACAATCGTGAACAAAAACTATAAACTGAAAGTTGCTAAAACTAACTAAAGCAAACTAAGTTAACTGAAAATGAACTAGCAACTAACTAACAACTAAGATAACCATTAAATATTACAATAAAACTTTAATAAAAGAAAGGTTAGCCGAAATCAAAGTTGGCTGAAAGTTGTTATGATGCACATGGGCTATAAAATTACACAAAGAGCATAAAGGCGAGATTGAATGATGTAGGAGCATCTAGGGGTGTAAGGCAATCTTGCATAACAAAAAATATTGCTAATTTATTTTGTTGTAATCAATAAGGGCTAAAGTGTGGAAAATAAATATTTTAATTTGAAATAATGTGATTTTCCCTTGTGGTGATATGTAAATGCAATTTTTGAAGGAAATTTGCTGAGGTAAATGTTTCCAAGGCGTTTAAATGGTAAAATATTCCTTTTGGGCATTCATTTCTTGGTGGTGACCACTTGGGGTGCATGTGTTTGCATGTTCAATTGCATGCCATTGCATGTTTGTGCCACAAGCTTTGCATGTTACTGCATGTTCATATTTGGAGCTGTCGGGGCTGCCAGAGATCAATGAAGATGCAAGAATTGACCAAATTTGATTGGCCATGGTTTAAGTGCCCATGTGAAGGCCATGTGAGCATTGAGTAATTTTATTATTTTTATGATTATTTCTCCAAATGGGGTGTGGGTTTTCCAAAGGCGTGTTTTTCTTGTGATTTTGGAAAACCATAGTGGTTTTCTCATTCTAAAACTTCTATATTATGATGCCTTGTCATTTGGGGATATGTCTTTGGGAGTTTTTGTAGGTGAGATGGGGAGATGCTGCCATTGTTGCCGATTTCTATTTCCATAGAAGCCCATGTTTTAGGGAGCTAGTGAGCTCCACATTTTGGGAGATAATGAGCTAGTGAAGTTTGTGTGAAGGGAGCTTGAGAGCTTTAGCTAAAAGAAGGTTGAAAGAGACCAAGAAGACATTTTTGTTGTAGGTTTGGAGGTGTGCTACAGCAGCAATAAGATTGATGATTTCATGGTTTGTTTGTAGCAGTGATTTCTAATGATGAATGCAAGTTGAAGGAGCTAGAATCGAGTGAAAGAAGAGAGTGAGTGAAACTATTTTGTATTTGATTTTTGCTGTCATATTTCAATCTCATATCAGATTTGTAATGTCTTTCATCAGCCCATATGCCTGCGAAACAATGTATTTTCAGAAATGCTTTCTTGTTATGTAATTGAAGGAGATTTTGAATGAACAAAGAAGAATACTTCTTGCAGATTTTTCTGTTGTTTAAAACCATTTCTAAGTTAAATTTTCAGATTGTTGTGAGTATGTGAATGAGGGTTGGATTGTTTACTTCACTAGGTGTAATTCAACGTACTACAGAAGTGAACTAGAATATACACAGAACATAGAATAGAACTACATATTCGAGAACACAAGATGCTTGAAATATGGAATGCTTCAATTCATTTGCAGTAAATATCAACATGTACAATAATATGAATGTCACAGTATCATCAATCATCACATAACATCTTCCTAACTACAGAGACTCAATACATATAATGCTCGGCGGTGGTTGAACAACAAACCGTCGTGACATTTCATAACCACAACTAATCACTAATCGGGACTTAGTTACCCAAATGCACATGACATTTATTACTTTAATTATTCCCGCCAACTATAGTTTTATTAAGCATAACAACTGGCTGACTACAACCGACTACAACTAAAGATATTTGACGGCTTACATCATCCCCCCCACAAAAGAGGAAGACGACATGACAAGCCAAAAAAAACAAGGAATGATGTTGTACAGAAAGCTACTGAGAGGAAGGGGGAAGCGAGGACGTCCCTGGATGAACCGATGACATCGGGGTGGCTGCCTAAGAGTGTTTTTCCTTCAATCGCCTCACTTCCTCTATACGCATGCGGAGCTGGAGATCGACAAGGATCTCCCGTTCCCTAGCGGCTTTCACCATACAAGCTGCCTCCATCAACTGACTTTTGGCCTTGTCCTCCTCCATGCTCCTAGTTTTCAACTGTTCTTCCAACTCCTTGACTCTCTGTTCCCACACTTGATCCCTCTACCGAGTCTCCTCCTCCCTTTGCCGAGACTCCTCCTCCAAACTGGTCACCTTGGCCTCCAAGGCCGCTACCTGGGTCTCCTAGGAACTGGCTATCTAAGTCTGCTCTGCCAACTGAGTTTGCAAGTTCTTCATAGCTATTGCCAACTTATCTTTGACCTTCTGCAACATCCTGTAAGCTTCTACCTTCCCTGCCACTGCCAGCTCAGCGAACAGCATTTGCCGCTTCACGGTATAGAAGACATCACGGAAGGCTAATTCAATGTGATAGAGATTCTCCAAGACTCCAACATCCCTTCCTACCATCCTCGGTTTTACCCCGCCATGCTTTGAGCATTGTCGGGGCCTCGCCTGCCGGCCAACCCTGGCTAGTGAAGATACGAGTAAACTCTGCCTCACACCCCATCTGTACGAACCCACAAATCCGCCACACCTCCTGGCCCACTAGTGGGGAGCGACCAACTTTGAGCTCCTTCGAGATGTGTCCTACCTGCATCATTACCCGCCCCATGTGTTGGAGCTCCTCTAAATATCTCTACACACTCCCCAAAGGATCTGATGGATCAGGTTGTGATATCTCTACCACATAATTGCCAGACCCACCAAACTCGCTAGAGTCATCCTCCTCCTCTTCGCCAGGTGCTAATGGTGCCTCCTCATCTGTCGCAGGGGTCTCCCTCAATGTTTGCTCCTCATGCTCTTGTGCCACTGTTGTTGTCTCTCCAGCTATGTCTACCTCGCCTGTAGTCACTAGCGGTTGCTGGTGCACCTCCTCCGCCAACCTCGCAGTATCACTCAGCTGGGTTTGAAGAGTTGAGCCTCCTACATCAGTGTCGCCGGCCAACCCTTTTGGAGGGCTCTCGACAGGTTGCTCGGCCACCTCCAATGTGAAGCCCACGGATGCCAGTCAGTCATCAATTTGGGCCACTCCTGGCTCTCCTGGCAGTGTAACAGGGGGAAAAAGCTCCTGCATTGTGATTGTTCCCCGAGTCCCTATTACTGGTATTTCTGGCAATGCGGTCAAGGCGGATGGTGATATACCTACCAAGCCTGGCAAAGTGACCCCTAAAGTTGCCGAACTAGGTAATTCATCTCCTACAGCCAACTTTGGCAATATCTCACCTGAATTCGCCAACCCTGGTAGTACCTCTAGTGAAGTTGCCAAACTTGGCAGTGTGGCTAGACATCCTGGCGGCAGTACCTCTACTAAAGTTGCGCTACCCCTTGACCCCGTTGGGGGCGTGCCCCCAAACCCCCGCGAGGGGCGCTGCCCCCGGACCCCCATCAAATTTGTTGGAATTTTCAAATTGCAGTGCAACCAACCATCATAGTACAGTCACAGGAGCATTTGGCTGCTGAGCAAACGAGAGTTGCAGCTCTCGAGGAGAAGTTGGCGAAGAGAGATAGAGTATTGGGTGAGAGTGACAATCAGTTGGCAAAGAAGGATCAACTATTGGTAGAAAAAGATACGCAGAGGATTGATGTGCAACGACTTTCAACCAAGAGGGAGAGTCGGCCATAGGGAAAAGAGAAGGAATTGGCTAGCACCAAGCAGGAACTCGAGTTGGCATTTTTGGTTTTCAGTCGTCTGGAAGACGACTACTTTGTGGGTGGGATGATGTAGTCAGCCGAGAGTGTACTTGGTCGGCTATGAGTCATAAGTAAATTAGACTTTAGTTAATATTAATAATCCATGTACTTATGTTATGTACGTGTCATGTTAGTTAGTTGTCTCAAGAATTAAGTTCCTGACGAAGTAATTAGTTATAATGAAGGGACGCGACGGTTGGTACCTCAACCACCACCAGAGTACTATATGTACTTGAGTCATGTAGTCAAGAAACATTACGGTTCTACTATGCTATGCTATTAACTGTCTAGAGACATTATGATGTAAGGGACGAATACTGAATAAAGCAATACATCTATTATCTGTGCAATTTCCATGTGATTAATAAATGTTGTCAATGTTATTTTATATTCCCGTTTACTTTGCACGTCATTGTACCCATAGCAAGTAAATATGGATTTCCCTACATCAGTGGTATCAAAGCGAGAGTTCTTTAGTGTGCAGGCAGAAGCGCCGATGTGAGGCAGTTTGCACTAGGACTCGTGGTGGTCTGTGTGTGATTTGTGTGTAGACAGATCGTCGAATGTGATGCAGTATATACCAAAGAGGATGGAATGGGTCATGAGGAGGCCCATAAGAATTTTGTTCTGCAAACAATATTAGGAAGAAGTGGAAAATAGGAAGTAACATGAAAATTTTGAAAATCTCCAAGTTGAAGTAAACATATTAAAAAAGAAGGTTAAGGAAGAAGCAAGAATTTGGGAAGAGAGATATGAGAAGAAGAATGTTCTCTTGGAAGACGACAGCGAAGAGAAGATCAAAAAGAAAGAGTGTTGTAGCCCTTTGGTAGGGGTTGAATGTAAGGAAGAATATGTGGGGGCAACCCACACAAATGGAGAAGATAATGAGATGCAAGTTTCAATGATAGCATGTGAATGGAGTGCATTATGTAAAGTGGATGAAGAAGGTTTGCAATCAAAAATTGTGAACGTGGATGGTCCTAAGTTTGATGAGCAGGTTGGAGAGGAAGAGGAAGATCTCTTGTTGAAAGAAGAGATGGAAAGAATAAACAAATTGTTGGAAGGACAAATGATGGAAAAAATCGAAGAGGATTTTACAAAACTTGTCATTGGAGGTGAGAAGATGGATGTTGCAGCGAATAATGAGGAAAAAGATGTTAGGACAGCGAACAAGAATGAGGTAAACTTTAATTATGAATTTAGTTGTGATGATTCTATACCTTCTTTGGTGAAATTAGAAGAGGATGTCGAGCAAAAAGAGAGTATGCAAATGGAAATTTCTAGTTTCCATGGAGTAGTAATTGCAGATTTGTATAAGAATATAGTAGATTTCAATTGTTATTTGAATAATACAAATTTGGATGTAGAATTTGTAGAGGATGTTGCATGTGAAACTGGTGTAGGTGATCAGTTTGTAGTGGGTTGAATTCTACAAGAGCAGAGAGGAGGATGTATGGTATTAGGAGGAGGAGGACGGTACATGGTGGATACAAGTCCACAAGAGGAGAGAAGAATGGAGTGCAGAGTTGTTAGAGGAGGAGGTTGCTTGTTCTAGCTAAGTGTTAGAAGAGGAGAAAGAAGACTCAATTGCAAGTACCAAATTCAATGATGGAGTTTGTTGAGGATTGCTTGCAATCCGAAAAGGTACTACTACCACTCAACTCCATTTCGTGAATCCCTATTCACAAAAATTTTCCTACCCCAAGTGTCTGATGTAGGAGCATCTAGGGGTGTAAGGCAATCTTGCATCACCAAAAATATTGGTAATTTATTTTGTAGTTTTCAATAAGGTCTAAGGTGTGTGGAAAATAAATATTTTAATTTGCAATAATGTGATTTTCCCTTGTGGTCATATGTAAATGCAATTTTTGGAGGAAATATGTTGAGGTAAATGTTTCCAAGGCATTTAAATCGTGAAATATTCCTTTTGGACGTCCATTTCTTGGTGGGGACCACTTGGGGTGCATGTGCTTGCATGTTCAATTGCATGCCATTGCATGTTTGTGCACCAAGCTTTGCATGTTATTGTATGTCCGTATTTGGAGCCGTCGGGGCAGCCAAAGATCAATGAAGATGCAAGAATTGACCAAATTTGATTGGCCATGGTTTAAGTGCCCATGTGAAGGCCATGTAAGCATTGGGTAATTTTATTATTTTTATGATTATTTCTCCAAATGGGGCATGGGTTTTCCAAGGAGATGTTTTTCTTGTGGTTTTGGAAAACCATAGTGGTTTTCTCATTCTAAAACTTCTATATTATGATGCCTTGTCATGTGGGGAGATGGCTTTGGGAGTTTCTATAGGTGAGATGGGGAGATGCTACCGGATGGAAAAAAGGATTTGAAGACTCCATTGTTGCAGATTTCTATTTCCATAGAAGCCCATGTTTTAGGGAGCTAGTGAGCTCCATGTTTTGGGAGATAGTGAGCTAGTGAAGTTTGTGTGAAGGGAGTTTGAGAGCTTCAGCTGAAAGAAGGTTGAAAGAGACCAAGAAGACATTTTTGTTGTAGGTTTGGAGGTGTGCAACAGAAGCAAAAAGATTGATGATTTCATGGTTTGTTTGCAGAAGTGATTTCTAATGATGAATGCAGGTTGAAGGAGCTAGAATCGAGTGAAAGAAGAGAGAGTGAGTGAAACTATTTTGTATTTGATTTTTGTTGTCATATTTTAGTCTCGTATCAGATTTGTAATGTTTTTCATCAGCCCATATGGCTGTGAAACAATGCATTTTCAAAAATGTTTTCTTGTTATCTAGTTCAAGGAGATTTTGAATGAACAAAGAAGAATACTTCTTGCAGACTTTTGTGTTGTCTCAAACCATTTCTAAGTTGAATTTTCAGATTGTTGTATGTGAATGAGGGTTGGATTTCCCTACATCATTGAAGGCATTGTGAGGATCGGCATGTGAACCGGACAAAGGTCCAATGTGGACTTGATCCATAGGGTTATTTCTCCCCAAGTCCAAATGGTGATCGGATTCCCGAAAATGATGGTCTTGTGGATTTTTCGGGTGCATCGGGATGTTGAAGGATTTTCATGGCTCGTTGGATGTGTTCCAATGTCAGTTGGATCTTTGCATGTCCCGATGGAGGCTTCCTTTTCGCCTCAATTCAATGAAGGCGGATATTCCACAAAAGGAGTTTTGCGGGTGTTTGAAGGTCATCCAAACCTTGTGGAAAAAATGGTAGGGTCTGAATTATGTGCATGAGGGTTGGATTTTCACACGACTGGTTGGGATGGGAATTCCCGCAAGCATGGCTTGTGAAACTTTTGAGTGCATCGGAATTTGGCAAGTTTGCGATGACTTGGTGAATGTGAGTGTTCCAAAATGACCTGATATGTGCCAAAATCATGCGAAGGTGTTTTGCGGATATCTTAGGAGCCATTTGAGCCTTTGCGAAGGTTGCAACTACATCTTCACTCATCCACCTGGGGCTCTTTATCCTATAGTGGCACTTAAAGCAATTTTTCCCGCCAATTCGTGATGCTATATGTTTCCTAAGGCATGCTTTTCATGCCACATCTTTGTCATGATTGTTTTTCCACAGCCAAATAGGGGTCGAAATCTTGCAATAGGCAAAGATCACTAAAAACCAATTTCAGCTACCCTCGTTAAGGCTCATCCATTTTTGCAACTATCTAAACTCAATCCAGGCACTTTTCCTAATGACATTTAAGACATTTCGGTGTGAATCTAAAGGAGTATGTGGCACCCATGTTGCATTTAATGTTTACAAATCCTTTTCCTAGCACAATGCGATATCATCTTGCCATTTCTAGCAAATTTTATGGGTGATTCTCTTATTCCTTGCACTCAACCACATAGCTCATTCAATGTGTTGTACCCCAAACTAAAATTTTTGCTACACTTAGGCATTTTGAAGACATGGTTAAAAAGTCTCGTTAAAATTGTCAAAAAAGGTCAAAATTGGGAATTTGCATGTCTTGCATGTGTTAGTGTTTCTTAGATCAGATTAATTAATGAAAGCACTCAATAGAATTGCAACACATAAGACAATGAACACACAAAGATACCTTGGGAAAACCCTCCTCTTGAGGGAGAAAAACCCAACAAATAGTCTCTCTATATGATGAACAATAATAGCAGAACTCTGCTTACAACTCAAGCCCAACAATGGCCAACAATGAATATAATGAGGTCACACCTCTCCTAGATGCACAAGATACAAATGAATATGTTTCTCCTTGTAACCGATCTGCTGCTACATCTGCTGCTACATCTGATGATCTGCTGATACAGAAGATGATCTCAGCCTTCAAAGAACAACAATCTGCTCTTCTATAGAAATCACTATCTCTCCTCAATATTGATCTGCTGAGATAGAGCGAACTCTTATACAGAAAAATGCGAACTTGATAACTTGCTTGATTCGGCCTGCTGCTACAAAATGATGGTCTGCTGCTAAAGTGCGAATTGTCTTGATGAACTTGAATGAATAAATGACAAGGTAAGACCTTGTATTTATACAAGATAAAGTGACACCTTAATTAGGTCGGCCATCTCCAAGAATAATTAATTTACAAGATAGCAATGTAGGTCGGCCCTAATTAGGTTATTAATAATAATCTCAAATACATATAAATTAAATAGCCGCTTAGGCTAATCATTTAATTTGTGAGTCTTCTTGAAGAGGGTGCGTTGGAAGAAGCAGACCTAAGCTGCTTATAACATCAACACTCCCTCTCAGCTAGGGATGATACTTCCACCTGCACAAAACACATCATCTCAATGTGAAAACAAAATAAGATATCACCTCATTGTGATACCAACCATTATGGCTACCTCCATAGATGGTATGAACAAGTGCTCATCACTTAATGTGATGTTGTCACCTCAACGTGACGTTTACCATGGCTCTCCTAGAGAGTGATACATAAGCACAAATAAATCATCACGGATTCCCTCACGTGATGCTGTCATGGAGTCACACACATGACATCCACCATGGCTCTCCCAGAGGGTGGAAACAAGGGCTTTCACCTCAAATCTCTCTCAATAGAGAATTGCATTATCAAGGCTTACACCTCAACTCTCTCTCAACAGAGAATTGCATTATCAAGGGCTTACACCTCAACTCTCTCTCAACAGAGAATTGCATTATCAAGGGCTTGCACCTCAACTCTCTCTCAACAGAGAATTGCATTATCAAGGGATTTCACCTCGAACTTCTCTCAGAGAAGAACTCATTAAACAAAGGAACACCGATACTGAGACTCCCTCTCAATCCTGGCTTCAGAGATTGCAAAGAAGACTTCTAGAGATGTACTCCCTCTAGCCATCAACTCAATCCCTCTAGTGTTTACTCCCTCTTGATCATTTCTTTGGTTGACATGACTTCTTCACAAGATACCTCAAGCTTTTCATCACGAAGTAATCTCTTATCATCTTCTTCCCCCTAAACTTGTTCAAGAAGCATTTTAGATAGAGATTACTAACAGTCCATAATTATCCAAAGAAATATCAAGATTAGAATCGAACAAGTTATATCATGAATGAAATTTTTCTAAAGATCTTATGCTGGTGAACACAACACAATTCAAGAGAATCTACTATCTCTCTTAATTACAAGATCCAAAGAATAAATAAATGATATAATTCAGCAACCAATGAATACTTATCTTTTTAACTATTCTGATAGGTCCAAATGCTGGACATAGTGTCATACGTTGTACTTGAGCTCAGATCAATCCGTACCTGTTGACGTGTTTCTTATGATGACATCAACACAGAATAAAGTTGTCCAACGGTCACTCTATTCTCTCTTGATCAAAGTGTCCCACATGCTAAGATTGCTTGAAAGTTCATGTGTTCGACTCCAAGGTTCCTTTTATTGCGAATAGACTCAGTTGGTTGATGTGTTTTGCTGGAGTATTCCAAGGGGACTTACGTAGTTGTTCGATGTTGTGAAGCAATTAGGACATGAAAGATTTGACAATATTGTTCTGGTATCTAGACTAACCCGGAAAATGCTGAATTTAAAGGGAGTAAGTATAGGAAGTCTACAATCTACTTCTAAAGGGTGGAATGTGAAGATCAATTCGGACAATCTTCAAACCAAACTCCGCTTTGCCTCCCTTCGGACAACTTCCACAAAGTTGGTGCAATCTTCAAAGGATGAGAGAAATATTCAAACCATGACACAACATGTTCATACCATCACAACGATGCATATGGACATATGAGCCACAATCTAAGTTAAGCGCTATTACTCCAGTTGACCACGCAAGGCGAACCAGCCGTCAGCAAGTCCGCTAGTGGTATGGACGAGAGAAGACTTGCTCAAATTAAACACCACATTCCATAGCTAACAACTACTTGCATGAAACAAATCTACTTTACTTTACTCTATTCGAATTGGAAAGACAAAAAGATCTCGTCAACTGCCCACAACACAAAATGAAGTCACCAATCAAAGAAATCTTTATATCATCAGAGTCTTACACAACAATCTTTTGCAAAAACTTTCAAAGGGAAAGTCTTTCTTTCCTTTCCAACAAAGCTAACCCCTTGCTCTACTTTAACTTCTATCACTTTCTATCTCTGTCTAGCTCTAATCTATCTCTGATTCTAATTCTAATAGATTACAAATGAGGGGGGATGCCCCTTTTATAATAGGTCCAATTCAGTGGACGTTTCAGATCTGATTACAATAAAGGGCTCAGATTGAGCCACCTATGCTCTGATTAGGGTTTCTGCCCTAAAAACCGCCACAAAGAGGAGTGGGCAATGAATGCACAGAATATTCTCTACTCCCCTGCAAGAATCATAATGAGCAATTAATGCCCACTACCATCATCAAGAAGATCCTCATCCATGAGAGCGTTCCCATTGGCCTTCTCCCGGATAGCAAACTCGATCAACCGGGCCAATACCGCTTCAACCTCCTGGGCAGAAATCGGTGGAATGTGGTTGAGCTGGAACTCCAAGACCACTACCGTCTGTCCGTGCCAAGTGTAAGACTTCCTCCATGCCGCTACGGTGTCCTGGGTATGTTGAATAATACTAGAGAAAGTGGAGACATTCTCAAAGTCATCCAGGACAAGCGACCTCGCAGCTGAGAAGAATGGAGCCAGTTTTTCTTTCAAGCCATCAGCCGTTATTTCCTCTAGGGCCAACTTTCTAGCAAATATGGCTTCTAATGTATTAAGGACTCCCTCCAAGATGTTACCCATTGCTTTCCTCACTCTGGCTGAATCTGACCTTGCTGCATCGTGAAATCCACGGCCTGTGACCACCGAGGAGTACCAACTGGTGAAATCATACCTGTCACCATCCTGAATCACACCTCCATCCACCAAAGTTTGCAGAGGTATATGCATCAAAGCCCCCAAACGAAGTACAGTCTTCGTCTGATAGATTCGGGTATCGCCCCAGGCTTGATCCACCATGTCAATCCGTGCCAAAATACTTGAGGCCTGCCGATAAGCATTGGCGAGGTCCTCCATGAATTTCCTCGTCTCAGTACGAACATGGCTAACCCACTTGTCCGCTTCCGTTTCCATCTTCTTTAAATCCTCTAAGCCAACAACTGACTCGCTCGGAAGCTCTGGTGGACGTTCTACCGTTGGGTTTGCCGGTTCACCTAGACGTGCTAGACTCTGCACATATCCTATCAAGGTTTTGTGCTCCTTCTTCAATTTCTTATACTTCCCTTACGTGCGGAGCAACTGATCCTTCAGCACCTGATAGGAGTTATCGAACTCCTCGACAATTTGGGCTCCCATAGGACGACCCAACTCTACGGTGGTGATCACATAGTTCTCGGGCCTCTCCTCGGCTCGATTACAATCCTCTCTCGGAACAGCCACCTGAAGCGTGCGAGAGCCTGACTCATTAGTCGAGATCTTTGAAAACTTCCTGGCCCTTTTCTTTTCTGGTGGCGCACTGATCCTCCTAAGGAACTCCTCCATCTCGATGGCCGGATCCGTATCATCCTCGGGTTCTCTTCTCATTCTGTCTGAAAGCCAATCCGGCACCATCTGCTACGGATTGCAAACGACGAGGGGTTGTTCTTCTGTTGCCTCCACCTCGTGTACCTCTTCTCTTCTTGCACTGCTCTGCTCGGGCTCATCATCTTCCACGAGCTGTGTATCTCCTGACCCTTGGGTCCCCTGTTCTGTGTTTTCCTCTTCCTCCAATGTCATGTCCAACATCTGTTGGAAACGAGTGTCAACCACTGTTTCATCTTCTTCTTCTTGTTGGCCAGCCCTGGATACACTGACGCTTATACTATCTGATTCTCGGATGTTGGGTTGATCCACCTCCTCAAGCTCCTGCTCTTCACCCAATCTTGCCCTCTGATCAACAAACAATGAAATCACTCTCAAACTCGAAGACCGAGTTTGTGAGTGCATAGGTGATGCTTGTTCCATCCTCAACAGTATCGGCTGGGTTGGTACTTCTATCTGTGCTTCCGGTGTTTGAGCAACCTATTTTCCCCTTTTCACCGATAGCGGCCTTGCGTCACCCATCAAGCTATAAGTAAGGGCGATCGATTTGCTCTTAAGTCTGCATACATGTCTATCGACCCAAGCCCTTGTGAAAGTCAACACCAGAATAGAGAGCGTGTCCAAGTCCATGATTTCTGGCTCGGACCAATCAGGTGGTGGGACCGGAGTATCCCTCACTGAACCATAGTCGGGTTGCATAACGTTGACATCCTCTTCTACCTGTTCGGGAACTGGAATGATCTCACATTCCCTGATCAATTTGAGGGGAAGCCTAGAAAACATCCTTTTCCTTATCTCAACCTCATCAATAGCATTTGCCCAAAAGTCTTCAATGTGGGCCTTGTGTCGGTACTCGACGTTCTATATCATTCGGATGTTTCTGTACGGATCAAAATCCTGTCTGCCTGTGTGATACGACAGATGATAGAATTGCAGCTCATCCTCTACCTCTCGAGCTGCCTGCAAGGAGGGACACACCTCAGTGGAATTTCCCATAGCAATAGGAAAGTCAAGTCCACCCTTCTTCTTCTTTTTTTGAACCTTATCATAGGCGATCAACTGCCTAGATATTTCCACCATTATAATGTGATCGGTGGGGTACCTCGGTAGCCGGTATGGATACCAAGTGAACCCCTGCAGCCTAATGTAAGTGAATTTGGGAAATTGGATGAGCCAATATCCGTATTCCTCGATCAATGCTTGTGCCTCTTTGGATATTCTTTGCTGCGTTCTCCGCTGAAGGGTCCTCGTGATGTGCATTGTGAATGCATCATTAGCCCGTTTGTAACTGGCAGGGTTAGCTAGATGCAACTGTGTGCAGGCCTCATGGATTTTGAACTGATCAGGTGCACAGCCTATTGGCTCCTTGTATGTAATCCCTCGATACTTGGTCATTCTTGCCAGCATATATATCACATACGAGCTCATGTAAAAGGTTTTCGTCCCCCTCAGGCTCCTGAACTGCTCATCTATGTTATCACTGATCATTCTTGCCCAGTCAACACATTCCTTTCCCTCCAATATGATCTCGATGAAGTAGAACATCCATGGCTCGAAGAAGTAGGCTTGTGCACTCCCATTTATTCGGCTCAGCATCATCATCAAGTCGCAGTATTCCTGTTTCACATCTTCGGCAATTATTTGTTTTGGGAGTCTAGTGCGAGGTGGCTTTGGCTTTTGCATCCAAACTCTGTTGATGACCGCAGCAACCCTCTCGAAGGAGGTGGAGTACATTTTATCCGCCCTCTCCTTTGATCTGTAGAGCATCTTTTCGGCAGTAGGAATCCCAAATGCCTCTCCGATGGCATATGGCGTGAAGTTGGCAAGCAATTTGCCCTCCGGTGAGACAATGGTTCTACGCTCCGGCTTGTAGTGGTTTGCACACTCCATAATTAGCTCCAGGCACTGAATTGCTGGTGGAAAACCAGCGGCTACATAGATACCACTCTTCATGATGTTATGTGCCGTGACTGATGGTTGATGGCCTCCCAGTCCGTACATCCTAGACTTGAGTGCATTTAGATTAAATGACCCGAGGTTGGTGTCACTTAACCCTGCCAGCTTGGAGACAATTGCCGACTTTGGAAGAAATGACTTGGCGAGCCTTTTAATCATTGCCTGCCGGGATGAGCTAGCCTTGGCCGTTTCGGTGTTTGTTTGCAGCTCTGCCTGCGGCTCTGCTTGTTCCAGCAACATCCTTTGCTCCAGCCATCTGCAAAATAGAATAACAATAAGTTAGCTTGCAGATTTATAATAAAATAAATAGCCTTCAAGGCGACTGCGGACGTGGAGTTAGCTTTTGGAAATAAAATTCTTCAGCATAATTATCTAACTCCAAACCTCGTACTGTGTAAAAACTTTCGAGCTTATAAAGGAGCTTTTAACGACTGCACTTTTGACTGGCGAAGAAAATCACAGCCAACTACTAACTTTCAGCAATGTGGTTATTTCCTCATCACAAAATAAACTTCTGCAACTCAATGCTCTGCAGCAATTTCAAAAGATAAATCTTCCAGCAACTCCGGAAATCTGCAACAACTTCAACCTTCAACTTCGAGATTGCAGCAACACACTCTCAACTTTTCGAAAGAAAGAGTCTTGGCAGATAAAAAATTCCCAGCACTTCGCCCTTTCAGCAACTCAACACTCCGAAATAAAATAAACTTTCAAAGAATTTCTCTCCTCAACAACTTCGAAAATATTTCAATCTCTCAAGAACTTCTTCAGCAACTTCAACAAATGTGAGGAAGAATGAGAGAAGAGACTGTTTAAATAATTTTTCTCGAAGAATCCTGCCAAGTAAGGCTGGGGCTATTTTTAGCACCCTCATCAATTCTCCACTCTCTTCATTTGGAATCTTCTAATTCAAGCGCAATAGTGGGCTAGTTGTCAGCCAGTCATTATGGCAGTTGCCATTAATAATGATTCCTTCCTTGTAAAAATTCTAATTTTTTCCTCTTGGTCTGCCAATTAACTCTTGGTGATTTAAACAACTTGCGAGAAAAAAATCACTTGATTTCATTTAAGAATTCTCGCATAGTTTAATTAAATTCAACTCGAGAAATTCATGGGAGTTTTAAATTCATTTCCAACCTGTTAAAATGTTTGTCATTTAAGTCTTTAATTTCATGAAATTTGCCTTAGACATTTTAAACTTTTTCCTTAAAATATTCAACTCTGAGCGATTTAAATCACTTGCTTGCTCGAAATAACCCATCCTCTGAGATTTAATTTCCGTTAGGAAAATAATCTAGGCAAAATGAATCCCTTCTGAAAATATTAAAATTTCCCTTAGGAAATTAATTTTTTCAACTCTGTCAACCCATGGGTGCGTTTTTAAAGAGGTTCATTTAATTTTCCGCCTGACATTGAAAAAATGCTCATGAATGTTAATTCTCCCCCTTGAAAATAAAATTTCATCACTTCGCCCACTTCATTTAAATGTCTCTGGAAAATTTTCTTTACTCATATCAAGGCGTCTTTTCTCCAATGAAATATTTATCTCACTTAGGAAAATTTCGAACATCTTCATTCTTCTGGCGTTTTATTTTCCATGACTTAGGAATTTTATTAAAATCCTTTTTCTCCCTTAGGCGTATTTGATCTTATTCAATTTTTAATTCCCACGCCCTAGACATTCTTCACTTCACACACCTGATAGAAAATTTAAATCTTCACCCCCCTCAGGCGTATATTTCCCCTCGGCAAAATATTTATCTCCATGCCTTAGGAATAAAATTTAAATCCCTCTCATTTCTTGGGCGTATTTCTTCTTGGTACCCTTTAATTTTCATGTCTTAGAAGATTTTCAAATCACCCACCAGCTGGCCGCACTTGATATGCTAAGCCTTCACTTTGCCTTAGACATTTTGCCACTTAGAAAATTTTCAAGCGACCACCTTACCCTTGGGTGCAAAGTAGCCTAGAGGCTTTCACTTTATTTTCCATGGACTTTGAAATTCTCTGCTTGCTTGACCTAGGCTTGGGCGCATTTGACATATGCTACTCACACTTCATGCCTTAGACGTTTTAAGTCTCCAGCAACCTTTTACACTTGAGGTGGGCGCATTTTGAAGGGTCTACTTTTGTTCCATGCCCTAGTTTATTTTTCACCTTTTCTCCTTCTTGAGGGCGCATTTGTATGTGCTAGCTTTTATTTTCTCACACTTAGGCGTTTTCAAGACCTTGCTGGAGATGGGCGCATTTTGTCATGGCTACTTTCGTTTTGTGACTTAGACAATTCCAAGTTTCTCATCCCTCCTTGACTTAGCTTGGGCGCATTTGCTAGGGTGAGCTTTTGCTTTCTCACACTTAGGCGTTTTTAACTTCATTACCTCCATGGGCGCAAATGAGGGGTGGTGCTTTTATTTTTGCCTTAGACAATTTTTTACTAGGCAACATCCTTCTTGGGCGCAAATGAGGGGGTGAGCTTCCATTTGAGGGCGCAAATACATAGGCAAGCTTTCATTTTTTACCATGGGCGCATATTGGGTGTCGTGCTTTTGTTTCAATGCCTTAGCCGCTTTTTCACTAGGCAACATCCTCCTTGGGCGCATTTTGATGGAGGAGCTTCAAGATGAGGGCGCATTTTAACTAGCTTACTTTTATTTTCCATACTTAGAAAAAAAATTTACATGTGAGCCTTGACTTGAGGGCGCATTTGATGTGCCATGCTTCCATTCTCAAACACTTAGGCATTTTTCACATGTAAGCTTTGACTTGAGGGCGCATTTCATGGGGGGAGCTTTCGTTTTTGACTTAGAAAATTTTCACACACTTAGAATTTTGCTTGAGGGCACATTTTCCATGGGCAACTTCCATTTGAACACTTAGAAACTTTTTCATACCTCTGCCTGCCTTCATCTTCACCGTCTATTTTGGGTAAGTCAGGCTATTTTTAGAAAGTCCCTTGATTTTCGACCCATATAGCTCCGTTTTGCCTGAAAATTTCACCATACGACACTCCTTGCCTTGTGAACCTGTTTTGCCAGTCCTCTGCCCTGACCTGCTATTTATAGCCACCTGCTATTTATAGTAAGTCTTTGATTTCCTTGACTTCCTCAATTCCGTTCTGCCTGAAAATTTCACCATCTGATCTTCTTCGCCTTGTGAACCTGTTTTGCCAGTCCTCTACCCTAACCTGCTATTTATAGCCACCGGCTATTTATAGTAAGTTCTGGACTTTCTGACCTCAGTAGCTCCGTTTGGCCTAAAAATTGCAATGCCTGATCCTGATAACGTGAGTGTCGTTCTGATGCCAACCTCGGGTGCAGACCTACTATTTATAGCCATGCCCTAACTTACTAAAAATAGTAAGTTCTCCAATTTCGCTCAAATTTTGCCAGTAGGTACCTTGAAGCGTGCTGATGTTGGTGAGGTGCTTCGTTTTAACAATTTCTGGATTTCACCCCCCTATAAAAGTGGAAACCCTAATTTGACCTACATGTATCCCGAACGGTCTCCGCTTGACTTCGTTCCTTCTGCATGTCGTTCTACTTGCCGAACTGGAGTGTTAGGCGGCTGCCAGAGTGTACCTGCTAAAAAAATAGAAACTGCCTGAAAAGTGACTAAATCCCCCGTCGGATGATTTTGCATGTCATATTGCCCGTGGTATCTCAAGAAACCCAGAAAAACCCAAAAAACTGGTCTGCATGCATGCACTGGCTAAAAATAGTAAGTCCTCGAAACTTGATCTTCCCCGCTTGCATGTCACATTGTTGCAAAGCTCTCGAAAAACCCATAAAGAAAAACCCGACATGCGTTGAAAAGCACTGCATGCAAACCCTAAAAATAGCCTCTGAAGGCTAAACTCTGAAAGTGATCGTCTTGGTTTGCATGTTACACCACTGCGAAGGTTTCGAGAAACCCAGAAGTAATCTCCGGACATGCAATGAAGACTCATATGTTTGACCCCTGAAAATGGCTCCCGAAGCTCGAGTTGCTAAAAATAGCAAATTGTCCGATCTAGCTCAGAATTTACGTGCAAGCAGCTTGATGTTACCTGAATGTGGTGGAACTGACAGAATTCCAAAATTTCGACAAAATAGCCCCAAATTGAATACTTACTAAAAATAGCAAGTTGCTGAAATACAGTGAAAATTTGATGGGACCCTGCCGAAAGCTTTGTGATTGCTGTACTAAGCCTGGATTTCAATTTTATAACTCAGTTTGACCTTAAATAAGCCTGAAGGATTAAAACCCTAATTTCACAGACTTGAACAATATTTCCACCTGGGTCAAATGACAGGACATCCCCGGAAGGACCAGAGATAGAGAGAGAGACGCACTAACCAAAGCCAAAAGACCAGAATGGAGCAAAAATTAGGGGGTCCCCATCTGTATGGGGTGATGTGTGAAAAAGGTCACAACAGTACCCTTCACAGTTTGAACACAATGACGGCCTGAAAGGGCAAGCTATGACTCCAAGCTTGATCATTTCTTCATTCGGTAAGACTTCGATATCCAATCTTTCCAGATGCAGATTGCTAGATGCTTAGGATATCTCAATGTAAGAGCCTCTTAATAATTAAAAAATAATTCATGAACATTATTCAACTATGCAATACTTATCTCATGGATTTCAAAATCTCCTGAGTAATAGATAATTAATTCATTAATCATGACATGTCTTTCTTTCAATTTTCACAGAAGAGCTAATCTCAACAAAACCAAAAGACAATTAACATGATCCTACTTGCAATGAAAAGAATCTTATTATAGTGATTGCTATTTACTGGTCACACATAATCCTAAGTAAATAATGTCAGAATTGCATAACTCAACAAATTGAATTTTAACCTAGAATAGTAAATACAATCAAAAACAAAGAGTACTTATCTCTTAAATATTCTGAAGGGTGGGCACCGTATGATATGTTGCTCTTGCGCTTAGTACACAACCTTCACAACTTGAACATAGGCCCATGACTTAGAGTAGAAATTCACTAGAATCATTTTGGGGAGAGATCTCAATCACATCCGCAAATGAAGCATGTTGATTAGGCCTAGTAGGACAATCCCTCGCATAGTGACCAAATTTGTCACATTTAAAGCATTGAATACGAGAGAGGTCCCACTTCTTCTTGAATGCAGGAGCACCATCTGACCCATTATCTCGATTCCTTTTAAAGAATCCTTTCTTCCAAACTTTTCCTTTCTTCGATGAATGAGAGGCGAGAACATGTAAATCTTCATTCTTTGAACTTTGACCAATGCCCCTTGCCGTTAGTCTCGACTCCTCTTGAATGCAGTCAATCCTCAATCGATCAAACTTGGGAAGTTTAGATCTTGCACTGATTCCTTGAATAAACGACTCCCATGAAAGCGGAAGACCATTGAGAGCAATCATGGTCAAATCCTTGTCATCAACAATATGACCAATGGTAGAGAGTTGATCTCTCAATTCGGAAATCTTCATGAAGTAGGTGATGACAAACTCTTCTTCCGCCATCTTAATGTGAAGTAGTTGTTGCTTCAAGGTTAGGGCACGACTGGTGTTGTTGATTTCGTACATCTCTTCCAATGTTTTGAACATCTCCCTTGCAATATCCAACTTGAAGACAATTGGAACAATATGATCTTTGATGGAATCAACCAACACTTTTTTTGCCCTAGTATCTTTCTTCCTCCACTGCAACTTCTCTTCTTCCTCCTCAGGTTCGAGAACTTTTGTTTTCACAAACTCAGCCAAATCATTCTTTTCCAATGTGAGCATGAACCTGAACCTCCATGATGTGTAGTTAGAAACTCCTTCCAATCTATCCTCGATTTTCAGACCATTCACCATCTTGAGAATTTTAGAAGATAGGCTGAAAAAGAATAAAGTGAGTGTTGCAACCTAAATCTGATCACGATCTTTTTCACGCCTGCTCTGATACCATGTTAGTGTTTCTTAGATCAGATTAATTAATGAAAGCACTTAATAGAATTGCAACACATAAGACAATGAACACACAAAGATACCCTGGGAAAACCCTCCTCTTGAGGGAGAAAAACCCAGCAAATAGTCTCTCTATATGATGAACAATAATAGTAGAACTCTGCTTACAACTCAGGTCCAACAATGGCCAACAATGAATAGAATGAGGTCACACCTCTCCTAGATGCACAAGATACAAATGAATATGTTTCTCCTTGTAACCGATCTGCTGCTACATCTGATGATCTACTGATAGAGAAGATGATCTCAGCCTTCAAAGAACAACAATCTGCTCTTCTACAGAAATCGCTATCTCTCCTCAATATTGATCTGCTGAGATAGAGCGAACTCCTTATACAGAAAAATGCGAACTTGATAACTTGCTTGATTCGGCCTGCTGCTACAAAATGATGGTCTGCTGCTAAAGTGCGAATTGTCTTGATGAACTTGAATGAATAAATGACAAGGTAAGACCTTGTATTTATACAAGATAAAGTGACACCTTGATTAGGTCAGCCATCTCCAAGAATAATTAATTTACAAGATAGCAATGTAGGTCGGCCCTAATTAGGTTATTAATAATAATCTCAAATACATATAAATTAAATAGCCGCTTAGGCTAATCATTTAATTTGTGAGTCTTCTTGAAGTGGGTGTGTTGGAAGAAGCAGACCTAAGCTGCTTATAACATCAACAGCATGAGGGTAAAAACTCGAAATTTTCAAAATCTGACGATTTGGGTCTGCTCAGAGCGACCAAGTCTACAAAACCTAGATCTCAGTTTTTTGGCACTAAATTTTAGGAAAATTTCTATTTTTAAAAACTTTCTAAAAATAGAACTTTTTTCTAGGATTTTCTGAGTTTCTTCTCAAATGGATGCTAGCAAAATTTTCTAAAAATAGAAAGTTTGACTTCCAGGGTTCAAACTGATTTCGATTGGCTTAAAATACTTCCTCATCAAGCTAGTCCAGTCAGAATCGTCAAAAGATCAATTTTGCCCTGGTGGGTCTATTCTGCTTTTTCAAAAGCATTTTCAAGAGCTTCAAGGACATTAATGGAGGTTGCTCAACTGCCAAGTGTCAAATTCAAAGTCTCAAGCATTGTACAGATCAAGAAGTGCCAGAAGATGATCGAAGAACGAAGAATGAAGAACGAAGAATGGAGGTTGGAAAATCTTGAAAATTGCAAAATTTTCACTAAGCCTGGAGAGTTCAAGCGCCCTTACCTAGTCTAGGCGCCTAGGATTTTGTGCCTTAGTCATTTTTCAATCTCCGATTGCGAGGCATGAAGCAAAACGAAGGAAAGTTGAAAATTGTAAAAATAAAAACTATCTCTAGCAAGCTTAGGCGCCCTAGGTAGCTAGGGGCACCTAGCTTTTCAAGGCACCAAATGTCAGAGTTAGGGTTTTGTGCCTCCAGGACATCCTATTTAGAATCCTCCCAGCTTCGCAATGGATCCATCAGCAAGACCATTCGATCAATCTATCAGTCAGAATTGAGGATCGAATGAAGAAGTCTCAACAAAGAAGCAAATTGCAAACCATGAAAATATCAAAACATAAAGTAAGTCTAGGAACTCTGGGCACCCCAGGTAGCCAGGGGTGCCCAAGGATTTGAGTGCCTAAAAGATGGAATTAGAGTTTGCAGTCTCCAGCAACCTTTCTTCAGATTCAGTCCATCTTTTCAACGGATTCAACGGCGAGATTGTCAGGTTTGTCAAGCACCAGTTATATCAGATTGAATAGAGGGAAAAACTCTTGCAAAAATGAAAAGTCAAAAATTGAGAGATGAAAATCCAGAAAATAATCTAAGTCTAGGCAGTAAAGGCGCCCCTGGCCCAAACTTTTGAGGCCCTAAAATCAGTTTTCAGGAGATGCAACCTCCAGAGGATCTTCCTCAGAATCAGCCAGGCTGTCCAATGCATCTGACAGCCATTTCATCGGGTCAGTCTAGCTCCCGAAAATGCAAAATCAACAAAAAATCCATCTGAAGGTGAGAAGAACACAAGAATTGAAGAATATCAGGAAAATGGCTAACACTTGAAGCCATGGGCGCCTCAGGTAGCCATGGGCGCCTCAAGTAGCCAAGGGTGCCCAACATTTTGAAGGACCAAATGATGTTTTTATCCAAAGTTGCCTCCAAGACAATCTCGTCAGATTTGATTAGGCTCCGCAACGAGATCATCAGCCAGATCATGGGATCAATTTGACGCCCGAAAATCAGGATCAAACTGGGGTCAAAACTCAAGCAAAAGTTGAAATTTCAAGAAAATTGCCTAAGTCTACCAAGAAGGGCGCCCAAAGATCAATGCCTTGGAAAATTTTCTAGTTTTCAAAATGCAATTTTTTAGACGTCCACATTCGATGAACCTAGTTTAGGGTTTGGCTTCACAGTTCTAAATTTAGGAAACAAAGTAGTTCTCAACCTAAAAACTTATTTGAGATTGCTTTGTGCATTCATTCTTCATAATTTTTACAGGTGACATCCAAGGCAAGAGAGGAGAAACATAAAAAAATTCTTCATTTCAAGATTCGAAGGCTAAAACTTGATGATTTTTCAAAGTTCTTCATATTTTCCAAATCATCTTGCATAAAGGCTTCCCTTTTCATGCTTTATTTTTCCAAGCCATCAAATTTCAAAAGGAGGGGGTCATCTTTTTCAATTTTCAGCAATTTGGGTCAGCTTGGTTCATGATTCTCAACAACTTTGGAAAACAAATCAATTTTCAAGAACCTGCTTTTTCCTCGCATGTCCAAGAAATCTTCAGTATTTTCAAAATCTGATCAACTGGGTTCATCCAAAACGTGATTCTGTACAAAACCTAGCTCTCAACTTTTTTTAGGAAAAATTCAAAACTTAGGGTTTCTGCTTTTTCAACCAACCATCAACAATTTTCAAAAACAAGCGATCTAAGTCTTCTTGCAACGAGATTTTCTACAAAACCCATATCTCAGATTATTTTTAAAAAATCTGCCCGTTTGAAGAAGAAAAATCAGCAAGTTATTTTTAGCTTTTGTGCAAAACTTGTCTGAGCATAGTCAAGTGTACAGTCAATCTTCAAGTTTTTCAGCATGGAATACTCTACCATCGAATTCAAAGCCAAGACAGTGTTGTATCATGATTTCATCAAAACTGTTGAGACTGATTTGCATCACTTAAAA
This sequence comes from Sequoiadendron giganteum, assembly GCA_007115665.2. NCBI lineage: Eukaryota > Viridiplantae > Streptophyta > Pinopsida > Cupressales > Cupressaceae > Sequoiadendron > Sequoiadendron giganteum. Next base: position 561,128,794 of record CM021106.1, read on the forward strand.
CCCGTGTTCAATTTGTGTGCTTTGGAAGGTGCAGGCAATGTTGCAATCAGACATCTTGATCATTCTGGATTGCTTGCAGCAGCATCAATTCCCATCTCAGTGCAAAGTCTAGATTTTGCAATTGCTTGTATCAGGCATTATAACCCAGCAACACGAGAAATTCAAGCAGCAGATAGAAGAGTTGTTTGCAGCCTCTAGCCAGACATGGTTGAAAAGTGCTTCTCAATACCACCTTGGTCAGAAAGTTTGGCCATCTCAATTGAAGAATGTGAAAAGGTGTGGGACATGCACAAGGATATATATCGCAAGAAAGTTGCACAAAGATGGTTGAAGGAGAAACATTATACTTTGCCAAAGAACGTTGGACAAGGAGAATTCAAGGAGTTTGCAATAATGATTTTTCTGCTTAATCAATTCACTAGTCAAGCAGAAGCTACAAAATTCCAGCCTTGAATGTTCTATGTCATCTGTCACATCGTCAATAAAATAGAATTCTATGATTGGCCAACTTTCATCAGCGATAGTCTCCATCATCAGATGACTGAATATCTCAAAATCCACGAGTTTCACATGATTTCCTACCTTGTCTACCTAGTGGCCTTTCAAGGAAAATTCAGAGGGTTGAACGTCAATGGAACTCTAGATGTACAGCATGTCTATAATCATTACCCTCAGCTAGAGTTTTCAAAGTCAACACATCATTACAAGAGGGTGAATGAGGCATTTTTGATATATACAGTGAGAGATTTAGACAACGAGTTGCACGTACAAATTTCATCAATTGCCAGGGTAGCAGTGGCGGAGTGGGATAATTGGTTCATCCAGTTTCCTACCTTCACCTACATCAAACTGTACGGCTTCTCAAGTAGTCCAGTCATGTTGCCAAGGTATCCTTCAGATGAGGTGGTTTTTATGGTGTTCTTGAGGCAAGTGTATGAAGTTCACACTTTCTTGTGAAATCGAAAGAAGGTTGCTTTCAGTTTTCCGTTTGAGTTGGGAATCTACAAATGTAGATCATCGGCAGATGCTAAGGTGATGGGTGATGAGTTGTCAAAATTTGGTCTCAAGCCATTCAGCGAGAGGCGATCATATGATCCTCATGGTGTCTTTGCATCCCGTCTTGGTCAGAATTATGCTCATGTGCCCGCAGTTGAAGATTTTTGGGCGAATTGCAGAGATGAGTTTGAGGTACGAAAGTGCGGTAATAGCAGATTTACACTCCACCAGATGAAAGATTGCTTGTCAGAAGATATTGAAGGATTGTCCAATGATGATGGAGAAGTACTTCTTCCTATGTACGCCCGAAGTCAAATTGAGCAGTAGCCGCTTCCACATGTAAATTGGTCCAACAAAGAGCGCACCTCAGTTGAAGAAAGAACAAGCCGAGTTATCAAAAACAGTAGGATGTTCCTAAATTTCAAGAGGAGTCGAAAGGAAGCTATTCCAGTTGCAAAGCTGCCAATAGTACAGTCATCTCTACCTTCTTCCAAACCAGCTCCAAGAATGAAGACCATGATCAATCCTCCAGAAGGTGTGAAGGGTAGCAGAACATCAAAGAGTGTAAGGAGAAGGTTGGACTTTTCCAATATAGTTCCACAAGAGCAACCGGCAGTTGTATCAAAATTTCCACCTGAAGAGCCCACGCCACAAAGAGAAGCAGAGGTTGTTCCCACGTCTCCAAATGCTCCACCATCGCCAAGGTCTTCTTCGATCCATATTGATTTAGAAGATGAAGAAATTGATGAAGCTGAAGCCGAACCTCCCAGAGAAGTTAGTAGAGACACCTCGTCTTGGCTTGAGAACGTCCTAGGAAGGAAGAGGAGGAGGCCTTCATATCAGCTAAACTTTGCAGAGCTTGACAATATTTACCAAGATGCACCTGTAAAGAAACCAAAGAAACAAGTTCACATGGAGAAGAATCCAGAGGGTGAGATTGTCATTGAGACTGTTGCACCTCCAAAAGATAAAAATATTGAAGAGATTGAGGTTGATGATTTCATAGTTGTTAAGGCCAATCTCGGCAAAAGCACTAGGCACACCGATGTAAATTTTTTTGAGGTTGCAGCTGGAAATCTAAAGGATAGAGTGCTTAAAGATGGAGAGGATAAGGCAACACTCAAGGCTGAAAATCGGCAACTCCGGCAATATATTTCTAATCTTCTTCACAGGCCACTCAGTTGTTGCCCCAAATTCAAGAGACATCGGTTGATCAACAACAGTTGAGACGGTAATATATGGGAAGCATATGCGGGATTGGATTGAGGAGTTCATCACCAAAGGCAGATTTGTTCTTGCACAGATATATCAGCTAAGGTATAATGCCCATGATCTGCGCCAAGGGATTCAAGGATTTGAGCAATGTATAGCAGAGGTGAAACCAATACATGAGATTATCATTGTAGATTTGAAGACAGCATATGATTCAATGGTTTCAAGAGAACATAAGAGGAAAATCCTTGCATGGAGAGAGCGTCGCCTCTTCAAGGTGAAAATTTATGAGAAGATATCTAAAGAGTTAGTTGTATACAGGCAGAGGGTGGTTAATGTTCTCCAGTTCATAAGTGAATTTGTTTCAGAGATCCCTTGTCGGTATCATCATGGTGGTGGTTCTTTCATTGAACTTGATGAAGTACAAGCAAAGTTCCAGAATACTGTTCGTGGTAGTGTTAGTAGCCATCTTGTTGCTGGAAAGATGAGTCAGATTGCAGCGATGTCAGCAAGATTCAATAAAGCAGTTGAAGATGTGAAAGACTCTCTAAGTTCAATTGCAGAAGGTGAAGAGATCCTAGAAAAGCGGAATTTTGTTATAGATAGTATTGATACTCCTAATAGAGATACAGTTTCCAGCTTTTTGGCAGATGTGGTTGAGATTTAAAGCAGCAGTGAACTAGAAGCTTTCTCCAAGCTTTCTTTCCATTCTTATCTCACGCTTTCTTTCTATTCTTGTCTCAACTTTTATTCATTCTTTGCGAAGGACAAAGAAATCAAGTTGTAATAGTTAGCACTTCCTTGTTTTTATGCTTTCATAGGTTGTAAGATGCTTATCTTGTTTTAGTTCTAGAAATAAAGCTTGCATATTGGCAAGTCTTAGTGTAAAAGCAAGGAGATTTTAAGGTTCCCTACTCTTCTTGTGTATAAATAAGGGCAGCCTTGCCCATTTTTCTTCAGTAGTTATTGTGATAGCAAATTGTTGAGCCTACTTGTTGCCTGCAAGGTGTTATTCAGTGTCAATTCAATTAGTGTAAGAGCAAGCTTGTATGCCTATCTTTGTTGCAAGTAATTGTTCAGTTCATGTGTTATTTGTGTCAAGTGTTTTCTGGTTTGATGGCTAAACTGTAAGCCTGTTATTGCTACAATCCAGTTGTCTTGGAAATGTAATCTTTGTTAATTGAAATTTGAGAAAATAAAATGTTATTCCTGCTTTGATCTACTGTCTCAGATTTCCATTTTATGTGTTCTACTTACATAACCTTTATTTCAGCTTGCATTGAAAGTATAGTAGATGTGCGTTGGAAGAAAGTTTGTTTAAGTATTTGTGTCGAAGAATCATTCCTTGTTCATTTCTAACTCTCAAGCTCTGAGTTTAATTGAGTAGTTAGAAACATCATTAGAGTAGGCTTAGTCGTAGTTGAAATTCAAAAGAGAAAATCTCAGCTACGACGCTAGAGTTTTTAAAAACCTTGTGTTCTTAGTTGAACAAAAGATTGGCAAATTAGTTTAGTTTACTTTTTTTAAGCAACATCAGCAAAAGAGGGAGCTTCCCCTTCTAATTTGAAGAACAATTAATCTGTGCATAGCTATCTGTTTCTAATTCACATACCAGAGGTGCGAATTGAAACTCCAACACAATGCAAGGGTATGGTGCATGTCAAAAGAATGTTTTCTCACACCTCCTAACATTCAAATTGGATTTGCACAAGGCAGGTGTCATTTGGACATTGGATGAGGTTGCGGCTAGGGTTTTCCACTTGCCACAACCCTTTGACATGTTGATAGCATGGTTGTGGGTATATCTACCTTGGCATCCATTCTTTCCAAGGGGATTATAAGATTATCAAAAAAAGAAGAGGAAGGTGAGAGGATAAAGTTTTACTGGAAGAGCATTTGCAAAGCCATCAACAAAAGAAAAACTCACAGGAAGCCCTAGGATTACAATTTCTAGTTTTGGTTGCAGCTATTTTGTCATTGTAATGATTTGGGTTCTTTCCCATGCCTATGATAACATTTGTAAGCTTTGAAGATTGATTGATTAATGGAAAAATCAACCTTAATTGAGTGTTCCTTATTATGCTCAGTCGCATTTCTGATGTATGTTGTTTAGTTTTTCAGCCAAATGTTTGTAAAAACCTTGCAAAGATTTTGCACCGTATCTTTTCAACATAATAAGGAACTGTATGGGTATGCCTAAGGATTACTAAGTAGACTCTCTTAATATTCTACGACCATTTATTGTTTTTTTGAATGTGCATGTAGAGCCCGGCTTGCTTGTAGATTTTGAACAATAGTCTTTTGTAATATCTTGATTGGGATATCACCTAAGTTTCTGTTATCATATGTTTGACTGAATTCAAAGACTTTATTTCCCAATGGATAAAGGCACCGGTTTGTAACTGGTTTTCTTCCCACAATCCTCAACACACCCTAAAACACATCAATTCAAACACCTTTCAGTTTTATGTCTGTGTGTTTTGCTGCCATGTCTGAATGTTTATAATATCTAATGGGTTATCATACATCACATTTTCAGACATTTGTATGGCAGATTGTCTGTTAAATAGATGCTCAACCTTACATCTCCAAACTAGCACATATGTATATAGTGACACTAGCACATAAGTATATAGTCGCATTGTGCATCGGTTATTGTTTGCTATGCGGTAATAGCTTGGTCTTTCAACCATCAATCCAGCATCTTAGGTAAAACCCCTTTGGTCTTGTAGAGCCAGAAGTGAAGAAGTCTAACCCACCTCAAGCATTTGTCCATAGTTGCCCAACCTGAAGACAGGTTTGTGGTGATCTTCCTAGGTCTGACACCCATGCCACTTGGAAGATTATCGGACCTTAGGAATTTGAGGTCTACAGCTCAAATCAGCAACATGAAGAATAAAGAAAAACAACTAATTGCATTATTTTTGTGTTGAAACCCAGCAGCAACAACTCTAAAGAGAGCATACACAACAGCTCCAAAGGGAGAAGGCTTCAATTCCAAAACTACTTGTATAATTTTTTTGTAATCAATTTGTAAACGTTTTGTGAAAGATATTTTTGATATAAATAGAAAATATATTCTTTGTGTTTTAAGACTTATCTCCTTCTAGGTCTCTATTGTCTGGTTTTATTTGTTTTTTCTCCATTATAGTGGTTTCAAAGCCAAAGGTTTTAGGTTGTATTGCACATTAGAGTTCTAGGTATTTGTTTTATTTTGAGTTTCTAGCATGGCTGGAACAAAGATTAAAATTTGGCAGCAGCCACCCATGTTTGATGGAAAAAACAACATATGGTCAAAGAAAATGAAATCCATTTTAGTAGCTAATGATTTATGGGAAATTGTTGTGAATGGATTCACGGATGTAGAAAAACTAGTAGCGTATGCAACCCTCACAAATTCCCAAAAGACCCAATTGAAAGAGACTAGGAGGAAGGATGCAAAAGCCCTTAGCATTATTGAAGCAACAATGGTAGAGGCTATTTCTCCCAAAATAGCAATAGCTAACTATTCAAAGGAAGCATGGGAGATTCGTCAAAACTTCAACAAAGGAACTGACAAGGTAAAGTTAGTCAAAATATAGTTGCTTAGAAGAGAGTTGGAAACTCTTCAAATGAAAGATGGAGAGTCCATTTTAGACTTCCAAACAAGAGTTTCCAGCTTAATAAATTAGTTAAGGATTAACGGTGAAGCTATAGAAGAGCAAAGGATTGTTGAGAAAAATACTTAAGAGTATGCCCATAAGATCTGACCTAATAGTCGTTGCAATAGAAGAGGCTAAAGACCTCTCAAAGATGACCATAGATGAGAACTTTGATGGGTTAACTTCAAACCCATGAGTAGTGCCTGTACAGGTCTGCCCCTTCTTCTCCAGAGTAGGGATTTGAAGCTCAAGCCAACAGAATAGGTAGGGGGAGAGGAAGAAATGACAGAGGTATTAGTATATGAGGTAGAAGAAGAGGCTACTCAAGAAGGGGAAACTCAAACAGCCAAGAAGAAGCAAGTGGCTTAAAATCTCATTTTGAAGACAAAGATAAGAGCAGCAACTCAAACGAAAACTATAATAAAAGTAATGCTTATTTTGCAAGTGAAATAGAAAGAGGCAATGTGATCAGTCAAAAAAAAGTCCAAATATGGCTAATGAGAAGGAGACTGAACCTAAGCAGTCAAAAGTATTTATCTTGTGCAACATTGGTGAGCAAGGAAGCATTGAAGTTTGGTACTTGGACAGTGATGCAACAACTATGAGTGGACATGAAAATTCATTTGCATTCACTAACAAAAATGCCCAATCTAAGACCAAAATGGGGAACAATGTAATAGTTCCAATTGTGGATAAAGGATCTGTTATGGTCTACACCAAGCATGGTGAGAACAGAGAAATAGAGAATGTTTATTATGCCCCAGGCATAAAACATAATCTCCTAAGTGTTGGAGCTGGTCCAAAAAATGCTACAAAGTGCTAATGGAAAATGGAGAATGCATCATCTTTGACAAAAATGGGAGCTAAAACAAGATTGCAGCAATCCAAATGATAAGGAATCGGATGTTTCCTCTACGGATGCAAACTAATCTCTTAGCATAGCTTGCATCTACTCCTCCCAAGAAAATGAATAGTACAACACCACAAGTAGCTTTTAAGACAATCATCAAAGACCCCTCCAAGCTCTAACATTTAAGATATGTGGATTTAAGTTATTTTGAACTTAATCTTTTGTCCAAGAAGAATATGGTTAGGGGGGTACCAACCATAGAAGAGCCTAATAGAAAATATGAAGCCTATATTTTAGGAAAATAACATAGGCAGCCCTTTCAATCAAGAATGTCGAGGACGGCAAAAGCATCATTAGAGTTGATGCATTTAAACTTATGTGGCCCCATGCAAACTCTCACCCTATGCAAAATTTAGTATTTTATGACTTTCTTTGATGACCAGCAAAACGACGTGGAGCTACTTCTTGAAGAATAAATCTGAAGCCTTTGAGAAGTTCAAAGAAATTAAGGCCCTAGCTAAGAAGCAATGTGGACACTTTATCAAAGTCCTCAAATCAAATAGAGGAGAAGAGTGTGCCTCCAAATAATTTTTAATTTTTTATAAGAATCAAAACATTAAGAGAGTTTACAACCAACTATATGCTCCACAACAAAATGGAGTAGCAAAGAGAAAGAATAAGACCATCATGGAGATTGCAAGTAGCATGTTGAAAGCCAAGGGACTTTCAAAGGAATATTGGGGTGAAACTGTTGCAACAACAATATACCTATTAAATAGATATCCCACAAAGGTTGTGCATGACAAGATTCCACAAGAAGCGTGGACAAACTGCAAATGGAGCATGGAGCACCTCGTAATTTTTGAGTGTATGGTATATGCATTTGTACCAAAAGAGATAAGGCAAAAATTGGATAAAAGAGGAGAAAAGTGCATCTTAATAGGCTACAATGAAGAATCCAAGGTATACAAGTTGTATAACCCTATCACCAAGAAGGTTACAATCAATAGGGATGATGAGTTATCGAAAATAAATCATGGAATGGCACTATGGATACCTCCTCAAGTATCTCACTAAGGGTACCTATAGATGATGAAGATAAAAGCAATGAAGATTAGCAATGTGCATCTATAGTGCATCCAACACCCAATTGTCAGCTCTAGAGATCACCTACAATAAATATGGAGCATAGAAAACAACTCCAAAGACTATATACAACAATCCAATAGTCCACCAGTTAACTTTGGAGACATACTTCACAATCAAGCAACTCTAGTAATGAGAACTCAAATCCAACTCTTGCCTCACTAATGCTGTAATGTCCCCATTTTAGGGTTCTCGTGCTCTGCGGTCGGAGATGTTTTTCTAGGTTTCTGTTCGCATGATCAAAGGGATAATCTGAGGTTGCCAGTGAGTTCAGAGGGTGTAGTGGAGTTCTACAACGCTCTTAGTTGTTATTTTCGGCTTCCAATTTGGTCTCCAAGATTCTTAGAGAGAGCGTCTATTTATAGTAAGTCACCCGGTCTGCTCCGTTCATCTATATTCTTCATCAAGATCACTCCTGCACAGTTAGTTTCCAATTCCATGCATTCCAGCAGTTTCCACAAATTCAGTGTATTAATGGTTATATTTTAATTAAATTACTAAAGTTGTCAAATATTAATTAAAATATTTAAAATGGGCCTTAGTATTATAGCTTGTCGAAACTGAGATGAGATGCTTTAAATCATGGAAGCATTAAACAGGGACCTTGCGTGTCAAAATATGATTATTTTAATGAAAAGGTCATTTTCAGAGTTAAATGGGTATTTAATTAAAAAACGTGAATTTTAAATTAGAAGCCTCCAGAGAGTTTGGCAGGAAAAGTATAAACGGAGGTTTTGTGAGCTCATTTGCTTATGTTGTATTATTCTATTTCTCTTTTTGAGACCCTTGTGGTTGAGGAGATCAAACCTGGTTCATTACAGCCTTCTTGAGGACGAAAACCCTCTTGGCGTAGATTAGCCTCGGTGGTGAAAGATTCTCCTTGGTTAATTCGGTGTGGCTCATTCAGAGTTACAAATTGAGCGGAAAAGATTTGTAGGTATGAATGGAGTTTAATTTATGAAGATTTTGTAGATTTTATGATTTCTTAATGCATGCTACAATACCGCTGCTACAGAACCATCGCTACAGTGTCGTGCTACAATACCGTTGCTACAGTGCTAGGACTTTGTTATTGACTTGTGGGTATCAGACAAATTAGTTTCAAAGAGTTGAGTGATAATTATGCAAGCGTTTCCAAAGAGCTGAGGTTTATTTTAAGAGGCTGGACGTGAGCTCCTTGACATTGAAACTCTTGTTTGCTAGCTGCTATTATGTTACTCAGTCCTTGCGTGGAGGTTTTTGAAGGGATTTCCTGCTATTGAAGGGCATGGACTGAAGTATTGCAGCCTGGAAGTGAGTCTGATACAGCTCAGATATTATAACACACTTTGTTGATGTTGATGTCAGACCTTTATGTGGTGTTTCTCAAATCAGAGGTCTCCAATCTGCACTTGTGCTTTACTGAAAATGTTACCAGGTCTGAGTGTTCTTTATCTTTATTCTAAGTCTTAAGTTAAATCTGTCCCAAAGTCTCTGGTCTGAAAATTATCATCTAAACATTGTAATTGCTGCTAGCTATTTCCAGATCTGCGTTTGGTTTCAGGTCTGAGATTTAGTCATCTTTCATTGTCATTTGCTGTTACATTAAATCTAAGAGCTTATTGTGAAGAGATACTTCTGTATTAACATTCTGAGTACCTGTAACTGTAATTTCTGCTCTACTTTGTTACTCAATTTGGTGTGGTTTTAAGGTTATTATCAGTCAATCTGATATACTTTGTAAGTTCATACATCTAATGATTATTTATGAGTCAAACACACACAAATATGCTCATATTCTTATTCTGATTGAAATCATGTAAGCCTGTAGTTGTCTCTATTCAACTATTGTTATACTCAATCAAAATAAGGGAAGGAAGTTGTAAATTTGGTTGTTAAATCTGTTGAATCATTTCCTTATGAGTGGTGTCATACTATATGCAATGCAATGCAATAAGTTTGATAAAAAAATTCAACTATCAAACTGAAAACCATATCGATCAAAAATTATCATACAAAGGGGGTGGGTTACTACAGTGGTATCAAAGCAGGTGATCTTGCCAATCTGTTGGTTAAGCTAACACTTGTTGCAATTCTTAGTTGCATGATAGAGTTTCAGTGGCTTCATATCTCTTTGCATGTTGGTGACCAGCACCTGCATGTCCATTACCATTCTTCTTTGACGGTTATTGAGGCGGAAGGGTAAGATGACTACAGAGAAGTCTACATCTGAGTTGATACAGGAACTGACCACACTAATGAGGGATCCTGACATTAAAAAGGCATACTCAAGGATTGTTGCAAAATCTAAATGTTTGGATGGGAAGGCTGCCTTGACATATGTGGGATATGTGACAAAGCCCCAAAACGTTACCTTAGACTTGCAAGAAACTAGTGTTGTTGAGGGTAATTATGGTAGTGTCTTCAAAACAGCTAATGATGACGACTCAACCTTTTATCAGAGTGGTGTTGCTTGTGACAATCTGGGTGTGTTAGCACCTAATCATGATGAAGGCTTGGTGATGGATAAATTCCCTCTTGATGCTGATCGAATTTCTCAGGAGTTATCACACAAAAAATGTATGACGGTGAACAAGGATGACCTCCTAGCCATGCATACAACTACAATTGATGAGATTGTGCATGAGGAAAAGGATATAACAGCAGCCTTGAATGCATCTCTTGAGCTATCCAATGCAGTTGTTGACACTAGTACCAAGTTTGACAGGGTCAAGATCAGTCATATACTTTTAGATGATGGGCTCAATGAAGACAAAAGGGATGAAGTTTACAAAGCAGCTGATATAGATGAAGCTTTCCAAACAGCAAACAATGATGATTGCAAATATGAAGACTTAGGTGGTTTGGGTTTGGACTTCCAAACTAAGGCTATGGCGAGAGATACCTATTGTTGACATGAGTAGGGGTGAGTTGGAGGATGATTTATTCAGAGAGACATCACAGGAGGAGCACAGTGAACAAAGCTATCAGTCTTTTAACACATGGGCTCCGGGTGTGATGGCACCTAAATATGACAAGGAACCTGTTTGGGATGAATTTCCTTTAGACTATAGTGTTGTTCTAACTTTGTCTCCACAGTTATGCAAGGATGATGGCAATGATGGCATTGATCATGTTGTTCTTGACCTTGGGAACAAATCCGACTTCACATTGCATGTTGCTGATCCTAAGCAAGGACCTAGCAGCCTCGTTGGTTTGGATTCACAATCTTCTTTTGAGGATGATCAGGGAGAGGCACAAGTAATTTGGGACAGCCATGGAGACTTTGATAATAGGTATGAAACAGCAGTGTCTTATCCTTGCCTAAACATGATTGGAAAAATCAGTTTTGGGTGTCTATGGAAAATGAAGTGCACACTTTATCTAGGATGGATGACATTAGTAGACTTGTTGAGAAATTCATCTTCATGACACCAAGAGACCAACATGAACAAAATGTTCCCCTTGCTGATTTGCACATGACTAAAGGTTCTGTAGAGGGAGTCAAAACACTTTTCTTACACATGTTGCATGATCGAGATGTTGCCACCAAGTTTGGAGATGAAACTTTACCCATAATTAAGCAGTTAAGGGAAGAGGTTAGTGAGCTCACCATTGAGCTTAATTCCAACAAGCTTGCTTTGGAAAGTGTCCAAGAGGCACTTCTTGAAGCAAATGAGCAGCTCTATGAGGCTCAAAAGTTTAGGGAGAAAGAGAGCAGAGAAAGGGAAAATGAAATCAAACTGGTAATGGTGGAGATTGATTGCATTCAGGAGGAGTACGATCTAGTCCATTGTCCCAATAAATCAGAAAAAGAAAATCTAGATCAGCAAGAGGATAGTCTTCCGTTTATGGATAATCCTTTGTTTGAGGTAGATGCAGATGTGACTTATGATAATCCACTCTTCGAGTTGGATGTTGGAGCTCTTTTTGATTCCAGTGTGGAAATTGGTGATAATCACAGGATATGGGATCCAGGTGCAGTTGCCAATGATGAGTTGTTGATTTAGAGTTGGAATGGTGGACACAACTTGAGAATTGGTACTGCTGTCCACTTTCCAATCAGCCAACATAGGACAATGAATGACGTCATGCAATTGAATTGGCCAACTTCCCCAGCTCAGCAATGGAGTAATTCTAAATTAGTGTTGTTTAGAGGAGGTAATGTGGTTAGTGGAGTTCCTTGGGTCAATCCCACATTCACATACCCTATGTTTTTAGGGGGAATTTTTTATGATAGCTACTGCCCTAGTATTTCAGCATTGACTGTGGCACATTTCGTTAATGAGAAGAAGGACTTCGAGGTCTTACAGGCTTTGTGGCAGCAAGTTGTGAGAGGATTTATAGAATTAAGACAATTATTTCCAGCTTCCTCCTGTATGAGTGTTAGTGACAGTAATCAATTTGAGTTGTTGATGTGTATATCTTCTGGTGATATTGTGATGATTGCAGTCGATTGGATGAGTTGTTGTGCTCGTTATGAGCATCATGACACCTGGGGATTAGGTGACAATGAGTGGTTATCGGTCTACGATCAAGATGGCACTAACATGATGCATGTTTCTAGGGATGACACTATGGTTATTAGCTTCTGGTTGTCTCAGGATTGTAGTGGGTCAACTTCCAGTATTAGTACTGCTGCCCACTTTTCGATCAGTTTGCGCATGATTGTAGATTCAGACCCGCAAATGAGTTTGAAATATTCCGAGCCAAATTTTTCATTTTTTTCCAATTTTTCAAATTACAACAATGCACCCGTTAAGGTTAGAAGATAAATCGAAACGTGCAAGAAAACAACTCTAACCAGAATGGCGCCGATGATGGCGAGCATTGGTCAGAGGATCTAAAGAGATTGCTTAAGCTGTAACTCTAACCAGAATGGCACCGCTGAAGGTGAGCATTGGTCAGAGGGTCTTCTATTCTAATTTGCAGAAAGAACTCAACGTCAAGTATGTGCTACCCAATCCAAGGCGGAGTGAGGGGCGACCATATGACGGAGTGAAAACAAAGTACTTGCTGAAAGAATAAATGCTGAGAAATGAAACTACTCGACACCCAGAATGTGCTTGCTACCCATAGTAGGCAGTAGCTACCATAGGGCGGAATTATACTATTTCAAACTAATACTGAGAGCAAAAACGAGAATTACAAATAATGACAAGCAATATTACAAACACTGGTCAGTACTACTGCCAGTTTACAAATATAATGATTGCCTGCAATGTCGAAATATCAGATGCTTTCAATGGGAGCTTTCAACAATGAATCTGCTATAATCTTTATGAAATTTACAGTGCAATTACCAATCAAAATATACAGATTTCTGTATGCTGTTTCTGTCAGATCTGTACTTTTAGAGAATAACCAGCAACTTACAATTTCCAGACAATGTTCATAACTTGCTTAAAAATCATCCGATTGACACGAGACCTGATGCAACATGACCTAATAATGATGGCGATCAAACTAAGATACTGAAAACAGATCCAAATATTCCCAGAGATTAATGCACGATTTTCTATACAAGGAAAAGGTACGGCCTAGTACAGAAATTCGATTTCTTCCCAAAAATTCAATACTTCTCTAAAAAGCCTAAGAACTGGAGAATATGGGCGCCTTAGACAAACTCAATAAACGATGCAATACCCAGAACTATTTTTTTGTCTTTTCTTGAGTTATGAGCAAAACATGAAATCTGCTGTCTACAAAATGCAATAAGCTGAAACCTATGATTTACTAAATCAGATCTAAATATGCTATAATTTGAAAGACAATGCATGAACTAAATTGCAAACTCGCAATACAATGATTCACCGCTAGATGTTGTCTTGCAAACATGAAACGATGCCCAAACTAGGAGGTCTTCATCCCTCGAAGCAATCCAGAATCAATCTGGCAGCATAACGGTGTAATTTCCAAGATAACCCCAATGATGCACCAAGACTCCTCTTTATAACTTTCAATTGACTTTGCAAAACCCTAAAATCTGCTTTTAGGTCAAACTTCATCCTCCTCAAGATTGGGCGTACTTTCTCCTTCAATACTTAATAATTGATATTTTAATTAAAACATCACACTTTGATAAAGGCGCCCATCATACCTTGTTTTGACTTAGGGGAATATTAAATCATTTCTCAATGAAGGCGCCACCCTCAAGGAACCACCTTTTAAACACAACATTAAGTCATTAAGTCTAAGCCAAGGGTCAACGTTTAATTATAATAATTAAAACGTGACTTTTTAATTTAAATGACTTAACTTATTTCTTCGACAGTACCCTGAAGCCAAAACTGAAGAAGTCAACTGATCATTCTGAAGCCAGGAATCAACCACCCTGAGCACATCTGGAAACTGCCAAAAATAGAATTTACTAAAAATAGTAAATTCCAAAAAGTACTCTGAATGCTGAGACGATCATACCACTGCGAAGCCCTCTGAAAACCCAGAAGGAATCCGCCATTAAAACTATCATCTCTGAGCAATGATCTCCTCAAAATTAGGAAACCCTAATTTTAACTTCCGACTAGCCTCCGGGTTCCCAAAGAAAGGCTAACGGTCACTGAAAAAGTCAGGCTTGAAATGGGGACATTACAGAGTTGGATGGTTTCTTCAGTCCCGCAGTTGAGTAGTTAATGGTTGAGGCTGAATGGCAAAGATGATTTGATCCTAGGAGATGATTTTGTTGCTACCTCCATACTCATCTCTCCTATGACTTCAATAGGATTTCAGTTTGATTACCACTTCCCTTACTTTCTTTCGTTAGTTATGGTGACATCTTTTGATGAGCAGACTAGTTTTGAGTTTGGGCAAGGCTTTGGAGCAGTTGGTTGAGAGTGTTTTTCCGAACACAGTTCATTCATTTATTGTTTCCACTTTTTTGAATGACGCTCACTGCAGTTACTTCATGGAAATGATATGCATTATTTCATATGATGTCATAATAATTGCAGTGGTTTGGGTGTGTTGGTGTGTTTGGAACCGTTCTTTTGACACTTGGAGGTTGAGTGTTGATGTTATGATTTCGGTATGCACCAACAAAGGCAATTCCTAGTTCACTGATTTCAGAGATATGGCAGAGACTGACTTGCTTCATATTTGGGGCATCATGAGATGTGATGTTGGGGTTCATTTCTTATGGTTGAGCAGGGTGTTTTCAATGCTTCCCAAGATTTTGATTGGCAGTGAGTTTGTTGTAGTCTTCTCTGAGTTTCCTTAGCAAGATATATTTCATGGCATTGACTTCGATCCTTTCAGGTATTTCAGTATGGGCTTTGATGATTATTACTCTTTGGGGGTCTAGGATAGGGGAGTGCAGTTTGGGCACGTTGGTTGGACAGCTATGATCAGAGTGGTCCAACGTCGGCATGGTGGTTCCTTTCTGAGACTAACTTGGAACCCGAGGATCATACTATGTTGTAGTTCAACTACCCTTTGGGATGAGAGAGCCAGTGTTAACTTTCTAGAGTTTACTCTTGTGGCACTTCAGTTTGGTTCTCTTGAGGGGCATTTCTTTGAGGAGTTGATCGAGTCTATGCACTATTTGATTACTCTTCTTACAAAAGATATTTAGGAGGTCTCTTATGTTGGTCCCTCGCAGGACAGTGCTTCGTGCAGTTGGTACTACAGATCTCCTAGGTTGACTTGGGACCCCAGGATTGCTCGTCGTTTCAGATTGGATCAGCTTGATTGTTGCAGGGGAGTATTGGCATTGCTTGAGAACAAGAAATCTTTGTGAAGGGTAGAGTGTAATGTCCCCATTTTAGGGTTCTCTTGCTTTGTGGTCGCAGATATTTTTCTAGGTTTGTCTCTGCATGATCAAAGGGATAATCTGAGGTTGCCAGTGAGTTCAAAGGGTGTAGAGGAGTTCTACAACACTCTCAGTTGTTATTTCCGACTTTCGGTTTGTGCTCCAAGATTCTTGGAGAGAGCATCTATTTATAGTAAGTCACCCAATCAGCTTCGTTCATCTATATTATTCATTTGGATCACTCTTGTGCAGTTATTTTCCAATTCCGATGCATTCTGGCAGTTTCTGCAAATTGAGTGTATTAATGGTTATATTTTAATTAAATTACTAAGGTTGCCAAATATTAATTAAAATATTTAAAATGGGCCTTAGTATTTAAGCTCGTCGGAACCGGGATGAGATGCCTTAAATCATGGAAGCATTAAACAAGGACCTTTCCTATCAAAATATGATTATTTTATGAAAAGTTCATTTTCAAAGTTAAATGGATGTTTAATTAAAAAAAGTGAATTTTAAATTAGATGCCTTCGGAGAGTTTGGCAGGAAAAGTATAAAAGGAGGCTTTGTGAGCTCATTTGCTTATGTTGGATTATTCTATTTCTCTTTTTGAGACCCTTGAGGTTGTGGAGATCGAACCTAGTTCATCTCAGCCTTCTTGAGGACGAAAACCCTCTTGGAGTAGATTAGCCTCGATGGTGAAAGATCCTCCACGGTTAATTCAATGTGGTTCATTCAAAGTTACAAATTGAGCGGAAAAGATTTGTAGGTATGAATGGAGTTTAATTTATGAAGATTGTGTTGATTTTATGATTTCTTAATGCATGCTATAGTACTGTTGCTATAGTACCGTGCTACAGAACCGTCGCAACAATGTTGTGCTACAGTACCGTTGCTACAATGTTAGGGCTTTGTTATTGGCATGTGGGTATCAGACAAATTAGTTTCAAAGAGTTGAGCGATCATTATGCAAGCATTTCCAGAGAACTCTCCATAGTTGCATGGAGACGTGTCTCTGACCCCTTGGAACGCGTCTCGGTTACCGGGACAGATTTCCCCGTACTAGAAACTTAACGGCGTCATCCCTGCTTGCAAGAGATATCTCGCCAACATTTCCTTAATTTTTTATTTAGAAAAAACAAAATAACTCTACATTTCGACAAGTTTCCATATGAAAAGAGAAAAACGAATCAACATTTCTAAATTTCAATATGTAATATCAAATATGTAGTATGAAGTCTTCAACATTTGTGTGTTTAAACTTTAAATTTAATGTTAAACTTTACCAATGTTCTTGTTTTGAAAGGTCAATGTCAAGATATTTTCAATTTTAATGTAGCAAATTTAGAAATTATTAAACTATATTAAAAGAATGGCATCTCCAAGTATCCCCGCCTCCTATTTTTCAATAATAGATTTACCAGTACTGGTACCAATCTCCCACACCAATACCAGTACCGATCTCCTAGCAACTATGGAAGAACCCAACTTGCTTACCCACTACATAAGTGGAAGTGCCCTTTATTTACCCACTAAATAAGTGATTGCTTTGAAATCACACTATGATGAATAAGCGTATAGCGTTCTTTCTTTTCAGTTGCATAAGCACTCCACTAAATAAGTGAGATTGGTTGGATTGTCGCCTAGTTCATTTCCTTTTCAATTGCAAGCATTCCAATTAATTGTATAATCCTGAACACAGTATGTTCTCACCTTGCCCATCTCGAGAACTAGGTGATCAGAAAATGGAAAGGATCTTGCTTTGTATCTCATTTCAGTTGGTAATATTTTCAAAAGAAAATTAGGGGTGCTTATTACACAAGGTGTAGTTGTAGTTCACATCAGTATTTTTAAGTGCCAAGTTGCTCTCATATCAATTACAATATTTGGAACTATAAGGGTTTCATCATTCGTTGTCATTACACAAGTTTATTTGTTATTTACAACTATTGTCATGATTATATCAGCCTCTATTATTCAATTATGCTATCATAATTGACTATGTTTGGTAAATATGAGTTCAAGGAAAGAGGAGAATAAGGAAAGAGGAGCATAACAAAATATCTAGTGTTGGAAAATCCTCTCAACTAATAGATGCTACATGAGAAGGTGCAGAGATATTTGAGCATCCAAATTTGCAATTGTCTAAGGGCAAACAGTTCTGAGAAGGGTGGATTGTTATGTCCCCTTTTCAAACTAATTAAGAAATCCATAGCCTATTTCTTTATTTCTCGTAGGCTAAGGGATAAAATTACAGAAATAATTTAATAATAATATTTTTAAGTTAGTCCTAGTAACTTTATTTTAAAACATTGTAAAAGAACAACTTAAATATTAAGTAATATTTTATTAGAGTATTTTAAGTGAACTTTTGGGGGAAATTTTCAGAGGGAAAAGAGAATTCAAATTAAAAGGGGTCAAAATGGATTTTACAAAAAGGAAGAGAATTGCTCAAAGGAATGCATCAATTGTCTTATGAAATAAAAACCTTTATTCTAATAGCTTGAGCATCTTGTTCAACTATTGCCCTTGAGGATAAAAACCCTTGAAGTGTGGAGATTTAGAGGATGAAAACTCTCTTCATTTCCAAGTAAGTGTAGAGGAGAAAAACCCTTTGTTCTTTGAGCACCCAAGAATCACAATTGTGCAAAAAAATTTGCTTTAGTACCACCACTACATTACCCTATCATTGTGATGACTATTTATAACAGCAATTTGTATTAGCAATTATTATGTTTATAGCAACAGTTCACAGTTGCAATAAATTTTCCATACCTAAGGTGTTGTATTTTTTTAAGCGGTCCCTGTTGCATGCATATTTTATTATTTTGTGAGTTGGGTTTGATGTTTATTTTGGTATTTTGAACAATAAATGAAAAAAAAATGCTGCTATACATTGCCATTTAGTATAGTCTGCTACAATAATAATAAATTTGATATGCAAGTGTTTCAATGATAAATAGTGGCATTTAATTGCTATTGTTCAGTATTCCATACTTGTACCAGAATTGCACAGATAAGAATTTGGAACAATTGCAGAGTTTACAAAATAATTAAAAAGGGCCTTTACAAGCAATGACTGAAGTGTGATGAAAAAGTCTCTGCTTTCTTCCATTCACTACCATCAATTGGTTTCTTGGTTACTAGTTTCTTCCAGTTATTAATAGGATAGGTCAACATCCAATAATTTAAGTAGGTAACCCTTTGTACAAGGCTTTGACTTTTTAACTTTCATAGATCTTTATTGCCTACTATTTTGAAATGTCGAATGGTTGTGTTGACGTGTGTTTTATGACCACACCAACACAGAATAAAATGTCCAACTGTCACTCTATTCTCTCTTGATCAAAGTATTTTGCATGCTAAGATTGCGTGAGAGATCATGCGTTCAACTCCAAGGTTCCTTATATCGCGAATAGACTCAGTTGGTTGATGTGAATATGCTAGGTATTCCAAGGGGACTTACGTAATTGTTCAACTTCTTGAAGCAGATGAAAGATTTGACTATGATGCTCTGATTTCTAAACTAACCGGGAAATGCTGAATTTAAAGGAGATAAGAGGAGAAATTCTATAATCTATTTCTAAAGGTGGAACACGAGGATCAACTTTAACAAACTTCAAACCAGACTTTGCTTTGTCTCCCTTAGGACAACTTCCACAAAATCGGTGCAATCTTCAAAGGGTGAGTAGGATGTTCAAATCATGACACAGCATGCACACACCATCACAACGATGCATGTGGACACACGAATCACAATTGAAGTTAAGCGCTAATGCTCCAGTTGACCACGCAGGGCGAACTCACCATCAGCAAGCCCGCTAGTGGTATAGACGAAAGAAGACTTGCTCAAATCAAACCATGTATTCCACAACTAACCACTACTTGCATAAAATAAAGCCTACTTTACTCTAATCTATTTGAATTGGAAAGACGAAAAAGTCTTGTCAACTGCTCACAACGAAAGAGAGAATCACCAATCAATGAAATTCTTTGTATTATGAGAGTCCTCCACAACAACCTTTTACAAAACTTTCAATGGGAAAGTTTTCTTTCCTTTTCAAACTAAGCTAACTTCTAACTATTCACTATATGCCTTCTACTCTCTAGCTCTGATTCAACTCTTGTTGATCTAATGTCTAATAGATTACAAATGAGGGGGGATGCCCCTTTTATAATAAGCCCATTTCAGTGGACGGTTCAGATCTGATTACAATAAAGGGCTCAGATTGAGCCACCTATGCCCTAATTAGGGTTTCTACCCTACAAACCGCCACAAAGAGGAGTGGGTAATAAATGCACAAAATATTCTCCACTCCCCTATAGGAACCATAATGAGCAATTAATGCCCATCACCATCTTCTAGAAGATCCTCATCCAGCAGAGCGTTTTCGTTGTCTCTTTCCCGAACTGCAAGCTCGATTAGACGGGCCAACACTGCCTCAACCTCTTGAACTGAAATCGGTGGGATATGGTTGAGTTGAAATTCTAGCACAGTAACTGTCTGCCCATGCCGAGTATAAGACTTTCTCCAAGCAGCCAAGGCATCTTGTGTATTTTGAATTATGCTGGAGAAAGTAAATATGTTCTCAAAGTCATCCTGGACAAATGATCTCACGACTAAGAAGAAGGGATTCAACCTATCCCTCAAGCCACCTGCAATTATCTCTTCCGAAGCCAACCTCCTAGCAAATATGGCCTCCAAAGTATTAAGGATTCCATCCAGAATATTATTCATTGCCTTCTTGACTCTAGTTGAATCCGCTCACGCTGCATCATGGAAACCACAGCCCGTGACCACTGAGGAGTACCAGCTAGTGAAATCGTACCTATCACCCTCCTGTATTACACCCCCATCCACCAGGGTGTGCAAAGGCATGTGCATCAAAGCTGAATCCGCTCGCGTTGCATCATGGAAACCATGGCCCGTGACCACTGAGGAGTACCAGCTGGTGAAATCGTACCTATCACCCTCTTGTATTACACCCCCATCCACCAGGGTGTGCAAAGGCATGTGCATCAAAGCCTCTAGACGAAGAACAGTCTTTGTTTGATAAATCTGGGTCTCACTCCAGGCTTGATCCACCATATCCATGCGTGCCAGGACATTTGAGGCTTGCTGGTAAGCATGAGAAAGATCCTCCATAAATTTCTCTGTTTCAGCCCGAACATGGCCAACCCACTTATCTACTTCCGTTTCCATTTTCTTTAAATCCTCCAAGCCAACAACTGACTCCCTCGGAAGCTCAAACGGGAGTTCAACCACTGGGTTGCCCTGTTCACCCGGACGCGCAAGATTTTGCACATATCCGATCAAAGTCTTGTGCTCCCTCTTTAACTTCTTATACTTTCCCTCCGTGTGGAGCAATTGGTCTTTTAGCGCCTGATAGGAGTTGTCGAACTCCTCAACAATTTGGGCTCCTATAGGACGACCCAACTCCACAGTGGTGATCACGTAATTCTCGGGCCTCTCCTCAGCTCGATCACACTCCTCCCTCGGGACAGCAACCTAAAGTGTGCGAGAGCCTAACTCATCAGTTGAAATCTTTGAAAACTTCGTGGCTCTCTTCTTTTCCAGCGGTGCACTAATCCTCCTGAGGAACTCCTCCATCTCAACGGCTGGATTTGTATCATCCTCAGAATCTCTTCTCATTCTATCTGTAAGCCAATCCGGCACCGTCTGCTATGGATTGCAAATGACGAGGGGCTACTCCTCCGTTGCCTCCACCTCGCATACTTCTTCTCCTCTAACACTATTCTGCTCGGGCTCATCAATCTCCACGAGCTGAGTATCTCCTAACCCTTGGGCCTCTTGCTTTGTGTTTTCCTCTTCTTCCAATGCCATGTCAAGTATCTGCTGGAAACGGGTATCAACCGTCGTTTCCTCCTCTTCTTCTTGTTGGCCTCCTCCTCTGGGTGCACTGACACTTAGGTTGTCCGACTCCCTGATGTTGGGCTGATCTATTTCTTCAAGTTCTCACTCTTCATTCAATTCTGCCCTCTGATCAGCAAATAATGAAATTACTCTCAAACTCGAAGACTGAGTTTGTGAGTGCGCGGATGATGCTTGCTCCATCCTCAAAGGTATCGGCTGGGTCGGCACCTCTTCTTGTGTTTCTGCAGCTTGGGCAATCTGCTTTCCTCTTCTCATCGATAGTGGCCTTTGATCACCTATCAAGTCATAAGTAAGGGCAACTGATCTGCTCTTAAGTCTGCTTACATGCCTATCAACCCAAGCCCTTGTGAAAGTCATTACCGGAATAGAAAGTGTGTCCAAGTCCATGATTTCGAGCTTAGACCAATCGGGTGGTGGGACCGGAGTATTTCTGACTGACTCGTAGTCAGGCTATATGACATTTACATCCTCGTCCACCTGATCGGGAACTGGAATGACTTCACACTCTCTGATTAACTTGAGAGGGAGCCTAGTGAACATCCTTCTTATTTCAGCCTCATCCACCGCATTTGCTGAAAAATCTTCTATATGAGCCTTATGCCTGTACTCAACATTCTGCACCACTCGGATGTTATTATAAGGATCGAAATCCTGCCTGCCTGTGTGATATGAGAGATGAAAGAATTGCAGCTCGTCTTCTGCCTCTCGAGCTGCCTACAAGGAGGGACACACTTCACTGGAATTTCCCATAGCGATAGGAAAATCCAGTCCCTTCTTCCTCTTCTTCTTCTGAATTTTATCGTAGGCAATAAGTTGCCTAGATACTTCTAGAATTACTATGTGATCAATGGGGTACCTCAGCAACCGGTATGGATACGAGGTGAACCCTTGCAGCCTAATGTATGTGAATTTTGGAAATTGGATGAGCCAATATCCATATTCCTCGATCAACGCATGTGCTTCCTTTGATATTCTTTGTTGCGTTCTCTGTTGAAGGGTCCTTGCAATATGCATTGTAAATGCGTCATTCACCCGCCTGTAGCTGGCAGGATTAGTTAAATGCAATTGGGTGCAGGCCTCGTGGATCTTGAACTGGTCAGGGGCACAGCCGATCGGCTCCTTGTACGTGATCCCCCGGTACTTGGTCATCTGAGCCAACATATACATCACGTACGAGCTCATATAAAAGGTCTTTGTCCTCCTCAAGCTCCTGAACTGTTCATCAATGTTGTCGCTAATCATCCTAGCCCAATCAACACATTTTTTTCCCTCCAAAATGATCTCGATGTAATAAAACATCCAAAGCTCGAAGATATATGCATGCGAACTCCCATTTACTCGACTAAGCATCATTATCAGGTCACAGTATTCTTATTTCACATCTTCGGCAATTATCTGCTTCGGGAGCTTAGTGCGGGGTGGCTTTGGTCTTTGCATCCAGACTTTGTTGATCACAACGGCACACCTCTCGAAGGAGGAGGCATACATCCTATCTACTCTATCCTTTGTCCTGTACAGCATTCTTTCGGAAGTGGGAATCCCAAATGCCTCTCCGATAGCATCTGGCGTGAAGTTGGCAAACAATTTGCCATCTGGAGAGACAATCGTTCTGCATTCCGGCTTGTAGCGATTTGCGCACTCCATGATCAATTCCGGACACTGTATTGCTGGTGGAAAACCAGCAGCTGCGTAGATTCCACTCTTCATTATATTGTGTGTTGTGACTGACGGTTGATGACCTCCCAGTCCGTACATCCTTGTTTGAGTGCACCCAGATTAAATGAACCAAGGTTGGTGTCATTTAATCCCGCCAACTTTGAAGTAATCGTTGACTTCGAAAGAAAAGGCTTGGCGAGCTTTTTGATCACTGCTTGTCGGGATGAGCTTGCCTTGCCTGCTTCAATATTTGCAGCTCTGCTTGTTCCTGCAACATCTTTTGCTCCAGCCATCTGCAAAAAATAAAATAATAAGTTAGACTGCAGATTTTTAATAAAATAAAATAATTCCCGAGATGGCTATGAATACGGAGTTAGCTTTGAAAATAAAATCCCTTAGCATAAATTTCTAACTCCAAACCTCAAACTCTTCTAAAATCTCTGAGCTTAGAAAGAACTTCCAGCAATGTACTTCTGACTGGTGAAGAAAATTTGCAGCAAACTAACAACTTTCAGCAAGCAGTTAACTTCTTCAGCATAAATAATTCGAACTTTTGACTTTAAATTTGTTAACTCTTCAGCCTTCAACTTCCAGCAACAAGAAGAAAAGAAATCACTGCAGCATGTAATTTCGAACCTCCTCTCAACTTCAGCAATCAGCACTTCGAAAACAAAGATCTTCAGCAAAATGAGAAATCTTCTGCAACTTCAACTCTCAGCAATTAACTTTCAGCAGCTTGAAAAAAAAAAAAATCTCCAGCAACTCCAGCATATAATTTTGAAATTTGCAGCAACCTCAACAATTTGAAAATAAAATCTCAGCTCCCAGCATGGCACTTCGAAAATAAATTCTCCAGCAACTTCGCACTTAGAAAATAAAATCTCTCAACTTCACTTTCAGCAACCTCGAAAATATTTCAATCTCTCAAAGAATTTTCTCGACTTAAGCAACTCTCAACACTTAGAAATGTGAGAAGAAATGAGAGAAATGGTTGCTTAAATAATTCTTCACAAAAAATCCTGCCAAGTAGTGCTGGAGTTATTTTTAGCACCTTCATCAATTCGCCACTCTCTCCACTTAGAATCTTCTAATTTAGGCGCAGTAGTGGGCTAGCCGTCATGACAGTCATCATGGCATTTGCCATTAATGAGGATTTTTTCCCTGCAAAATTCGATTTTTTTCCCTCCAGTCTGCCAGTTAACTCCCAATAATTAAACTTGCGAGAAAATTACTCTGACTTGATTTGAAAATTCCATCTTAAAATTCTCCCAATGTTTAATTAAATTCAACTTTAAAAATTCATGGGAGATTTAAATTTATTTCCAACCGATTAAAACATCTGCCATTTAAATCATCCACCTTATGAAATTGCCTTAGACAATTTAAATCCTCATCAAAATAATTCAACCCTGTCGATTTGAAAATCACTTGCTTGCTCGAATTAATCCATCCTCAAAATTTAATTTCCCTTAGGAAAATAATCTATGCAAAATATTTTCCCTCTGAAAATAAAAATTTCCCTTAGGAAAATAATTCTTAACTCTGTTAACCCATGGGTGTATCTTAAAGAGGTTCATTTAATTTTTCCATTTGACCCATGAAAAATATTAATTTTCAGTTTCCCTCTTGAAAAGTATTTCATCAAGTTGCCAATTCCATTTAAATGCCTTTGAAAAAGGAATTTCAAGCTCATCCATGTCAAGGGCGTATTTCTAAGTAGTGGAATATTTGTTTCACTTAGGAAAATTGTTTGATCATTTTCTACCTCTGGCGCATTTGATCTCATCAGCTTCATTTCCTTTGCCTTAGGCGCCTCTTGTTTGCCATTAATAACTTAGGCGTATATGAGGGTATGAATTTCCATGTGATGGGGCGCATTTGCTGAGTGAACCTTTACTTCAGCACTTGGAATTTTCCCATGTCCTCAACTTCTCCTTGCTTTCCTTGGGCGCATATGATCTCATATGTTTCATGTTGCTCATGCCTTAGCATTTTGCTTGCTTGAATTCCCTATACAAGTTGGGCGCATTCTAGATAGGTAACTTTTATTTTCAGCGCCTTAGTTTATTTTTAAATCTGTCACACAAGTTGGGCGCATCTTACATGTGAGTTTCATTTCGTTGCCTTAGAGGCTTTTCTTCAACCTCATGAGCTGGGCGCATTTTATACCCTGCACTTCTATTTTCCACGCCCTAGAGAATTTACTTGCTTGATCCCCCTACAAGCTGGGTGTATTTACATGGTGGAGCCTTCACTTGAGGGCGCAGTTCTTATAGGGTGCTTTCATTCTCCATACTTAGAAGATTTCTGCCAACACATTCACCTCAAGGGCGCATATTGGAGAGGGAGCTTTGAGTCTCCACACTTAGAACTTTCTCCAACGTTTCTTTCCTTGCCTGAGCGCATTCTATAGGGGTTGCTTTTGTTTGAATGCCTTAGAAACTTTTCACTTACCTTTGCTGGAAGTGGGCGCATTTTGATGTGCAAGCTTTTATTCTCAATGCCTTAGCATTTCTCAAGTCTTTATTCACCTTGGGCGCACTTTACCTTTGCAACTTCAAGTTGAGGGCGCAAATTCCATGTTTGACTTTCATCTTATGCCTTAGGCGTTTTTCAACATCCCCATTCAAAGTGGGCACCTTTGAGTGTCTCTTCTTTCATTTATGGGTGCATTTAGCTGTAGCTACTTTTATTTTGGACACTTAGAAATTTTCGAAGCTTTCACTATCCTTCTCAAGATGAGGGCGCATTTGCCATATTGAACTTTCATTTTAATGACTTAGAATTTTTCGAGGCCCCCAACTTTTACCTTTGGCGCAAATGAGGTAGGCTACTCTCATTTTCATCATGGGCGCATTTTGCATGTAAGCTTTGACTTGAGGGCGCATTTGAGAGGTGGGCTCTTGTTTCCACACTTAGGAAAATTTTGACTTGGCCTCACAACCTTGCGCACATTTTCACATGCCCACTTCTATTTTGCCTTAGAAGATTTTGAAGTCACCTCTCCTCCATTTGGGCGCATTTCAAGCATGCTGCTTCCATTTTAAACACTTAGGAAATTTTCCAAGTTGCTTCACCTTAATGGGCGCATTTTGCCTGGGGACTCCTATTTTGACTTGTGGGTGCCTTCTGATGACGAAGCCTTTGTTCTATACTTAGAATATTTTGGCCCTTCCAGCATGCCAGTCTTCATATTCTATTTTTAGTAAGTCCTTGCTTTTCTGACCCCCACAGCTTCGTTTGTCGTGAAAATTTCACCATATGATCCTTGTAGTTTGATGAACCTGTTTTCACCCGTCACACATGCCGAGCTGCTATTTATAGCCACCTACTATTTATAGTAAGTTCTAAAGTTGCCTGACTTCTGCAGCTCTGTTTGACTTGAGACTTGCTATGCCCGATCTCGATGACTCAAGTGCCTTGTTCATATCCACTTCTGGCGCAGGCCTGTTATTTATAGCCTTGAAATGACTTACTAAAAATAGTAAGTTCTCTAATTTCGTTCAAATTTTGCCAGTAGGTTGCTTGAATGATACTGATCTTGATGGGGTACTTCACTTTGACAACTTCTGGATTTTACCCCCTATAAAAGTGGAAACCCTAATTTTGACTTGCATGTACCCTGAACGGTCTCCGTTTGACTTTGTTTCCGTTGCATGTCATTTTGCTTGCTGACCTGAAGTGTCGAGCGACTGCCAGAGTGTACCTGCTAAAAATAGAAACTTCTTGAAAAAGTGATCAATTCACTGTCGGATGAATTTGCATGTCATATTGCTCGTGGGATCTCAAAAAACCCAGAAAACTGGTCTGCATGCAGGCACCGGCTAAAAATAGTAAGTCCTTGAAAAATGATCCATTATGTTTGCATGTCGCATCACTGCGAAGCTCTCGCAAAACCCATAAGGAATATCTAGACATGCACTGAAAAACTCTGCATGCAAACCCTAAAAATAGCCTTTGAAGGCTGAACTCTGAAAGTCATCATTTCGGTTTGCATGTTACATCACTGCGAAGGTTTTGAAAAACCCAGAAACATTCCCCAGACATGCATTTGAAAATCATACCTGTGTATCCTAAAAATGGCTCTTGAAGCATGAACTACTAAAAATAGCAAGTTGTCTGATTCTGCCCAAATTTTGCGTACAAGTATCTGAAAGTTACTTGAATGTGATGGAATAGTCAGAATTCCAAAATCCTGATGAAACGGTCCCAGATTGAGTACTTACTAAAAATTGTAAGTTGTCAGAATTCAGTAAAAATTCAGTGGGACTCTGCTGGAAGCCTTGTAACTGCAGTACTAAGCTTAGATTCGAATTTGATAACTCAGTTTGACCCTTAATAAGCCTGAAGGATAGGAAACCCTAATTTCACAGACTTAGCCAATATTTCAACCTACATCAAACGGTGGGACATCCCCGGAAGGACAAAAGACCAGAGAGAGAGCGAACCAAAGCCAAAAGACCAAAATGGAGCAAAAATTAGGGGGTCCCCATCTTGGATGGGGTGATGTGTGAAAAAGTCACAACAGCACCCTTATACTCATGGTAAGTTTGGGAGATTGAAGATGTCACACATAATTATTGTACATTACTAGGGATATATTCTAGCAAGTGGAGACAGTAGTAAACCATTCATATATTTATTTGTGAGGTGTGAGAAATTTGATAGATTCCAATCGTGGATGAGAGAATAACTCTTATGCCTTTAACTATAAGTTGTATTGTTAGGCTTACCTATGTGGTAAGGTTGAGAGCTTGAAGGTGCAAAGGATGGTCACTACACACCCAAAGCTATAATGTAGTGTGTGGAACCATTAATGAACAACTCTCACAACTATAAATTGACGATAATCATTCAATAGTGTTGAGCATAAGAATGGGGACACTTATGAGATATCTGGGATCGTCATAATTCTTTCCCTATTTGCATGGTTATCAATGAATCATAATACATCACTGCTTGTGTATATTCTTAAGTCTTGAGTAGGACGCATACACAAACTTTCTTTTTCTGTGAAGTTTTGCTAATTGGTGGTTGTTTTCTCCTGTTACAAAAGAGTCAAGACCAATTCATTACACAGGATGACAATATGCTCACCACACATAATGTCACAAGTGCATTTAAATGTACAAGGGAACAGGACAGAATTTTACCACCTCCATACTTTTATAAATATATTTTATGTAAAAGGCATAGATAAATGAATCGGTGAGGTGGTTCTCTAGATATTCCATGTTAACACATCAAATCTGCATGCATGGATATAAGTGATAAATCAAAAAACATATTTCCATTAGATTTTATTCCTTTATATGGTTATGGATATGCAAGCATTTTGTATGATCTTGACATTCACTTTATACAAAGAAATGACCATCAAGATTCAAAACCCTAAAAATGGCTTACATCAGATAAGAGTTGTAATGTCCGTCATATGAAGGAAGGAGCTTATCGAAGAATCCTTTCTTGTCTTCAATCAACTTTGAAGCCTTTTCTTGCTTTGAAGACTCCAATTTTTTTTCCAACAAATTCACAAAATCTAAAAACTCTCTAGCAAACTCATCTTCTTCAGATGTTAAGTCATTTTCAGTTTTCTCATTTTTACTAATGCTAGGGATATCATCTTTTGAAGGTTCTTTTGCACCTGCAGGTTAAGAGTTAATGTCACGGAAAATGTCAGAAGGAATAGTCACATCTTGCCAAATGTGCTTTAAAACATGAGAGAAGATTTAAAAAGGTAATTAAGAAACTAGAATATTCTTCTACAGCAAGTGTGAAATAAAAGAGAAACAAATTATGTAACAGAAAACGAGTTACACACAAGTTCTAAATGCTTCAATTAACTTTGTCAACATAATATAAGGATATCTAAAAGAAAAGAAGATGGTATTACTACTCTAATAGGATAATTAGCAAATAATCAAAACCCTGCTTTTGCAACCATCTCATAATATAGAAAAATAAAAGCATGAAAAAAATATTAATTGGAGCTCAGAAACCTGCTTTGGATGTTAGAAAGATTACACACATATATTTATATGTTTACACACATAGACATCTGTGTGTGTGTGCACATGTATATATAGATATGTGTGTGTATAAATATATATATATACACACATATATGTATGTGTGCATATATAAATAAATATATATACAGTATATATGTACATATATGTGTGTTACTGTTGATACAACACACAAACACATATATACATATGTGTCTGTATTCTATTGCTTGTCAATTGCACAATTAACTATTAAAAGTTATTAAACATTCTAAAGAGATGAAATTCAAATAATGTAAACATCTTTTACAAACAGTACTTCAGAAGAAGTGAGCACAATTAGGAGGATAAAATACATTGGACAACTAAAGCAAAATGGTTGTAAGCCATCAATGTCTTTAGTTGTAGTCATCCGTAATCGGCTGTAGCATAGTCAGTCGTAGTCGGCCAGTTGTTTATGTTTAATAAAACTATAGTTGTAGTGTGAATAATTAATGTAATAAATGTCATGTGTACTTGGGTAATTAAGTCCCGATTAGTAGTAAGGGTTTGTTATGAAACGTCACAACGGTTGGTTGCTCAACCACCGCCGAGCGTTATATGTATTGAGTCCTTGTAGTCGGGAGGACATTATTGTTATTGATGGTACTGTTGGCATCCATATGATTGTACTTACTGTTGGAAATGAATAGAAACATTTCTTATTTCAAGCATCTTATGTTCCCAAATATGTTATACTTTTCTATGTTCTGCATATAATCTAGTTTACTTCCGTAGATACGTTGAAACACACCCAGTGAAGTAAACATTTGGCATTGTTGCCTAAGCGTACCGAGGGAAATCACCCGCCAGTGAGATGGCAGTGTAATGGGTCGACCGACGGAAGAGCCCGTGGAAACTAATGAAGAAAGGGAAGACGAGTTGGCACAAGATTTGGAGAATCTGTGGGATATATCACTAAGGGACCATGTACGGAGGGAAGCTCTCAGGCAAGAGATCCCTCAGCAAGCTATCTGGGACAGATTGCAAGTGAACAACAAGGTCGATCATCTCCTCAATCGTCTGCCAAGGCTGCTAGCCCGCCATTTCATCATCCTATAGGACCTTCGGGCAGAGAGTGACCAGGAACGCCGAAGACAACAAATATTGCAACAGTACGAAGAGCGAACCGAACAGGAAGAGGAGGAACGAGACACTAGCCGAAGACATACTCCTAGCAACCAATGATCACGTAAACAACCTTTAATGCCCATACAGCCTAACAAAGACAAGAACCGAGTACTAATCGGACACGAAACTCAAGAGGAGAAGGTTCGGCGATCACTCAGGCTACAGGAGCAAGAAAACCGGTGATGAAGATTAAGACAAATTGATAAAGAATTTAATGAAGACCTAACTGAAATAAACCAAAGTATTAAAAGAGCACATGAAAATCTTGATGAAATAGATAAATCTATCGGAAGAGCACATCAAAATTTTGTTGAGGGAAGGGACGAAGGACCCTTCAGCACTCCGTACATAAACAGATACAAAATCGGTGGAAATGAAAATGAATTAAGTGAAGAACCCGACAGCAGCATCCGACGCATTCAAGAGTTGTCCATATCGAACGACAACGAAGGGCCGAGGACTGGAAGATCTTAGCCCACGACGCCAGGGTAGAGGGAGTATCGGAGCGAACCCCAGGAGACACGAGGTGTCAAGCATGCTGACAGAAGACGTGGGAGAGACTCATATGTGATCGAGAGTGCGAGTGACGCACTCGAACATAGTGGGAGAACCAATCTAGTCAGGTCCAACACACAAGGAGGGCATCAGGGAAGGATGGTGACTCTGCCAACCGAGCGGTAGAAGCTGCCGAAATTTAAGGGGGATTGGGTCAGAAGATCCAATACGGCATTGTAAAACATGTGAAACAATTTGGGTAGCCAACGGACAGGATGATCCGGATTACTGGTTGAAAGCATTTCCAGCGACGCTAAGAGACAGTGCCATTGACCGGTACTTAGAATTGGACCAAGTACACAAGGTATCATGGAGATTACTCAAGCAAGCATTCCAAAATGAGTTCGAACTCTTGAGAGATGACAGTGAGATTGTAGCCGAAATTTACAATACCAAGCAAGGGAAGCATGAGGGTGTGCATACCTATAGCCGGAGACTTAAAGATTTGTTGGGGAAACTAGAGGCACAGCCGGCCGACAAGATAAAGAAAAGGTGGTTTATCAAGGGCTTGCTTCCGTCATTAAGAAAGAAAATGAAAGTCGTACCTCCGTCATCGTACGCTGAAGCGTACAATCGGGCAATGGATATAGAGAGCGAAAATAAAACATCTTCCCGAGGGAAAAGGAAGATGGACGATGAGGAGAGTACGAACAATAGCGACGGTGAGTCGAGAACGGTGCAAGCACTCCGGAAGGATATGCTAAGGATAATGAAAGAATTGAAAGCTGATAAGGAGAGCACGAAGGAGGCCAGGGAACTGTGGTGTACGGACTGTAATGGGGAAGGTCACACGAAGGTGAATTGTCTGAATAAGTTGTTATGTGATATCTGCCAAGTGATGGGACATTCCGTCAAGGAATGCCCATACAATCTGAGAGCAAGGGGTACGCAAGTACTCTTCACTCAAGGAGAACCGTCAACACCGCCAAACACACCATAGAAGTCCCAATACAATAGCAATGCATCCCCTGGAGGTTACCAAAGCAACAGAAGTCTGAGGAACAAGATACAGTACGACAGTAAAGGGCGGCCCATGATCCAATGCCAGAAGTGCAACGAATGGGGCCACTTCGCCAGGGACTGCCAAAACAATCAAGGTTCGGGAAGAAGATTGTGTAAGTGGTGTGGACCAAGCGACCATGAAGACAATGAATTTCCTAAGCAAAAGGGCATCCACATGTTGGAAGTGGAAAAACAAGAGGTACTGGAAATCACCAAAGCACAAGCGAAAAAGGCCACCTACCCAGATCCACGTACGGAAAAACAAAGGATGAAGGAAGCAAAAGCAAAAGTGGAAGTGGCGATGACGAAGGAAAACAAAACACCTCTAGAGAAACTAGGAACCTCTCAACGGTTGGAGGCGGAAACCAACATCGTATGGCAAGTACTACAGACCACCGTACCGATAAAAGTAACTGACCTTCTCCAGACTTTTCCACAGTTGGGATTGGCAATGACGAACGTCGTCGAGGATGGCAAGCAACTGGGATCGGAGGACCGAAGGCAAGAAATGGTACCAAAACCACCACCGTATGGGGAACAGACCATTGACCCTGTACTACTAACAGCAAACATCAGGAAGATGCCAACGGTTGTTCAAATGAAGATCGGAGGGAACATTTTGACAAATACTATCATCGACGAAGGATCAAGAGTCAACATACTACCCGAAGACATATG
The DNA here is from genome assembly GCA_007115665.2 of Sequoiadendron giganteum. Lineage (NCBI taxonomy): Eukaryota > Viridiplantae > Streptophyta > Pinopsida > Cupressales > Cupressaceae > Sequoiadendron > Sequoiadendron giganteum. Next base: position 561,161,327 of record CM021106.1, read on the forward strand.
GAAGAGTCTCGAGGAGCCAACACTCTGGCCACCCACATTCCAACTTGTCGGTGTCAATCAGCATGGCATCAAACCATTGGGTATGTTGATAGCGCAAAAGGTGGTGATCAGAACATAGCCATTCCTACTAAACTTCGTAGTCATCCCATTCTAGAGGAAGGCGTACGATGCATTGCTTGGATGAGGGTGGTTAGTGGCAGCCAAGGCGAATCATAATTGGAAAAGAAACACGCTGTCCATAGAGAGCAACGGCAAGAAGTACGTGATCAACCTGAGAAATCAAACATTCAGCGAAGAACTGACATCCTCAGACTCTGAATTGGAGAAAGGAGGTGGAATGGAGGAAGGAGGAGGAACCATAGAGCCAAACGATTAAGGCATCCTAGACCTCCAGGAGTGCTCGGAAGATGAGACAAATTCCTTGAACGGGTTGTTTCATTGGCAAATGGAGGACTATGAGGTGTTCCACCGAGAGTGTAACATGCTACAAATTGGAGAAATCCAAAAAAAAGAGAAGGGCATGATCGAGTACGGAGAGTACAACCAAACATTTTCGGTCGAGTATGGAGATTACAAAGAGAGAGTATCAGAACAAAATGATACACCAACTAACAAGATGGAATGTGACAAAGTACGAGGTAGTGAGAGACAGTTAGAAAAAAGGGAGAGAGAGGAGAGAGAAAATGAAGAGAGAGGGTACAAAAGGCAAAAAATAGATAAGGAGGTGTGGAAAATTGAAAACATGAAAAATGGGAGGATCAAAAAATTAAAATGGATGAATTCAATTAAAGGGAGAAAAATAAAAATAAAAAATATCAAAGCCCACATACTAGCAAAAAGGGTCGTACGACTTAAAGAGGACCAAAATAAGAAGGTGAGTCGAGCAAAGAAGAAAAGGCAAGAAGTCATCGTAGGAAGGAAAAAGGTCGTACGGGAAGGAGAAACCAGCACACGATAGGATATTCAAGGGGCCATACGAATTAAGCACTCAAGAAGACTCTTTGGCCAGGGCATACGGACTAAGCACTCAGGAAGATTCTTTGACCAGATCGTACAGATTAAGCACTCAAGAAGACTTTTTGATCAGGTCGTATGGATTGAGCACTCAGGAAGATGTTGTGATTAGGCCGTACAAATTGATCACTCAGGAGGACGTTTTTTCCAAGCCGTACGGAGTGAGCACTCAGGAGGACGTTTTTTTTTCAAGCCGTGTGGATAGAGCACTCAGGATGCATTGACCAGGCCGTACGATTTGGTCGTACCACTTGGCGAGTGAACTATTATTTGGCCGTATGACCTCAGAGGAATTTGCCCGTACGGGTCAATGAAGACTTTGGCGTGAGAATGATTGAAGGTTTTAGCATACGAAATTTGGCGAATACATGGCAAGTACAAACCGTACGGAGGAAGGATAATCAACAAGAAAGGGAACAGAGAACCCGTATGGTGGTTGTACAATGTATGCCTAAACAAATCACTCCATACGAGGTTGTGACGTTGAGGAAAGAATTCAACAAATAGTATGGCCGAGGAAAACAGAAGACACTGTACGAAGAGAGTGGAGGGACGGAGTTAGACATACAAGGTACGACAAAGGGAGAAGTCAAGTCGTACGGTATAGGAATGACGACACAGATGTGTGTTGGAGTTGTTTGTACGATGGCGAGAGGCTAAGGATGTGCGCTCGACCGCTTGGCGCACCGTTGGGTCAATCGCCAGGCCGATCGCTAGGCGCACTACTAGTATGACTGTCGGGCGCACCGTCGGGAGGATCATCAAGCGCACCGCCAAGACGACTGCCAATTGCCACACCACCAAACTTGGCACCACCAATTTCCACACCGCCATGTTGACGAGTGTTTTATGACCGCACCAACACAAAATAAAGTTTCCCCAACGGATACTCTATCCTCTCTTTAACAAAGTATTTTGCATGCTAAGATTGCTAGAAAGAACATACATTCAACTCCAAGGTTCCTTATGCAGGGGATAGTCTCAGTTGGCTCGATGTGATTTGCTAGTTATTTCAAGGGGACTTACGTGAGTTGCTCATTCAAAAGAAAAGGATTCTCAAATTTCGGGAGATTTGTCAGTGACGCTCAGGTTTCCTAAGCTAACCAGAAAGTGCGGAATTTAAAGAGATAGGGATTTAGAGATGCTATGGACTAATCTACGCATGGGATATGGGGATCAACTTTTGCAAACTCCAACCAAGCTCTGCTTTGCCTCACTTCGGACAACTACCACAGAATCGGTGCAATCTTCAAAGGAGTAATTAGAGATATTCAAATCACGATTTAACATGCAGATAACATCACAACGATGCATACCAACAGTCAAACCGAAACTGAAGTTAAGTCCACAATATTTCCAATTGACCACGCAAGGCAAACCCACCATCAGTGAGCCCGCTAGTGGTATGGATAAGCAAAGCTTGCTCAAATTAAACACCACATTCCACAACTACCAACCATTTGCATGAAATGAAATCTACTCTACTTTAAGCTACTTTAAGATCCTAAGTGAATCGGAGAGACGAAAAAGCCTTGCTAGCTACTCACAACAAAAGATAGAACCACCAAGCAATGATAAATCTTTGTATTATGAGAGTGTTCACAACAACTTCTTACAAAGTCCTCAAATGGGAAAACTTTCTTTCCTCTTCAATCTAAACTATGCAATCTATGCTATGCTACTTCTAAGCTCTACTCTCTATTCTAGTTTCTATCCTTTCTACTCTCTGATTTCTTAATCTAATCTTAATAGATTACGAATGAGGGGGGATGCCCCTTTTATAGGTAGCTCAGTCCAATGGACAGCTTAGATTTAATTACAATGAAGGGCTCAAATTGAGCCACATATGCCCTTATTAGGGTTTTGCCCTAAAAACCGCCACAGAGAGGAGTGGGGTGATAAATGAACAAAAGATTCTCCACTCCTCTGCAGAAACCACCATGAGCAATTAATGCCCACTATCATCAAAAGATTCTCGTTCAGCAAGATTTTCTCTATTCTGCCTGCCAATTCTATTGCGTTAGGAGGAGGCGAGCATACAACAACACTCAGTTCAACCACCCTTGCAAAAAAATTTCTCCGTTAAGCCCTCCTGTTGCCTTAATTCTTGGACGCATTTCTTCCTTGTAACTTTCATATTTCTCCAGCTCACTGCCTCGGGCGCATTTAGCCTCCCTTTGCATCACGTTCTTAATGCCTTAGACAAATTTTCACTACCATTTTCCCTTTGCCTTGGGAACTTTTTCACCTAATTTCTTCATCGATACTTTGTCGCGTGCCTTCTTGAGTTGGGTGCATATTAGGTGTTTGTGGAGAAATCCCAACACTTAGCCATTTCTTCCAACATCTTCTTCCTTAAGTCATCATTCTTTGGGCTGGCATTCATCCTGCAAAACAAATAAAGAGGAGCATCAAAACGCTTTATAATATAAAATCTCTTTACTTACCTAATTTCCATATTTTGATTGATTGATCTCCAGATGTGGAAAAATTCATCATTTTTCACTAACAAACCTTCAACATTTGTGTGTTAGGGCGCATGCCATCTTGAGGTTTTCATCCTCTTGCCTTAGCAATTTCATTCACCTGTCTTGTCCACCTTCCCTTAGGAGTTTGATGACTTAGATAGAATTCCACCCATCTCGAGCTTGAGTGCATTTGACCTCTTCTGCCTTCTTTTCTATGCCTTGGAAAATTTCATCCATCTGAGCCTTAGGAAATTTATCTCCCTTAGAAAATTTTATCATTCACGAGCCAGCATCCATTTAAAATCATAAGCCAAGGCGCGATGCATTCAAAACCTATTTCCTCATAAATTATTCAAAGACCCCCTTAGAAAAATATTTGTTTACTCTGTTGCTCAAGGGTGCACACGAAGGGGTACATTTAATTTTTCTCACCCTTGAAAAAAAATTAAAAAAATAAAAATATTCTCCGCCAATGTTTATTTTATCCTTTCCAACCTTGGGTGCCTTTGGAAGGTGATGCTTTCATTTTGTAACTTAGAAGCTTTTTATGCCTTAGAGAATTTCAAACACTTATCCTTCTTTGTGGGCACATATCACCTTCTGTGCTTTTGTTTCACTTCTTAGAAGAATTTGAACCTATCTTCTTCTTTGGGCGCATTTAACCCTTTACCCTTTCATTTCCATGCCTTAGGAAATTTTCACTTACCTTGATCTTCTTGGGCGCATTTGGAAGGTCTAGCTTCCATGCTAGTCCCTCAGAAACTTCTCCACCTCCATTTAATTGTTGGGCGCATTTTACTCCTTCTAGCATCATTTTTAATGCCCTGAGCAAATTTCAAACACCTTCACTCAGCTTTCCACCTTGGGCGCATTTTACCCCTTGAGCTTTCATTTTCATTTACTTAGAAACTTTTTTGAGTGGCTTTCACCTCAAGGGCGCATTTCTACCTTTGAGCTTTCATCTTTGATGCCTTAGAAACCTTTTATGCTTCTCCACATCCTTGAGGGCGTATTTGAGGGGGCATACTTTCATTTTTTTGACTTAGAAATTTCTTTAGCTCCTCGACCTCTTCGAGGGCACATATAGGAGGTCTTACTTTTATTTTTCACGCCTTAGATATTTCTCATACTACCACTTTCTTTCAAGGGCACATTTTGAAGGGGGGACTTCCATTTTGATACTTTTAGAAATTTCTCAAACTTCTTGCTCCTCATCTTGGGCGCATTTTACCCTTGGTGCTTTCATTTTGCATGCCTTAGGAACTTTTGAGTTGCCCTTTTACCTTGGGCGCATTTGAGGGTGGCTCCTTCCATGTTTTTTACTTAGAAATTTCAAACCAACATCTCATTCAAGGAGGGCGCATTTTAGGGGTCATGCTTCCAGTTTCTCCTTCCTTAACATATTTCTTGACACACTCACCCCTTGGGCGCATTTTGCCTGTCAAGCTTCCATTTTCCTTGAGGGCGCATTTTGCCTGTGAAGGAGGAATTTTCAATACAGAATATTCTCCACATCCTTGCTTGCTTGGGCGCATTTGAGGTAGGGAGGAGGAATTTTTCCATACTTAGAATTTTTTAAAGCCTTCACATGCTTGCTTGGGCGCATTTGAGGTTATGAGGAGGAATTTCTCATACTTAGAAACTTTTGATGCCAGCCTTCATGCCTTGGGCGCATCTGGAGGGTGGAGCTTTTATTTTCAAAGATCTTGAACATTTTTAACCCTTCTTTTTGGAGCTTGGGCGCATTTCAAGGGGTCTCCTTCCAGTTTAACTTGCATGCCTTGGATTTTCATCTGGAGTGCCAAGGAGACTTCTGGAGATGGATCTTGAATACTTAGCCACTTTTTTAGCCTGCTTGCCCTCATTCTCTATTTTTAGTAACTCTTTGATTTCCTGACTTCTACAACTCTGTTTGACCTGAAATTTTCACCATGTGATCCTCGTTGCTTGGTGAACCTGTTTATACCTACCCCTTATACTAACCTGCTATTTATAGCCCTGTTCTGGAGACGACTTACTATAAATAGTAAGTGCTCGGATTGCGCCCAAATTTTACCAGTAGATTGCCTGAAGGATGTTGATCGTGATGGGATGCCTTCGTTTTTCGAAATTTTGGCTTTTTACCCCTCTTTTTAGGCACCAAAGTAGGAATCCCTAATATGACTTGCATGTGCCTCGAATGGTCTTCGTTTGACTTGATTTTTGTTGCATGCTACTTTGCTTGCGGAACTGAAGTGTCAGGTGGCTGCCGAAGTGAGCCTGCTAAAAATAGTAAGTGCTTGAAAAGTGATCAATTGACTGTTGGATGAATTTGCATTCACACTGCCCGAGAGCTCAAAGAACCCAAAAAAACCTAGTAAACTGGTCTACATGCGAGTATTGGCTAAAAATAGTAAGTTCCTAAAAAATGATCAACTTTGCTTGCATGTCACATCGTTGCGAAGCTCTCAGAAAACCCATAAAGAATATCCTGACATGCATTGAAAAATCCTGCATGCAAACCCTGAAAAATAGCCTCTAAAGCCTGAACCGTTGAAAGTCATCATCCCGGCTTGCATGTTACATCATCGCGAAGGTCTTGAAAAACCCAAAAATATTCTCTAGACATGCACTGGAAAAGCATACGTTCAAACCCTAAAAATGGCTCCTGAAGCCAGAACTGCTAAAAATAGCAAGTTGTCAGAACTCAGTGAAAATTTGATGGGATCCTGCTTAGAGCCTCCCGATTGTAGTACCAAGCTCAGATGTCAATTAGCTAGCTCAATTTAACTTCAAAATAGCCTGAAGAATGAAAACCCCAATTCCACAAACTTAGCCAAAATTTCAACCAGGTCAAAAGATAGGACATCCCCGGAAGGACAGAAAGATCAGAGAGAGAGTGACGCAAAGCCAAAACCAATAGACCAAAAAGGAGCAAAAATTAGGGGGTCCCCATATGAATGGGGTGATGTGTGAAAAGGTCACAACATGCCAGACTTGGCACCGCCAGTTGCCACACCGCCGGACTTGGCACCGCCAATTGCCACACCACCGAATTTGGCACCGCCAGTTGCCACACCGCCAGCTGCCACACCGCCAGCTACCACACTGCCAGGGTTGGCAGCCGCAGTTGGAGGAAGTACACCGCCAGGGTTGGCAATTGCAGCTGCAGGAAGTACACCGCCAGGTTCAGCAGTTTCAGGAAACGCACTGCCAAGGTTGGCAGTTTCAGTTTTGACCACACCACCACCACTAGGTTCGGCAGTTTCGGGAGATGCAATGTCAGGGTTGGCAGTTGCAGCGACACCACCAGGAGATGCACCGCCAAGTCTGGCAGTTTCAGGGGATACACCGCCAGGTCTGGCAGTTTCAGGGGATACGTTGCCAAGTCTGGCAGTTTCAAGGGATACACTGCCAGGTCTGGCAGTTTCAAGGGATACGTCGCCAAATCTGGTGGCTTCAGGGGATACACTGCCAAGATTGGCGCTGCCAGTTACCTCGACGCCAGCCACATTGCCAGACACACCAAACATGCCAGTGTTGAGACCGCCAACCACTAGGCCAATGATTACATGGGGAATGATTACAATGCAAGAGCGGGTCACCACATTGGCGAAGTTGTCAGTTCCCCTTGTTACACCGCCAGGAGCACCGGGAGTAGCACAGATAGATGATTGGCTAGGGTCGATGGGTTTCATGTTGGAGGTGGCAGAGCAACCTATTAAGAGCCCTTTAGATGGTTTGGTTGAGGGTACGGATGAGAGAGGTCCACTCCTTTAAACTCAGCAGAGTGAGACTGCCAGGCTGGCAGAAGAGGTGCACGAGCAGCCGCTAGTGGCTACAAGCGAAATGGAGATGGCAGGAAGGGATGCTAGGGTTTTGGAGAGTCTTTATTATATCAAGTTAGCCTTCCGCCACATCTTCTATGTTGTGACACACCAGGTATTGTCTATGGAGCTAGCACTAGCAGGAAAGGTTGAGGCATTTAGAATACTACAAAAGGTTAAAGAAGAGTCAGCCCAAGGTATGAAGAACCTTCAATCACAATTGGCAGAGCATACCTGCCTAGCCTGTGTTGAGGAAGCTCGAGCAGTGACCTTGGAGGCCAAGGTGACCGCTTTGGAGGAAGAGGCACGGCAAAGGGAGCAGGCAGGGGAACTGTCATAACCCCTATTAAAAGATTGATATAAATTATCTACTTTGATATTTTTGGCCAAATACATAATTAATTTACATGAATTATTTATCCATATAGTTGTAACATATTTAATTATACTTTGTATTTATAACATATTTAATTTACATAAACTATATACTTTGTATTTATAAATCAAATCTAATTTATTATAAATCTATTTACTTATAAATCAATATGTATCTAAATAATACTTTACTTAAGGAAAGGTAAAATAACATGATAATAAAGAAATGAAACAATAGGAAAAATAATAGACAAAATATTAATAAAACAATAAGTAAATAAAACAAACAAGAAAATACACATACCAGAAACCACAGGAAGAGTCGCGTCGCACGCATCTGCAAGGAACATGTCACCTGGGTTGGGTCGCCACCTTTGGGAGGGAGATAATAGGGGACTCGACGGACCCAGATGAGGAGGAGAGAAAGGAAGACAAGCAGTGACCTGGGGAGCTTGGTGCAGATCGCGATTTCTGGTGAGTCCTCTCACTTAGCTCGTATTTAGTTTATTTAATCAGCATAATCCTGGGCGCCGTCCCATGTGATTGATACTCGACATTATCAATGCATCTCTCTACTAGGAACACGGGAAACATAGAAATACTTGTTGAAATACGTCATCCCATGGATGACGTCTAAATGAATATAGAACGCACCTGTAGGCATCTTTCTTGCATTTGTTATTATCAGACATTAAAACTAATTTAGATATTTCAAGATTGCATGGAAGAAATCATTGCCTGCTCATAGTGTCGGTTCCCTCTTATTTTTAGGAATTTATGATAGTGCCGGAATAATATCATAGGGACAATAGCATCAGAAAAATACATCACTAGAAATCGCATGAACATTTTTTTATGCATGAACATAATGTAGGAATACATTTATTGAAGCATGTTTTCTAATCTCCCTTGAAAGTATCTCATTGAATATATGATCTGTTTATGCATTTCCATTAGTAAATGAAATATCTCTCTCCTAAATATCAAAAATAGATTAAAGAAATAAATATATGTATTTCCTTATACAAAGATTGTCTTCTCCGTGATTGGTACCCTCTTAGACTGGTGAAGTAGAGTCCAAGTGGAGAGCCTAAAAACCCCCCTCTCATGTTCGTAGGCCAAGGAACGGGTTAGATATAGAGAGGTGGGGGTCCCACCGTAGGAAACTACACTGTTATAGGGATGGTAGGTCGTAGGCCCTTGGATCGTAGGACTTCACCCTATCCTAATAGGGCAAGTGTCTTCGAGGTACTGTCTTGTATGGGGATATGCAGGGACTAAGCCATTGGGAAAAGAGGATTGTGAGAGGCAACCTCTCGTGCCCAACATAAAGGCTTCAGGGCAAGATCCATATAAGGCACTCCTCTTGTTTGCTGATGTCCTATTTGCAATTATGACTATGTTTGATTATGTTACTAGATATTAAAGCTAACACATGGATCTATGGTGTATGTATTCTTGGTGTGATGATTGCAGGACCCCTATTCAAATGAGCCGAGCAGGATATCAATAGGAAAGTAAGCCTAAACTCCTAGATTTCGGGAACCGTAGGGCCTAACAGACAAGGGACATTACAGGAACAACGAGTAAAGGAGTTGGAAGAGCAGTTGGCCACAAGGAGCACAGAGGTGGACAAGGCCAAAGGCCAGTTGATGGAGGTGTCTCGCATTGTTAAAGCCGCTAGGGAGAGAGAGATACTTGCCGACCGCCAACTCCGAGTGCGTACCAAGGAAGTGAGGAGACTGAGGGAGCAGCGCTGTCCAAAGACTACTCTTACATCATCAGTGCATCCAGGGACATCCTCGCTTCCCTCTTTCTCTCATTAGCTGCATATGTTGTACCATTCCCTTTTTTTGGTTTGTCATGTCATGTAGAAGACGACTTCTTTTGTGGGGGGATGCTGTAAGCCGTCAATGTTTTTAGTTGTAGTCGGTCGTAGTCGGCCGTAGCATAGTCGGTCGTAGTCGGCCAGTTGTTTATGTTTAATAAAACTGTAGTTGTAGTGTGAATAATTAATGTAATAAATGTCATGTGTACTCGGGTAATTAAGTCCCGATTAGTAGTAAGGGGTTGTTATGAAACGTCACGACGGTTGGTTGCTCAACCACCGTCGAGCGTTATATGTACTAAGTCCTTGTAGTCGGGAAGACATTAATATTATTGATGGTACTGTTGACATCCATATGATTGTACTTACTGTTGGAAATGAATAGAAACATTCCTTATTTCAAGCATCTTATGTTCCCAAATATGTTGTACGTTTCTATGTTCTGCATATAATCTAGTTTACTTATGTAGTAAGTTGAAACACACCCAATGAAGTAAACAATGGTTCACCAAGGAGAAGATAGAGGGTTTGTTCCCCATTTGTTAATTAATTAAGATTTTGGGACCAAAAGCCTCCTAGCCATAAATGTGTAATCCAAAATGCATCAATCCAGTTCAGATAAATATGACTTTGCTCACTCTCTCACACACAAACACTCACACTCAGAAATCGTCAGGTTGAAGACCAACCAACAAGGCAAGAGAAGGCAAAGGTGAAGATAAGTCATGTACAAAAGTTTAATAGGATCAATCAAGATCTCTTAGGAAATTTTGATGCACCCATGAAATTGGTGGGTTTATTTTTAGAATATAATCCATATTGAAGGGTTTAGGACCTACTGAACTCATCACCCTGTAAAATGGAAACTAAATAGACAGGTTCAACAACTACCAATCATATCCAGATGAAGTAAGAGGACTTTGGAACACCTAGAAAAGAAGCCATTGGTGCCCTTGATTCCCAGCCAAAATGACCCCTAGGAAGAGCAAACAGGATTAGCACAGGTAAAACTCATCATAATTCAACTGATATGTTCACCAGTCGTTGAACTTGTCTTAATACTACAATACAAGAACAAGAATTGCCTATATGGAAGGAGAATTGTTCCCCTCCCATCTATTGAGTTCAACTGGCAAATCAAGTGACGATGATGGTCTTTTTGAACTAAATCGAGAATAAAATATGTATGGGAGGATGGGAAAATCATATAGAGTATTTGTAATTTGCAGAAGTGTAGGAAGTGTGTATTTTCATTTCTTAGTACCATTCCAATGCAGAACAAGTGTGAAGGTTATTAAAACAGCATTTTTTAATCCAAAAAGGGTCTGTTTAATGCTTCATACATGATCTTGGCTTGATATCTTGCATAAATGGTGATTGGAAATTGGGCATAGCACCATATTTTCCATATTTTTCACCCACACTGGGTTTCTCTAAGGTGAACCTTGTCTTTTTATTGATGTGTATGTTGTAACCTTCTCTTTTTCATATTTGGTCATTTTGTTATCATGCTCTTTTCATTTCCAACACTATGGCAAGCAAATGACATTATATAAAAGTTGTGATCTTCTCCCTTTCTCATAGTAGACCATTTTAGTAAAATTTACCTATGACTGCTTCCAACAAAACTATTGAGCACCATGAAGAAACTGAATTTTTTTACCAAAAATTGGGTAAACTTCAGTTTCTTAACTCCATTATTTCAGATAGAGAAGCACTTTTTTTTTAAAGTTTGCATACATTTGCATATTATTTAATTGTTCATTATTAGAAGAAACTTTCTCATGCATATGTGTTGGTTTTGCAGTTCTTCTAGATCTCCTATCATATTCTCCTTATAAATGATTACACTCAAACACTCTATGAACTTTACCTTCACACTGAAAACAAATAATTCCTCTCAATGATCTTCCACAACCCATATCTACCTCGACCTCTTTGATAATTATTAGATCTATCACTGCAGCTGCTTTCTCAATTTTCCTTGGGATTAACATCATCATTATGAGTCCCTCTTTTGCTTCCTTGATTCCTATCTCTTGAGAATCTCCACCTCTTCCTCTCTTATTTTGCTTGGTCTAAAACCTTTAGTTCAACTTTTCCTTGGCCTTTAGAGAAAACTGATATGTTCATCAACAAACTAGATAGTCAACATACTCAATTCTTTCTTTATTGATCCTCTCAAACCATTGATATCTCTAGCCACTTTTTCCTAGTTATCCTCATGACAACCTACTTCAATAGATGACTTATAATGCTCCTTGGTATATTCTTTCATACTCAAGATTTTCTATTTCAAATTTTATAATCTTTTCAACAAATCTAGTAGGTAATTTGTAGGAATAAACTTAGCTTTTAATTTCCTTACCATCCTATCCCATATCTCAATTTTAGACTTTGCTTTTCTATTCCTCTCCAACTAAGTTTCTTTCCATCAAATTGCAACATGACTTTTCAACTTAGCTTTTAATTTCCTTACCATCCTATCCCATTTCTCAATTTTAGACTTTGCTTTTCTATTCCTCTCCAACTAAGTTTCTTTCCATCAAATTGCAACATGACTTTTCAACTTAGCTTTTAATTTCCTTACCATCCTATTCCATTTCTCAATTTTACACTTTGCTTTTCTATTTCTTTCCATCAAATTGCAACATGACCTTTCAACTTTGCCTTTGCAAACTTCACTCTATCAGGGTCAATAATATCCTCATATTTGTAAGAGTTGGTATAGAATAACTCTACACCATGCAAGATTTGGCTAAAGATTATAGCCACCCAAGATCTAGGAACTTCATGAAAGCACAAGAGAGATCAATATGCAATGCTCAAGATTGCAATGGAATTAAATCCAATAGAATTGCTTTATAAATGAGAACCCCTTGGTTATATAGCCAAGGTGAGACATAGGATTAAACAAGATTATGACAAGTGTTTTAATCCTATGACATGAGTCAACTTATCATAACTACCTAGGACACATGTTAAAATTCAAAAGATAAGATAAGATCTAATGACAACTAACACCTTCTAGAAAGATTCCTGTTGATGGGTGTTTTATGACCACACCAACACAGAATAAAGTTTCCCAACGGTTACTCTATCCTCTCTTGAACAAAGTATTCTGCATGCTAAGCTTGCTAGAAAGATCATACATTCAACTCCAAGGTTCCTTATGCAGCGGATATAGTCTCAATTGGCTTGATGTGATTTGATGGTTATTCCAAAGGAACTTACACAATTGTTCGATCAAAGAGAAGAACTTGCAGGACTTGAAGGATTTGTCGATGATGCTCGGGTTTTCTAAACTAACCGGGAAAATGCTGAAATTAAAAGGATAGGGATTAGAGATTCTAACGTCTACTCTAAATGCGGAACACAGGGATCAATTCTTGCAAGCTGAAAAACAAGTTCTACTTCGCCTCACTTTGGACAACTTCCACAGAGCCGGTGCAATCTTCAAAGGAATAACGAGAGATATTCAAACCACGACTCAACATGCAGGTACCATCACAACGACTCATACCAACATATGAACCGTAATTGAAGTTAAGTTCACAATGTTCCAGTTGACCACGCAGGGCGAACCCACCATCAGTGAGCCCGCTAGTGGCATGGATAAATGAAGCTTGCTCAAATCAAACACCACATTCCACAACTACCAACTACTTGCATGAAAGGGAAATCTACTTTACTTTAAGCTACTTTACGAGTCTAAGTGAATTGGAAAGACGAAGAAGCCTCGCTAGCTACCCACAACAAAAGATGTTACCATCAAGGAATGATAACTCTTTATATTATGATAGTGTTCACATCAACTTCTTACAAAGTATTTGTTGTACCCAAACCGAAATTTTTGCTTCATTAAGGCATTTTGCTTAAAATGGTCTAAACCTTGTAAAAGTGGGGTCAAAACTCAGTTTTTGGGCAAATAAAATATGGGCTTTTAGTCAGTGTGATGCCAGGAAGATACTGGCAAAATTTGAAAATTTTGAAAATTAGGGTTTCTGAAGTCTATTTTTAGCCCGAAACCCTAAAAAATAAGAACTTGTCAGAATTGGCTGAAATTAATTTTGATTGGCTTATTTCACATCACGATCACAGTGGTGAAGTCAGTTTCAGTTAAAAGTCAGTTTAAGGCTGGTGGGTAGTTATAACTTTTTCAGGAGAAAAGTTAGGACCTCTGAGGTCATTAATGGCAGTTGGCCAGTACCAGGTGTTAATATCTAAGCCTGAAACTCAAAGAGGAATGCTCTACGATAAAAGATGTTGGAAATAATGCTTTTTGATGGAGGGGATTTTCAGATTGGCAAAAAGTGCTAAAATATTCTAAGTCTGAGAACTTTTCACTATGTAACGTAGTAGACACTTGCGCAATCAACGTGCAAATCAACTTTATAGTGTCCGTACATGTGAAAATGATGAAGTATAGTCATCCACACACCTCAGCAGTCACAACGCTTCGACATGGTCAACCGCAGGGATGGATACAGCGTTTGCAAAGCATAAAATGGTGAAAATCAATGAATTCAAAACAAATCCGCTCCCCTGTAGCCTAGGGGCGCCCTTCCATTTGAAGGTCAAGATTTGAGTGTTTTGGATTAAGAACACATTCATTATGTTCAGTTTTCAGTCGGCTTTCCGATTAGCCATGAAGCAGGATTATCCGAGTTACAGAACTCCGGCAAACGAAGACAGAAGCAGAGGTTGCGAAGAGTGTTTTCATCACGGAGGCAGTCTAGATATGCAAATCCGCTCCCTTCTAGCCCAAGGGCGATTTTCTTTTTGAAGGCCCAGATCTAGATGCATGTGTGTTTTGATGGTTTCAATCTTTGCAGAATTAGTTTAGCTTTTCAACGAGCTATCAAGCGGAAGCGTATCCAGTACAGAAATCCAGTTATCAGCATTAGAAGTGGAAATTGTAGGCAGGATACATGTCATAAGAATTTTTTCAGAATGCAAATCCGCTCCCCTGTAGCCCAGGGGCGATCCTGAATAAGACCTGTTTGATGGATGAATTTGCAATTGAAGTCTTCCTGAGATCTCTTCCAGCTCAGTTCAGTTTTGCAGTGTATCCGTTCACAAGACGATCCGATGTTCTGAGTAACTGTGACAGAGGTCCTACCGAGCACGTAAAACAGAGGATGGTGAAGCGTAGCTACACAAAGCTGCACAGCTGTAGGCTAGGGGCGATTCTCCTTTAGGCCTGCCAGACGGGGTTATTTGCAATTACAGTCTTCACAAGACTTGTGTGCAATTACTCAAGCTATCCAACGAGTCTAGCCGACAGCCTCCGGGATTTGGCGAATGCTCGTACGTGCGAGGTCAAGATGATAATGCTGTAAAGAAGAGTTGATTGAAGGCAGTTCAAAAAATGACTAAGTGTAAGAATATTATTTTCTTTGAAAAAGGCGATTTTCTTTTAGAGGCCTTAAAAGCAATTTTCTGGCTTCGTCGTCTCCAAGAACATCTCTTGCAAGTTGACCAAACTGTACAGCAAGACAGACGGCACGCATATCGGAACATTCCAGTTCCCGGTATCAAGGGTCAAAGTATGGTGTTCAGATGAAAATCACACTTTTGTCAAAATGGTGTTTGAGCTATCACAGAATAGGGGCGCTCATTCTTTTGGGGTTCTTAATACAATTTTCAAATCCCTCATATACAGTCATTGGATGCAGAGTACTTCTAGTCACGCAATGAATCCATTATTCAGTCAGTGGAGTTCATCATTCACCGTCAACGGCAGTTTGAAGCATCAGAAGGCAGAACGAAGAAACGACTAAGTCTGGAGTCAAAACATCAATTTAATCAGAGGCGCCTAATTTTCTAAGGTATCAGATGATGATTTTAGCAGCTGTTGTTCCCAGCAGACATTTCATCCTTGTCATGCAGGCTTCGCAGTGGATATCTCAGCACAGTCGCAGGATCATTCAATCATCTGGAAATCAGAGTTGAACAGGGTCAGTTGTAACTTTGCAGTCAGCTACAAAATAGGAGATTCTCAAAAATCTCTAACTCTTGCAAATGGAAGCCTAAAAGATCAAAATTTGACTTTTTAGAATCAGGGAAGTGTGTTGAGCACAACAAGATGCTATTTTTAGCAAAATGATTAAAATAATATTTTTGCATGCAAAGCATTAAAAAGTGACGAATTTCTTCAAAGAGCTAAATATTGGTGCCTCTTTTTAGTTTGCATGCTTTGAAATTAAAATATTATTTTTAGTCTAAAGACTCAGAGACAGCAGCAATTCAACTGGTAAAGGGCCAATTGGATTCCTTCTTCACAGTTAGGGTTTGAGCTTGCAGTCTTGCTTTTGTAGTACGATTTTGCTCTAGTTATGCAAGCATGGCATTCATCATTTCATTCATCCAGCTTGAGCAGAGGTGAATTCTTTCCAGAGTTGGGCGAATTTCTTCAGCGGTCAGTTGTGAAGGCATAAAAAATATTCTTTTGCAGGTACAAGTCAAGATTTATCAGCAGAATTCAAGGCAGAGTGGCAATTTTGACAGAAGAAGATAATAAATAAATAAAAATTAAAAAACTTCTTTCTTCTTCTCTAGATTTCTTCCATCTTCTCGTCTTAAAATTTTCTCACATGTTTGAAGAATTGGCGTTTTTGGCAAAACAAATCATCTGGGTTGATTCAGAATTGCTTTCTCAGCAAAACCCATGTGCTAGAATTTTCAAGAAAAATTTGTTCCAGAGCATCAGTTCTTGAGGCTTTGATTTTCTGAAGTGAAATTCCTTTGCATGGTGGAGTAGAAGTCGATATTTTTCGAATCTAACGTTGTGGGTTGTCTTAGAAATATCTTCTGGACAAAACCCATATCTCAGATTTTCTCGGGAAAAATGTCCTCACAGCCCCTCAGATCTCAACTGAAAACCTTTTGCATGCGGGCCTAAATCACATTTTTTCAAAATTCTGACATTGTGGGTCATCTTAGAATTTGATTCTACACAAAACCCACGTCTCAGAATATTTTGTGAAAATTGCCCTCCGACAAGCTATTTTTAGCCTCATTAGGAGAGATTTTTGGTTTTTTGGAGAAGTTGTCAGAATATAGCCATGTTCACAGTCAACAGGCGAGTTTTTCAGGATGTAGTTCACGCAGAACGAATTCAAGACCAAGTCAGTCTTAATTCATGATTTCATCAGAAAAGCTGACATTGATTTGTATCAAGCGCATCGGAAAGGTTGACAAGAGTAGTCACTCAAGTTCACATGGTTTCATGTCTCGTATAGCTGATTGTCTTCCAAGGCCAGTTTAGAGGGTTGATACCGTTGGGTTTCTGTGTATGCAGCATGTTCATTTGTATTTCTCACAACCAAAGAGTTCGCAGTTTCATCATGCAACACTCTTCCATAAAGAAAAGCATGAAAAACGTGAGAAGCATCAAGCTGCAGAGGAAACAGTGGCCATCACTTCAGTTACAAAGCCGCCATAGTTACCAGCCAGTGAAGGGCCAGTTTAAGTATACAGAGATTTTCAGTTTTGCTTGAGTTGCTAAGAAGCAGTGAATTGACAGTTGAGACATGTGACGACCTCTAGATGGTGATGCAGTCACTAACCTTGTGGAGGGGTTACTTGCTCGAGATCAGGGTCAGTGAACTTCAGTTCAAGGCATCCCACCTTTTCCAAGATAGACATTAGACACAGGAGTTAAACTCGAGGCTTCTTTCCGAGTTAACTTGCTGTTATACATTGCATGCATGTCTTTCTTGGAAACATCTATGTACACTTGGAGATTAGATTAGATTTTTCAGTTAACTGATGATAGCATTCCAGTTAACTTGCTTTCAATAAGGACGTGCATGCTTGCACATTGTCCATTTAGATTAGATGTTTCAGTTAACTGATGATAGTTTCCCAGTTAACTGTATAGTTTCATTCAATTAGGGTTTAAGAATAAGATCTTGCATGTCTTGCAAGACTGTAGTTGACTCAAGGTGATTTTAGGGTTGCCTACACCTTGATGTCTATAAATAAGAGCTTTCAGCTCATTTGTAATTAGCTTTTCCTGGTGATAGAGAATTGCTGCGTTGTCGGCAACATGCCTATTCTCAAGATTGGTTCACCCTTGTAAATTAGAACTTTTGCTTGATAGCATACATGCTGCGCCTACCTTGCCTGTAGTATTGCTATTATTGTATTTGTTCAAGGAGTAATTGCTGTTATAATAAATTGTTGCGCCTACCTTGCCTTCATGTTATTGTCATAGTGTTTATTCGACCTTAGTTAAATGGGGTTGCTGGTTTGATCGTTATTGCATGCGTGTTGCGTCTATACAATCTACTGTCCCAGTTGCTTACCTTTTGTTTTGTTGATTATAAGCCTATTCAGAAGAGCAAATAGTTGCGCCTACCTTGCCTTCATGTTGCAAAACTGTACTTAAAGCTTATCGTTTGATGTGTGTTATAGTAGACTCATTCAGCCAAGCAGATAGTTGCGCCTACCTTGCCTTCATGTTGTGAAGCTGTACCAGGTTTACCGTCATTTGTTTGTTTTAATAAACTTCTTCCCGGATTAGCAAATAGTTGCGCCTACCTTGCCTTCATGTTGTGAGCCCGCACCTGGAGTTTATCGTACAATACATTCCTGCTCCATTTCCTCATGCTCTGTTTCTTGAGGAAACTGGATAGATTTAAAGAAGTTAGCTTAGTTGTAGTTAGATGATCTGCGAAACCAGAAAATACTTAGCTGCAACGTTCTAGGTTTTCTTAACCTTGTGCCTCTACCAGCTGAGAACAAAAAGATAGGACATTAGTTTAGTTTTCTATTTCATGCATTCCAGCACAACGAGGGAGCTTCCCCTCCTAATTTGAAGAGCACTCATTACGTAGTGTGCATAGCTGTCCGTACAAACTCACACTCCAGAGGTGTTAGTTCTTACGCCAACAGTATTCAAATGGAAAACTTTCCTTCCTCTTCAATCTATGCTAACTTCTTATGCTATTCTCTCCTCTATTCTAATCTCTAATGTCTAATCTAATAATTACAAATGAGGGGGGGATGCCCCTTTTATAGTTGGCCAAATCCCGTGGACGGCTCAGATTGAATTACAATAAAGGGCTCAAATTGAGCCACTTAAGCCCTAGTTAGGGTTCTACCCTAAAAACCGCCACATAGAGGAGTGGGGTAATAAATGAACAATAGATTCTCCACTACTCTGCAAAAACCACTATGAGCAATTAATGCCCACTATCATCCAGAAGATTCTCGTCCAGAAACACGTTCCCACTGTCCTTCTCTTTGATTGCAAATCCGATCAATCTGATCGTCACAACTTCTGATATTGTTGGAGAGGGACTTCACATTTAAGAAGAATTCCTCCACTTTGTTCTTCAATCCATCCTGCTGTCATTCCTTAACCCTGAAGTTTCTGCTCATTCCTCCCCCTTAGCCTTGAGGATATTTTAATGCTTGGGCCTTCATCATTTCCTCCATCCTGATCTTGAAGGATTTTCTTGTCTTGGACTCGGCCATTTCTTCCTTGCCACCTGCCTGCCTATAACTTTATCCCCCTTCAAGGTTATAATGTTGTCCCGCTTCATCACCTCGAGTCATCGTGTTTTGGCCCCGGCGTTCATCCTACAAAACAAACAAAAGGAAGAGCATCAGAACGCTTATAATATAAATTCACTTCACTTACCTAATTTCCATGTTCCAATTCCCAAGGTCTGATTGATCTCTGGATGTGATAAAATTCATCACTTTTTTCTAGCAAATCCTGCTTTCTTCATAACTTTTCAACATCTGCATGCTAGGGCACATACCATCTTAATGTTTCACCTTCTTGCCCTAGCAATTTCATCTCCCCTTATAAAATTTTATCAATCACAAGCCAAGCGTCCATTTAAACTCACAAGCCAGGGCGTAATACATTCAAAACTTATTTCCTCCTTAGCAAATATTCAAGACTCCCTTGACTTTTTAAAAAGGGCATTTCCCCCTTAGAAAATAACTTTCTTATTCATGGGGGTACACGAAGGGGTACATTTAATTTTTCTTACCCTTGAAAAAAAATTCTCCACCCATGTTTATTTTATCAGCCTTGGGCGCATTCTGGAGATCCACTTTCATTTTCCTTTTCCTTAGAAAAATTTTATTTAACTTCTTCCTCTTAGGGCGCATTTTCACCCTAGTGCTTTTGTTTCACTCCTTAGAAGAATTTTAACCTATTTTCTTTTTGAGGCTTGAGCTTTCATTTTCTCCATGCCTTAGACAATTTCCAATCATCAAACTACCTGGTGGGCGCATTTGGAAGGGGCTCACTTCAAGTTTTAACGTCTTAGAATATTTCTAGCCCTCCTATTTCTCCTAGGGCGCATTGGAGGGTGTCTACTTTTATTTTCACGCCTTAGAATTTTTTTCATATCTCAAGCCACTTTGAGGGCGCATTTGAAGGTATGAGCTTCTATTTTCACCACTTAGAACATATTCCTACCACCTCACTTGCTAAGGGCGCATTTGAGGGGTCCAACTTGCATTTTGGCTTGCCTTAACATATTTCTTAACACCTCCTTCTATCATCTTCCTTGGGCGCATAAGGGAGGGTGTGTTCTCACATTTCTCACATTTAGAAATTCTTTTCTAGGCACTCTTTCATCATGGGCGCATTTGAGGGTGTTTACTCTCATTTTATAACTTAGAAAATTCCTTGCACCCCTTCCATTCCTCCTTACTTGCCTTGGGCGCATTAGGGAGGTGTAGCTTCAAGTTTGCTACCTTAGAAACCTTTCAAGCCTCCATTATCTTCCTTGGGCGCATATGACCCCTTGTACTTTTGCTTTTGTGACTTAGAACATTTTCACCATCAAGCCTCCTCCTTGACTTCACAAGGGCACATTTGAGGGAGCCTACTTTTGTTTTCACCTCTTAGAAAAAATTTCACCTCTCACTTCTTGCTTGGGCACATGTGAACGTCTCTGCTTCAAGTTTCCATGCCTTAGGCAAATTTTTATCATCAAGCCTCCTTGTGGGCGCATTTCACTACCTCTAGTATCATGTTTCTCATACTTGGAAACTTTTTCATCTCCACTTCCTTCAAGGGCGCATTTAGGGGGTGATGCTTCCATTTTGATTGCCTTAGAAAATTTTTATGCCTCCTTCTTGCCAAGGGCGCATTCTAGGGGGGGGGCTGATTCCATTTCAAAAAAATTGCAAATCTCTTGCTTGCCTTAGGCACATTTAGAGGGTGGAGCTTCCATCTTCATGACTTAGAAATTTTCTTACCTCAGCCCTTCACAAGGGCGCATTTGAGGTGGTGTGCTTCTTCTTTCATGCCTTGGATAAATTTTTCATACCTCCCTCTCCATGATGGGCGCATATGAAGGTATGAGCTCTTATTTTATGCTTTAGAGGATTTTGATGCCTTTAGCTGACCCACATGAGCCTTCTATTTTTAGCAAATTCTGGGGACTTGTGATTTTTCATGAATTTTCAACTGTTTTGAACCCGAAGATGGCTCAATGTGGTCCTCGTGGCTTGACTAGCTTGTTCATACCTACCGTTCGTGCTCGCCTACTATTTTTAGTAAATCCTTGATTTCTTGACTTCTGCAACTCCTCTTAACTTGAAATTTTCCTGGCGAGATCTTCATGATCATTTGACCTATTCACACCTTGCCTTTCATGCCTACCTGCTATTTTTAGCCTTGGAAGTGACTTACTATAAATAGTAAGTATGCAGATTTTGCTCAAATTTCACCAGTGGACAGCTTGAAGGATGTTGATCGTGATGGGATACATCAGTTTTTCATTTTTCTCGAGTTTCACTCCTCATTTTGAGTCCCGAAGTTGGAAACCCTAATCTAACTTGCATGTGCCTCAAATGACCTCCGTTTGAGCCCATTTTTGTTACATGTTGCTCTGTTCATGAAACTGAAGGTCTGGGGTTGCTGGAGTGAGCCTGCTAACAATAGTAAGTGCCTAAAAAGTGATCAACTGTCTGGCAGATGTATTTGCATGTCATACTACCCGAGAGATCTCAAAAGACCTAGAAAAACCTAGAAAATTGGTCCACATGCGAGCACCTGCTAAAAATAGCAAGTCACCATTTTGACTTGCATGTCACATCATCGCGAAGCTCTCGAGAAACCCAAAAAGACTATCCAAACATGCATTGAGAAATCATACATGCAAACCCCAAAAAATTGCCTCTAAAGCCAGAACTGCTAAAAATAGAAAGTTGTCCAAATCTTCTCAAATTTTGCGTTCAAGTACCTTGAAGTGTCCTGAATGTGGTGAAGTGGTCAAAATTCCCAAAATCTTGAGGAAAAGACCTCAAATTAAGTACTTACTAAAAATAGTAAGTCGCCATTCAGTGAAATTTTAATGGAAGCCTGCCTGGAGCCTCCTGAATGCAGTGCCAAGCTCAGATTTCAATTTGCCAACTCAATTTGACCTCAAACAAGCCTGAAGAATGAAAACCCTAATTCATCAAAATGCACTTCAGACTTGGCCAAAATTTCCAATTAGGTCAAAGATAAGGACATCCTCGGAAGGACATAAAGATCACAGAGAGAGATGCAAAACAACCCAAAACCAAAGCCAAAAGACCAGAACGGAGCAAAAATTAGGGGGGGTCCCCATCTTGAATGGGGTGATGTGTGAAAAGGTCACAACAATTCCCTCCTAGGACCTAAGTAAACTTAACATGTAAGTAGGACCTACTAATGACTAAATAGGTAAAATGCCTATTTACACCAACACTCCCCCTTAAGTGCAACTTAGGGAGTAGTTGATTATTATGCAAATGACACAAAAATGGGTCTTGGCTATGAGGCCATGTTAGGTACCCATGTACAAATGCAAATGCAATCTCTCAAAAATGGAGAAAAGGAGAAAACCCAGTAGGAGAAAACCCAGTGGGACAAAACTCCTCCCCAAAAGAGAGATGAAATACAAAATACTTGCAATGAAGAATGAGAAGGACAACACCCCATGCAAGGAAAAATTCCCCCCCATAAGAGAGAAGTAGAAGAGAGACCATGTAGCCCCCCCTCAATGTTGAGTCTCCTACAATGATGGTAGAAGCTCGACACTGAATGTTGAAGATGATCCAGTAGCGTCAAGCAACATTCCTCCCCTTAGGAAGAAACAAAACCAAGATGGTATATAGGATGTCTTCCCATTCCTAAATGGAAGATGTGGGAAGAAGGATGATGTGTGATGTCTCTAAAGAATGCTCAAGTGTCTCCATATTGATGCCGAAAGTTGTCACATTCCAAACAAGCATTCTAGGCCACATTGCCAAAGAAGACAATCCAAAATATCCTAGAAACAATTGTAGAACACAATCCAAAGACAAAGATATCTCCTCTAAAGACAAATAAGCCTCCTCCAAATGTTGTCCAAAAGAATCCACAGTCACGTCAAACTACAAAGGATGATCATGTAGAGAATGAACAAGAGGGTCAGAGTGTTCCCTCACAACAACTGAAGAAGGATCATCTCCATCAAAGAGAAGATGAATGCAATCAATGATGTCTCCCTAATCTGAAATGTGGGATTCACAAAACAAACCAACAATGTCTATCAAGTACTCATCCCAAGTAGCCATCTCTGGAAGACGAAGAATGTCCTACTGCACTAAATCACAAGGAGCCAAAAATGTGGCAACACAAGCATCCTCAAGTACAACAGTAGATGAAGGAGATGGAATATCAACACACGTCACTAGATCCTCAGTAGATGAAACAATACCAAGATTCAAATGACCATACTGAATCTCCTCAGAAGTGTCCACACTAGATTCCTCAATGTGAGCATCTATTGAATCATTAGGAGAAAAAAGTGAAAAGGTCTAGACTCGAGATTGGTGATCAACCTCCCCAACTACAACTATATCTCTGCTATGCAAATCCCGGATTATGACAGAATCTGGTGTGAACTCAATACTCTTGCCTGCTCCACCATGTGTGATCTGATAGATAGAAAGGATATTGGTTGACAATGAAGGCACACAAAGAACATCACTAAATGCTTTGTCATCCATGTCAATGGATCCCTTCCCACAAACACGCATATATGTGTTTTTCACCATCAGGATATGTGGTCATGAACAAGTCTCAAATGAAGAGAACATAATCTCAGATGAAGCCATGTGATGTGAGGCTCTTGAATCTAGTATCCACCTCTTTGACTCAAAATCTGCAACTGCAACAAGTGTTTTTCCCTTATGTCTATTGGACTTTGATGAAGAAGAAGAAGATGAACCCTTTGATGAAGACTCATTGCTTTGAACCTTCTTAAGAAGATGCTTCAACTCATCAATCTGCTTTGAATAAAATTGATGTTCATCATGCCTTGTTTTCTTGCAATATGCACATGTAGGCTTCTCCTTCTTAGATGATTCCCCTTTAGAGGGAGAGGATTCAGATTCTTTATGTGGCTTGTTCGTTTTCTTCTTTTGCTTCTTATCAAGATCCCCTGATTCTTTTTGTACCTTAGACTCACTAGCCAACAATGCTTGTGACTTGGAAGACTTGATTAGACCCATATTAGTTAACTTCGCTTCCTCTTGGATTAGGAGATTTGTAAAGCAATCAAACTTAGGATCAACATGAGATGCTCCCATAGAAAGTTGATGGGTATGAAAGCCAGAAACAAACATTGAATACTCAGGACCAAGCTTGGATAACAAATTTAGAATCAATTGTAAATCCTCTTTATCAATGTTGCAATATTTCAATTGTGTTCTTAGTTGCTTAACCTTGGAGATGTAGTCTTGGATGTGGTCAAAACATTTTGAATCAAGATTCATCAAATTATTATCAATCCAATATCCCCTAATCTTATCTGTTTTACCATACAATTTCTCAAAAGTCTCCCAAACCTCTTTAGTTGTTTTACATGATTCAACATGAAATTGTAAATCAAATGAGACTAATGAACATATTCATCCAAGTGTTTTCTCATGATCAATCTCCCATCTTGCCAATTCTTTAGCATTAGTAGGTTGAGGAATAGTTTCCTTTAGATAGCCTATAAGACCCTTCCCCATGAGATAATTTCATACTCATTTCCTCCATGAAGCATAATTATATGGAGTTAGGAGTTCAATTTGTGATTTCTCCATTGCAAGAACACAAACCAAGCAAAAGAAAGCAATCAACCACTGCAAGATTACCCCCCCAAATTACTCAATCAAGAAACCCCCCCAACAATATATGATTTGGCACTTTATACTTAGTGCAATTACAAGTGCCACTTGCCAACAACATCAAAGTGGACTTGATCTTAGTGCATACAAATTGCCAAATTTGGCCACAAGCTCAAAGTAAAAAATTTACACATAATGGGATCAATTTGGTCACACCACTAGAAAGTACACGAAAAATTATGCACTTTCAAAAAACCTTCATCCAAAAATGTTACTGTAGGAGCAAGAACGAAGCCCCGAAAGTTCTGAAAATGAGAATGGCTCAGCAACACTTGGGAGAATTTGCAATTTCTAGAAAACCCAGTCACCAAAATCAAAAACTAACAATGCCATTGCAAAGAGCACAAAATTCTGCCAAATCAAAAAAAATTGCTCGAGAAAAGAGGTCGAATGATTGAGTTATGAGCCTCCAAAGTTTGCCCTTCAAAACCAAAATGTAAATGGTGAGGGGGGCGCAAAATTAAAAAATCTAGCTGACGTCAGCAATCCGTGATGTTAAATTTGACGATCGTTGGATAGTCAAAATGGAATATACTTCTCCGGTCGGCAAAATATTCTTCTAAACTGTCGACGGGGGAATCTTTGGTGATATTCGACGAAATATGCCTTTCACGACAGGCGATAGTTGGCAGAAGATTTGGAGCCATGTGGCCCAGCAAAATGTCAGCACATGGCAGATGTTGGACACCCGCGGTACCCTCTGTTGTCACAGAGGTCCGCAATACCCTGCATCAGCAGGGTACGTAGTTTGTTTTTTTGAATTTTTAAATAAAAAATTTAGAAATACTTTTGAAAACAATTGAAATATTTTATTAAAAAATTATTTATTTTTTTCACCTGTCGATTGATTTTCCAACCTGTGACTGCAACTTGCTACAATGGTCGACTGTACGGATTGTACGGACAATCATACGACGCAAGAGAAAAAAATTTGAGGGTCCAAGGCAAGTCCGATTTTTGCGATTTGACAATCGATCTTAGGGTTTTGGGGTCTCTTGGATGCGATGGCAGGGTCAAATTTGACCCAAAATGCTCTAAAATTGCAGCTACCTTCCAGATCTAGCAACTACACTTCAACTTCAAACCCTCATAGATTTAGCCTCATATGTTCAATTTGGACGAAACAAAAGGCAAAACTGACTTTCTCAAACCTTCTGATCTCAATGGTGAGCTCAGATTTGCACCAACAAGCCCTTATTTGAACCTGTGATACAAAGCCACAAAGAGAAAACCCCCAAATCTGGTATTTCTTTCAAGTTTTTTTGATTCTCTAGATCATCATTCAATGCAAGAGAAGAGCATACTCAACTTTTCAAGATCCACCAAGATTTGCAACCTAGATCTCTCAGTAAAGACTAACAAGAAGCATTCTCACAAGCTCTGATACCATGTAAGAGTTGGTATAGAATAACTCTACACCATGCAAGATTTGGCTAAAGATTATAGCCACCCAAGATCTAGGAACTTCATGAAAGCACAAGAGAGATCAATATGCAATGCTCAAGATTGCAATGGAATTAAATCCAATAGAATTGATTTACAAATGAGAACCCCTTGGTTATATAGCCAAGGTGAGGCATAGGATTAAACAAGATTATGACAAGTGTCTTAATCCTATGACATGAGACAACTTATCATAACTACCTAGAACACGTGTTAAAAGTCAAAAGAAAAGATAAGATCTAATGACAACTAACACCTTCTAGAAAGATTCCCTCCTAAGACCTAAGTAAACTTAACATGTAAATAGGACCTACTAGTGACTAGATAGGTAAAACACCTATTTACACCAACAATATTCAAAATATTCTTTAAGACAATTGATCCAATCAATCAAATCTTCAGAATCTAAATTTCCAGAATAATTATTCAAATCCATTCCACTTTCTTACAAAGTCTAGTAACAGTTTTCAACATCTTGGTGTCTTTATCCTCTTCTTCATATAGAAAACCTTCAGCATACCTTTCCTCTTATTTTTCATTACCACTATCATCCAATTGAGAGTTTATAATAATTTTCCTTGTGTCCTCTTCTACCATATCCAACCAAGCCTATACATTCCTCAACATAGTGAAAATTCCCAACATTCACTTTGCAACAAGGTTTCAACCTTTATCTATCCTTCTAGGTGGCATCTTGAAAACTCATGTGAACTGCCTCAAAGTTCAACAATCTTGTTGGCGTAACAATTAGCACCTCTGGAGTGCGAGTTGGTACGAACAACTATACACAGTGCGTAATGACTGCTTTTTAAATTAGGAGGGGAAGCTCCCTCTTTTGCTAATATGAGATCTAAAAGTAAAATATCTAAATCCTATCTTTTTGACTCAGCTGGAAGAGGCACAAGGTTAGGAAAACCAAGGATGTTGCAGCTAAGGATTTTCTTTGGTTTTGCAGGTCTTAACTACAACTAAAAACTAAATGCTTTAAACTATCCAATCTCCTCAAGAAAACAAAGCATGAGGAAAAGGAGCAGGAATGTGATTATACAATAAACTTTAGGTACAAATTCACAACGTGAAGGCAAGGTGGCTCAACTATTTGCTTGGTTGGGAAGAAGTTTATTAGAAACAAACAAATATACAATAAACTGAGTACAACTTCACAACATGAGGGCAAGGTGGCTCAACTATTTGCTTGGCTGAATAGGTTTATTGACACACACATCAAACGATAAGCTTTAAGTATAGATTAGCAACGTGAGGGCAAGGTGGCTCGGCAATTTGCTCATCTGAATAGACTTATTAGAAACAAAACATAAAGTAAGCAACTAGGACAGCAAATTGCATTGGCGAAACACGCATACAATAAACGATCAAACTAGCAACCCCATTTAACTAAGATTCGAATAAACACCATAGTAATAACATGAAGGCAAGGTGGCACAACTATTCATTAATATAGTAATCACTCATGAACAGATACAGAATAACAATATTACAGGCAAGGTGGGCTCAACATATATTGCTATCGCGTGCAAAAGTTTTAATTACAAGGGTGAACCAATCTTGAGAATAGGCATGTTGCCGACAGCACAGCAATTCTCTATCACAAGCAAAAGTTAATTACAAATGAGCAAAGAGCTCTTATTTATAGACATCAAAGGTGTAGGGAAACCTAAAATCACCTTGAGTCAACTACAGTCTCGCAAGCATGCAAGATCTTATTGCTAAACCTTATTGTATGCAACTATACAGTTAATTGGAAAGCTACCATCAACCAACTGGAATGAACAAAACTAAATGGACGTCTGCAACAAGCAAGTCCTTATTGATATGCAAGTTAACTGGAAACTACCTCAGTTAACGAAGAATGAAAACTAAAAGAGAACTCCACATATACATAGGAAACTCCAAAATAGACATGAGAAGTGATGTGGACCAGCAAGTTAACTCAGAAAGAAGCATCGAGTTAACTATTGTGAAAATATCTATCCTGAAGAGGTGGAACGTCCCGACCTGAAGTTCACTGGCCCTGATCTTGGCCAATTAACCCCTCCACGAGGTTGTTGACTGCATCACCATCTAAAGGTCGTCACATGTCTCAATTGTCAATTCACTGCTTGTCAGCAACTCAAGCAATCCTGGAAAACTTTGCACACTTAAACTGGCATTTCACTGATTGGTAACTCTTGCGGCTCTGTAACTGAAGTGATGGCCACTATTTCTTCTACAGCTTGACGCTTCTCACGTTTTTCACACTTTTCTCTATGGAAGAGTGTTGCATGTCTGTGAACCCTCTAGTTGTGAGAAATGCAAATGAACTTGCCGCACACGTACAATTCCAACGATAACAACCCTCTAAATTGGCCTTCGAAGACAATCAGCTATACGAGGCATGAAACCATGTCGACTTGAGTGACTACGCCTATCAACCCTTCGGATGCACTTGATACAAATCGATGTTAGCTTTTTTGATGAAATCATGAATTAAGACTGAATTAGTCTTGAATTCAGTCTGCGTGAATTGCATTCTAAAAAACTCGCCCGTTGACTGTAAACACGGCTATTTCCTAACAACTTTCTCTGAAAAGCTAAAATGACTCCTGATGAGGCTAAAAATAGACTGTCGAGGGGCAATTTTCATGAAAAATTCTAAGATGTGGGTTTTGTGCAGAAAATAATTCTAAGCAAACCCACAACGTCAGAAAGTCGAAAAAACGCCTTTTAGCTTGACATTCAAAGATTTTTTCCGAAAAAACAACTTTAGCAAAAGATGTTTGTTGTTTTGATTTGTCAGGGCACTTCATTGCATAGTGGCCATATTGATCACATCTAAAACATTGTACTTGAGAGATGTCTTTCTTCTTGGAAGATCCCTTTCCATTGGAATTTCTCTTTCTTTTAAATGATCCTTTCCTATAGGAGTTTTTCTTACTCCTTTTATTAGATGTTGTGTTGAGCACATGAATGTCTTCATCTATGTTCTTTTGTTTATTTTATTTTGTTGAGAGTCTTATTTCCTCTTGAAGGCAGTCTGTTCTTAGCCTATCAAACTTGGGGAGTTTAGATCTCACACTTATTCCTTGAACAAATGACTCTCATGAGTTTGGTAGGCCTCCTAGTGCAATTAGAGTTAATTCTTTGCTATCAATCTGATATCCAATTGTGGATAATTGATCCCTTAGTTCAATGATCCTCATGAAGTATGCATTAATAGTTTCTCCTTTGTTTATTTGGACATTGTTGATTTGCCTCTTTAATGCAAGAGTCCTACTGGTGTTGTTTATCTCATAGGTGCTCTCAAGGGATTTGAACATTAGATATACAGTTTCATGTTTTGCTGGAATGGGCACTATATGATCCCTCACTGCATCTACTAAGATTTTCATGGCCTTTTCATTGTTCTCAATCCATTGAGTTTTCTCAGGATCAACCTCTGGTTCCCTTTTGTTTTCTCTCACAAGTGAGTCTAACTTATTCTCTTTAAGAATCATCATGATTCTAAATTTCCATGATGTGAAGTTGTTTGCTCCTGCAAGACGATCTTCAAATATGATCACACTTGACATTATGAAGAATGTGATGTGAATTCGATTTAAAAATACGAATTTTTCCTAAGCAATCTGATAGCTAGATTTGATTTGGATTCACTCAACTTGGCTCTGATACCATGTAAATCAAATCAAATCTTATCAAATTAGGATCCTAAGAAATCTATGGAAATTCTAAGTCTGAAATTTTGTGTAAGAATTCTAAGTCAGATTTTATTTTCTGTATTGTGAATGTGCTGATTGCAGAACATTTATAAATTTCGATGTCTCCAATCAATGTTTGCAATCATGTTATGTATCTAAAGGAGACACGTACCTCCAAGAAGAAATGCACCTCCAAGGAGAGATGCGTCCTATGAGAGGACGTGTCTCCACAAAGTCGAGACACGTCCTCTCATGGGACGTGTCCCTTGAGGGCGCAGGTCTCCTACAGAGAACTGATGCCAATAGGTGGCTTAACATAACCATTATGTAATTACCTTCCTGCGATTTCATAATGCAAACTTAGAACATTTAATTTAATATTTCGAATTTTATTCATGCTCATAAATTCGAAATTCTTATTTCCAGAAATATTTATTTAAAGGATAATTTCGATCACATATAAATGATGATGATGCAATCAGCAATCATCATTTATATCTGACCGAAGCTACCTTTCATTAACAGGGTCCAACCTTACTATTTATAGTAAGCCATCCAGATGAGCAGTATGAGTAGTGGGTTACCCTGTGGTGTTGGCAAAATTAATTAATGTTGAGTTTTAATGGAGTTGTGATATATTAATTATTATTAAAGTGATTACTTTAATAATAATTAAATTATAAAGTGGATATCATTAATGGTTTTAATGACCTTATAATATATGACTTATTTTTATAACATGAGGTCAATTATTTAAATCATTAAAAGGGGCACTCACATGAAGGATTATATCTTGTGCAACAAAAGCAAATATATTTTAATATATTTAATGAATTAAAAGGCCTTCAGAATCGTGCTTTTTAGAGGAGGTATAAAAAGCATTCAAAAAGCACATTCATTATTCATTCATACTTTGCAAATTTTATGAGCTTTTGTTGTGGAGAAGAAACCAAGGTTTCTAGCTGCAAATCAATCTTGGAGAACAAAAACTCTCTCAGATTTAGTGATCTACAGGTGTGAAATACCACCCAAAGATTGCTCTTCAGGTGGCTACATTCAGGAGTCACACTTGTGCATATTGGGATCAACATTTCAAAGTTTTTCAAGGGTTTATTGAGCAGATCAAAGATACATTGCAGAATTCAATAGCTGATAAACATTCATTGCTGGCACGTGTGGATTTGAGGAAGGCCCTACCATTCATTAAGCTAGTCGTACATTTCAGACTTGGCCGTACTCTTTCACATTTGGCACATGGGGTTTTAAGGAGGTGAAACACCTAAGTTTTTAGCATCAAAACATCATCATTCTTGGCATCCTAAGCAAACAGATCATTAGCTGCAATTTCAAGGCATGGTTATCAACCAATTGGGATAGGCGTCCATTTCTAGATGATACCAATTGTTGTTCAAGGCATTTTCAGACCTGTATTTTGTGCTATTTGGTTTCAGGTGTGATGCCCAAAATTAAAAATTTTGCATCATTAAGGTATTTTGTAAAAATGATTAAAATCTTGTAAAAATTGTCTTCAAAAGTCAAAAAGGTCAAAATTTCTAAAAATTAAACGGACCATAGGGTTTTTTTGGGTTTGTTGTCAAAAAGATGCTGGAAATTTTTTCTAAAACTAGAAATTTGCATGTCGGCCCCTATTTTTTAGGAAATCACGCATGTTCAAGAGATCCTCAAATTTTTCAAAATCTAACGATCTGGGTCTCTTCAGAACGAAATTGTCTACAAAACCCAAACCTCAGTTTTTCGGCCCTACTTTTTAGGAAAATGTTCAAAAATAGAATCTTTGCATGGAGGGCTCAAACTAATTTTGATTGGTTGAAAATGCGTTCCGATCGAGCTGGTCCAATCAAAATCGTCAATAGTCATTTTTTCTCTAATGGGTCTATTTCGCTTTTTCAGAAGATAAATTAGGACCTCCGAGGTCATCAATGGAGGACGGCCAGCTACCAGGTGTTAGATTCAAAGTTTCAAATGCTGCACAGATCGATCTATGGCGAAAGATGCTCGAAAAACATTAAACGAAGGGGAATTCGAAAAGTTGAAAATTGTAAAAAATATTCTAACACTGGAAAAGAAAGGTGCCTTATTTCAAGGGAGGTGCCTGGCAGTCAATACCTTAGCCAATTTTTCAGCTTTCGCAAATCATGCACACACAATGGTAAACACGGTCAAAGCGTCAGCAAAGACGGTGAACGGAAAGCATGAGAAAGTTGAAAATCTTCAAAAATGGTTAAGTTTGGAGAAGTTGGGCGCCTTATTTCATGGAGGGCGCCTAGAGATTCATGCCTTAGTCTATTTTTGTCATTTTTTGGAAAACGTGCAATTTGACTCTTCAACCCAATTCAGATCCAGTCAAATGCAATCAAAAGTAGTTTTTAGGGTTGAGTAAAAGCAAGAGATCATCAGATATGTCCAAGCTCTTCAACGAATCCATCATCCAGTTCAGAAGACTTATCAGACGTTGGGAAGTGCAGATCGAACTAAGGCTTCACGCAAAACGGAGAAAGCAAAATTTGAAAATCTCAAAAATTTGGCTAACACTTTTGAGGTTTTACGTGTTTGATGATGTCATTAGATGCGTATGTTTTTGCATGCATGCTTTTTGCAGCTATAAAAGAGGAATTCACTATTTGATGCAAACGAAGTCAAATTTTTGCATGCATAATTTCTATCTTCATGGATAGACTCCAAAATAATAGAGTTTTGCATCCAAAGTGCTTTTTCATCCCCAAACTCTACTCAAGAAAGCTTTGAGCATTCATTCTTCATAATTTGCAGGTTAGCTTTCAGAGGAAGAAACATAAAATTTTCTTCTCGTCAAGATTTGGTGGCTCAAACAAGGTGCTTTTTCAGTGTTTTGTGTATTCGAGATTGGGAAGCACAAAAGCACGCATTTGCATGGTCTATTTTTCTAGGGCATCACGTTTCAAAAATAGGTGGTCAAAATTTTCAAGTTTCATCGATCTAGGTCTACTTGTTCTTTGCTCCTCTTGAAGATTGGAAAATTTTAGAAATTTGCATGTTGACCCCTATTTTTTAGGAAATCACGCATGTTCAAGAAATCCTCAAATTTTTCAAAATCTAAAGATCTGGGTCTCTTCAAAACAAAATTGTCTACAAAACCCAAACCTTAGCTTTTGGCCCTACTTTTTAGGAAATCTTACATGATCTTGAAAAAATCAGCTTTTTCAAAATCTGACAATCTAGGTCTCTTCAGAACAACATTATCTACAAAACCTAGACCTTAGCTTTTTTTCGAAAATCTGTCTTTTTCTGAAGAAAAATCAGCGATCTATTTTTAGCTCTTGTGCAAAACTTTTTCGAACATAGGCGTGTTTATAGTCAAACTTCATATTTTTCATCATACAATACTCTTCCATTGAAAAAATCAAGAGAATCGTCAGAAGCATAAAGTTGCAAAAGAAATAGAGGTCATCACTTCAGTTGTAGAGCCGCCAAAATTATCAATCAATGAGTCACCAGTTGAAGCATGCAAAGATTTCAAAGAATAGAACTCAAGTAAATACGTCAGTTAACTTGATGTCTTTTTCAAGTTAAACTAGTTGTTCTCATTCATGTGTATCTATTCCTTGGAAATATCAAATGTATAGTTGGAGCTTTTCTTATTGTTAAATCAATTAATTGATGTTAGCAGCTAGTTATTTGTTTAGTTATCTTTTGTTTAGTTTTAGAAATAAAAGCTTGCATGTTAGCAAGACTAGTTAAAAACAAGGAGATTTTAGCGTTCCCTACTCCTTGTTTGTGTATAAATAAGGGCAGCCTTGCTCATTTATTTTTAACCATTGTTGTGATAACAAATTGTTGAGCCTACTTTTGCCTGCAACTTTGTTATTCAGTGTCTATTAATCTTTTGTCAAGTGTAATCTGGTTTGATCGTATATTGTAAGCCTACTTTGCTACAATCTGTTGTCCTAGAAGTGTTATTGTTATTAGAATTTGAGGAAATAAATCTCATGCCTACTTGCTTTGATCTACGGTCTCAATATCTTTCAGTGTTTTGTTTATATGTTTCGCTTGCATAATCTTTATTTCAGCATTCATCTCGAAAGTACAATGAGTCTTCAAGTGTGTTCTAGAAGCGAGTTTATTTAAGTATCTATGTTAAATCAAATCATTCCCTGTTTACTTCTGATTCTCAGGCTCTGAATTTACTTGAGTTGTCAGAAGCGTCATTAGTTTAGGCCTAGTAGTTGAAATTTTGGAAAATAGAAAACCTCAGCTACAATGCAAAGAGTTTTGTAACCTTGTGCTCTTAAGCTGAGAATAAAAAAGATTGGCAGTAGTTTAAGAATTTATTTTCAAGCATAATCAGCAAAGAGGGAGCTTCCCCTCCTAATTTGAAGAGCAGTCTAACTGTGCATAGTTGTTCGTTTCCAATCCGCATTCCAAAGGTGCGAATTGAAACGCCAACACCGGGTATGAATGCTTTGTATTTCTATTTAATTAAATCAGAAATTGATAGTTAGGAGTATTTGCTTTAGTTTTTCTTTATTTTGCAATTTATGCATTTCCTGGCAACTTTTGCAAAAAGCACAAAAAAAGCAAAAAACTATAAAACCAAAAAAACAAATAGGCAGTCAATTTCCATTAGCAAATATCCTATCAGGGGTGGGATATTTTAGTGGTATCGGATCGGTTTTCCTGCCATCCTATTGGGTGAATCATAAATATTCAAAGCTTAAAATCCGGCCAGCCTATTGAGTACCTAATCTCAATTGCAATTGATTGGTGGTTTGGTAAAAGTGAAGTCTACGCAAGAACTCATGGCAGAATTGATGGAGGTCTTTCAGAACTTTATACAACATCCGGAAAAATTAGACCCTCTATTTGCAAAGGGAAGGAAAGCAAACACTAATGCACATAATTTTACCAGTATAGAGGGAAAAGAAAAGGAAGGGAAGAAAGAAGAGGTTGGAAAGGAATTATAGGAGACTGAAAAGGTACCAGATGGACATGATGTTACAAAGATTGAGGATGAGACTATTCCCTCAAATGAAGTAGAATACATTGATCTCTACAATAATGTTAAGGAAAGAGAACCACTTGATGCTTCCACAATAGAGGTGTGCAAAAGTTTTTATGTTGGTGATGTAAAGATTGTATTTGATAAGCTTTGTGGGGCCCCATTACCCTTACAAGAAGAAATACATGAGGCATCCACACAGGAGGTGAATATGAGTCCATTTGACATGGAGCATGTTGGTTTAGATAAACCTTATGGAAGCATGGATTCTATTGGTGCTCTTTTGGATGACCGCAATGCCATCTTCCCTTTAACGCTTGAAGATTGCAAAGCATCTACAAATGAGAAAGGTGGTTTTGATACAAATGAAGAGCACGTAAAGTTGGAAGAAGACACTGCAAATAGGTATGATGTAACTTCTGATTTTCTATTTTATGACAGCAATCATACTACTGAGCATAACCATGAGATAGAAGCTATGGCACATGAGGGGAATGACGTTGAGGAATCTATGTGAGTGTCAAAAATGAGGAATGCATTGTGGATTCAAGCTACAACAAGTCTGATTTTGTATATCAGACCTTGGAAGATGTGAACAAGACACAAGTTTTGTGTGATGGGTGGTTACAAAGAGCTAAGAAGACAAAGATGTTGACTGCCCAAGCAAAACAGTAATTGCAGGAGGTCGAGGAACGTTGCAGTCATATAGGTCAAGCAAGACAATGAAGAGAAGCCTATCTTCGATCACTATTTCTTCCAAGGGAAGAAGACATAGAGATGGAGTATACAAAGGATGAGACTCTTGAGATAAGGAAGCAAGAAGAATATGCCGTTGTGTGTGAACAAGAGAAGAGGTATGATTCAAAAAATTCTATTGGTATACATAACTTGCATCTTGAGTTACCTCTAGTTGAGAGCCCATTAAAGGCTCAAGTCCGAGAGTTGGGTGAAGAAGTTGAATACACACTTAGTGGATCAACCACTAATGTCATTACTACACATGTGGATGGAAACATGGGTGAGGCAGATTTGTATTGGTCTGTGAGCATCCATGACATACTTAATAAGATACAATTTGTTCATATTGATGGATCTATGGTAGAGTATCTAGCTGCTTTACTCAAGAGATTTGTGTTGCATGCTATGGAGACACTTGCAATTGGTGGGAATACTTTGCAGGTGAAGTTGAACTATGACACAAGCACTTGGAGTTTGCCTAATGAGGTTATTCAGAGCATTCTGATCAAGTGTCCAGATGAGAGACCATTTATTGTTGCACCCAAAATTATTTTGGGTTCTTGGATGACTGAATTTAAGAAATGGCAAGTGGAGGAGATTCATGTGTACAATTTATATGAGGATGATTGTCAAATTTGGGATCCAGGAATTTGCATGATTTCCAGGTTGTTGCAGAATGACAGTTATATCAGAGTAGCGCAGCAAATGGGTGTAGCAGTATTTCTGAGATGGATATGGGATCCTGAGTTGAGATTGCTTGAGGACAAGCAATTTCGGGAGGGCAGACTGTAATGTCCCCTTTTTAGCCAGTTTCAGTATATTGGTGGATTAGCCTATCAACAGATCCTCGTAGGCTAACATTGGTGTTCAAAGGACCTTATTTAGGAGTTTTCTTCTCCAGAGTTTGGTGATATTCAAGGATAACCTTCCTGAGGTGTTCAGGCTCTATTTACAATCACTTACTATTTTTAGTAAGTTACTTGGACGTTGGGATCCAACCTTACTATTTATAGTAAGCCATCCAAATGAGCAGTATGAGTAGTGGGTTACCTTGTGGTGTTGGCATAATTAATTATTGTTGAGTTTTAATGGAGTTATGATATATTAATTATTATTAAAGTGATTTTTTTAATAATAATTAAATTATAAAGTGGATATCATTAATGGTTTTAAATTTTTAATGACCTTATAATATATGACTTATTTTTATTACATGAGGTCAATTATTTAAATCATTAAAAGGGGCGCTCACATGAAGGATTATAGCTTGTGCAACAAAAGCAAATATATTTTAATATATTTAATGAATTAGAAGGCCTTGGGAATCGTGCTTTTTAGAGGAGGTATAAAAAGCATTCAAAAAGCACATTCGTTATTCATTCATACTTTGCAAATTTTATGAGCTTTTGTTGTGGAGAAGAAACCAAGGTTTCTAGCTGCAAATCAATCTTGGAGAACGAAAACTCTCTCAGATTTAGTGATCTATAGGTGTGAAATACCACCCAAAGATTGTTCTTCAGGTGGCTACATTCAGGAGTCACACTTGTGCATATTGGGATCAACATTTCAAAGTTTTTCAGGGGTTTATTGAGCAAATCAAAGATACATTGCAGAATTCAATAGCTGATAAACATTATTGCTGGCACGTGTGGATTTGAGGAAGGCCATACCATTCATTAAGTTGGTCGTACATTTCAAACTTGTCTGTACTCTTTCACATTTGGCACATGGGGTTTTAAGGAGGTGAAACGCCTAATTTTTTAGCATCAAAACTTCATCATTCTTAGCATCCTAAGCAAAAAGATCATTGGCTGCAATTTCAAGGCGTGGTTATCAGCCAATTGGGAGAGGCGTCCATTTCTAGATGATACCAATTGCTGGTCAAGGCATTATCAGACCTGTATTTTGTGCTATTTGGTTCCGGGTATGAATGCTTTGTATTTTTCAAGCATTTAATTAAAATCAGAAATTGATAGTTACGAGTATTTTCTTTAGTTTTTCTTTATTTTGCAATTTTATGCGTTTTCTGGCAACTTTTGCAAAAAGACACAAAAAAAGCAAAAAACCTATAAAACCAAAACAACAAACAAGCAGTCAGTTTCAGTTAGCAAATATCCTATCGGGGGTGGGATATTTTATCTACCCAACACTCTCTTGTTGGAAGACTCACAACGGTGATAATTTCCTAATATGCCTTTATTTACCAACCTCCTATCATGAGTCATGAAACCTATTCTAGGTCACCCAACACCTTGACATGCTCTAATACCATCTAATGCAGTCAAGGTCAGAGGGTCCAATTAAGGATTATCCAACCTTCGAGGCAATATGGTCTCTTTTATCTAAACCTAATTTAATTCTACAAAAAATAACAAAATCACTTGAGAAGAACAGTGGACTCTATTCATATAAGAGATGTATTACAAGTTTTGGGCATCAACCATGAATTACAACTTGATCATATGATCTCACTCAATGCATTTCTTTCTTCTCAAGGTCTCATTCAACTTCCCTTATCAAGCTACTTCTTTCTATAATCTTCTTTTACTAATTTTGTCTTATTTTCCTCTGTCCTCAATGTTAGTGTTTCTTAGATCAGATTAGATAATATATTATTCAATATAAATGCAACACATAAGACAATGAACACAACAGGATACCCTGGGAAAACCCTCCTCTTGAGGGAGAAAAACCCAGCAAATGATTCTCTTATATATGGTGATACAATAACAGAATTCTGCTTACAAATCAGGCCCAACAATGGCCAATGCTTGTTTGAAGTATTCGCCTTCCTTCTTAATACAAAGAACTGACTTCTTACATGAATTCGGACTGCTGCTACAGAGATGATCTGCTGTTCAAGTATGAACTTCTTCTAGGAATGCGAACTTGATATCTGCTGTTCAAGTATGAACTTCTTCTAAGACTGAGAATTTGATCTGCTCTTCAATATAATAGCGAACTTCTTGATGATATGAATTGTGTGTAATAACCAAAAGTAACCTTGTATATATATCTTCTTGGCGCCTCTTCATTTAGGTCGGCCTTTATACAAATAATAATAAATGAATAAATATAACTTAAGTCGGCCAGTCAACAAGTGAATGATATAACTCAAAATAGGGTCGGCCCATGCTCTAGTTGATATTTAATATAATTCTCTTGGGAAGTGCAGACCGACGCTGTACTAACATCAACACTCCCTCTCAGCTAGGGATGAACTTCCATCTGCACAAGACACATTATGTTAGAATGAAAACAAAATAGAATATCACCTCAACGTGATATTAACCATTATGGCTACTCCCATAGATGGTATAAACTCATCACGGATTCTCTCACGTGACGTTGTCATGGAGTCACACACATGACATCCACCATAGCTTCTCCCAGAGGGTGGAAACAAGGGCTTTCACCTCAACTCTCTCTCATCAGAGAATTGCATTATCAAGGGCTTTCACCTCAACTCTCTCTCAGCAGAGAATTGTATTATCAAGGGCTTGCACCTCAACTCTTTCTCAGCAAAGAGTTGCATTCTCAACAAGGATCACTGATTACTGAGACTCTTTCTCAGTCACGGCTGCATTCTCCACCATACCAAGTTTCTCTCGGAAGTATACAAACTTAATCCTGGCGAGAGGCTTGGTGAGAATGTCTGCCGTTTGCTCTTCAGTGCTGATATACCTCAACTGTATAGCTTTCCTTTGCACCATATCTCTAATATAGTGGTACTTGATCTCAACATGTTTTGTTCTGTCATGAAACACAGGATTGACAGAAAGCTTCACACAGCTTTGATTATCACAGTGTATGATAGTAGGCTCCATTGATTGTCCAAACAATCCTGCAAGGAGCTTACGAAGCCACACTGCCTCACGAGCTGACACACAAGCTGCAATATACTCTGCTTCAGTTGTACTCAAGGCCACTGAAGACTGTTTCCTGCTACACCAGGAGATCATAGCAGTCCCCAAACTGAAGCAACAACCAGAAGTACTCTTCCGATCTGAGACACATCCTGCCCAATCAGAATCAGTAAAACCATGCAGCTCCAAATCCACGTTTGAAGAATATCTCAACCCATATCCGATTGTGCCGCATAAATATCTCAGGATATGTTTAGCTGCTACAAGATGTATTTGCTTTGGTTCACACATAAACTGGCTAAGTGCACTCACTGCATAGCAAATATCAGGTCTAGTGTTAACTAGATACATCAATGAACCAATCAACTGTCTATACATCGTAGAATCCACTGGTTCTGAACTAGCTGCAGCTTCTTTCAACTTATCTAAATTAGTCTCCATGGGTGTAGACATAGGTTTGCAGTCAATCATACCAAACCTTTTGAGAATGTCAACAGTGTACTTCCCTTGACTTAGAATCATCTCATCTGGCTTTTGCCAAACTTCTAAGCCAAGAAAGTAATGCATGAGACCTAGATTCTTCATCTCAAATTTTGAAGCTAATTCCTTCTTGCATTTTAGAATTAGATGTTCTTCACCAGTAATGATCAAGTCATCAACATATAAAACCAAAATTAATGCTTCACCATTTACTACTTTGAAGTAGAGGTTAGAATCTGCATCATTCTTTGAGAAACCCAGACTTGAAAGATACTGATCAATTCTTTCATACCAAGCACGAGGAGCTTGTTTAAGACCATACAAGGCCTTCTTCAGCTTGCAGACATGAGACTCTTTCCCATGCACCTCAAATCCTTCTGGTTGCTCAATGTAAACCTCTTCTTCTATTATGCCATTCAGAAAAGCTGTCTTTACATCCATTTGGTGAATCTTCCATCCTCTAGATGCAGCAATAGCAATGATGGTTCTAACAGACGTGTAACGAGCCACAGGAGCAAAGGTTTCTTCATAGTCAACTCCCTCTTTTTGTGAGAACCCTCTAGCCACAAATCTAGCCTTGTGTTTCTCAATGCTCCCATCAGCTGCATGCTTGATCTTGAAGAGCCACTTAGAAGACACCACAGATTTGTCTTTGGGTCTAGGAACTATATCCCAAACATCGTTCTTAAGTATAGACTGATACTCCTCAATCATGGCATCTTTCCATACTTGTTGACTAGAAGCTTCTTCAACATTTGAAGGCTCTGACTCAATAATCTGACTCATCAAGGCAACATAACTAGAGAACCTGTGAGGTCTCTTGCTTTCTCTGAAGGCTCCTCTTGGAGTTGCAAACCTTTCTACTTCCTGCATTGTCCTGCGAGCCCAAAGAGGTCTTTTCTTTCCAATCACAATGTCTAGAGGCCCATCAGTAGGATCCAAAGGCTCAGCTGGATCAATATCTTCTTTAGGTTCTGTATCCTCCTTCAGATTCTCTGGAATATGGTCAACTTCCATATCTTGAGGAGGTTCTTCTTCATCAACCTCCATAGGAGTGCCTTTGGACCTTCTATAAGCAACATCTTCCTCAAATGTGACGTCTCTACTGATCTCAATAGACTTCTGTCCTGGAATGTAAATCCTGTAAGCTTTTGATGTCTCACTGTAGCCTACAAGGATGCCTTTCTTCCCAGAAGGTTCTAGCTTTGTTCTCTTTTCCTTTGGAATATGAACATAGACTGGACAGCCAAAGATCCTCAAATGACTAACTTCAGGCTTCACGCCTGAGAATGCTTCTTCAGGAGTTTTATTCTCTAAGATCCTGTGGGGACTCCTGTTTTGAACATAGACGGCTGTTCTTGATGCTTCAGCCCAAAGAGAGATTTGTAAGTCTTGATCATGGATCATAGCTTTCACTGCTTCCACAATAGACCTATTCTTCCTTTCAGCAATACCATTTTGTTGTGGATTATAGGGAACACTGAACTCCCTCTTAATCCCTGCTTCAATACAAAAGTCTCGAAATGTGCCAGAAGTGTATTCTCCACCATTATCAGATCTCAATACTTTGATCCTCTTCCCAGACAGATTTTCAATCTGTGCTTTGAATTCTCTGAATCTTTCTAATACTTCTTCTGATTCTTTAGATCTCAAGAAATAGATCCAAGTCTTTCTAGAGTAATCATCAATGAAAATAATATAATACAAGAAACCACTAGATGATGCAATAGACATTGGACCACACAAATCAGAATGAATGAGATCAAGAATACATTTAGATCTACTTTCACTGGAATGAAACGTACCTTTTGTGTTCTTGCCTAGGGCACATCCCTTGCATGTACCTTCATGTTCTTGATCGAATTTCGGAAGACCGGTGACCATCTTCTCCATGATAGGTAGAGCACGAAAGTGAATGTGAGCCAATCTTCGATGCCAAAGATCACACATGCTGGTACTGTTATGCACAAGTGCTTGAAGAGGACGAGTGCACAGCGTGTAGAGACATTCATGTCTAACTCCAATCACTTGAGCAGTTTTGAAGCTGGAGTTCTTTGCCCATATAAGAACTTTCCCTTTAGAGAAGGCAACTTGATAACCTTTGTCTTCTAATGCTGAAATTGAAACAAGGTTCCTCTTTATCCCTGGTACGAACAGTACATCATTCAACTCCAAAGAAATTCCAGAATCCAAGTGAAGAGTGGAGTTTCCAATCCCTTTTACAGAATATCTAGCATCATCTCCAATAACAACTTGATCACTGGAGTTGCTTTCCATTAAGTTTGAAAGGTGACTTCTAAATCCGGTGATGTGCCTAGAAGCACCACTGTCAATCAACCAAGTATTAGAGTCAGTAGAAACATTGCTAGACAAGGCTGAATAAAATAGATAATCACTGGAGTCCTTTTGTAGAGCAACTTCTTCAACATCTGCAGTGGCAACTTGAAGCTTAGGTCGTTGGGGGCAAACCCTCGCAAAGTGACCATACTTATCACAACGAAAACATTGAATCTTGGACATGTCTCGTTTTCTTTTGAAGGTAGGAGCATCATCATTTCCATCTTCTCGATTCCTTTTGAAGAAACCTCTCTTAAAGCCTTTTCCTTTGTTTGATGAATGAGAGGTAAGAACTTGTAATTCTTCATTCTTTGAGCTTTGACCAATCCCCCTTGCTGTTAGTCTTGACTCTTCTTGAATGCAATCAATCCTCAATCGATCAAACTTGGGAAGTTCGGATCTTGCACTGATTCCTTGGATGAACGCCTCCCATGAAAGCGGAAGACCATTGAGAGCAAGCATAGTCAGTTCTTTATCATCAATCATGTGACCAATAGTGGAGAGCTGATCTTTTATCTCTGAAATCCTCATGAAGTATGTAATAACAGATTCTCCTTTCGCCATTTTCACATGATGAAGTTGTTGCTTCAGAGCAAGGGCACGACTGGTGTTGTTGATTTCGTACATCTCTTCCAAGGTTGTAAACATCTCTCTTGCTGTATCCAACTTGAAGATAATTGGTACAATATGATCCTTGACGGAATCAACCAATGCTTTCTTTGCCCTAGTGTCTTTCTTCCTCCATTGCAGCTTCTCTTCTTCCCCCTCAGGTTCGGGAACTTTTGTTTTCACAAACTCAGCCAAATCATTCTCTTCCAAAGTTAGCATGAACCTGAACCTCCATGATATGTAGTTCGAGATCCCTTCGAGTCTATCCTCGATTTTCAGACCGTTCACCATCTTGAGAAAATTAGAAGGTAGACTGAAAAAGAACAATGAGGGTTGCAAACTAACAGATCTGAATCTGATCACGATCTTTTTCACACCCGCTCTGATACCATGTTAGTGTTTCTTAGATCAGATTAGATAATATATTATTCAATATAAATGCAACACATAAGACAATGAACACAACAGGATACCCTGGGAAAACCCTCCTCTTGAGGGAGAAAAACCCAACAAATGATTCTCTTATATATGGTGATACAATAACAGAATTCTGCTTACAAATCAGGCCCAACAATGGCCAATGCTT
The DNA here is from genome assembly GCA_007115665.2 of Sequoiadendron giganteum. Classification (NCBI taxonomy): domain Eukaryota; kingdom Viridiplantae; phylum Streptophyta; class Pinopsida; order Cupressales; family Cupressaceae; genus Sequoiadendron; species Sequoiadendron giganteum. The sequence continues at coordinate 561,204,733 of CM021106.1, forward strand.
GTTTGAAGTATTCGCCTTCCTTCTTAATACAGAGAACTGACTTCTTACATGAATTCGGACTGCTGCTACAGAGATGATCTGCTGTTCAAGTATGAACTTCTTCTAGGAATGCGAACTTGATATCTGCTGTTCAAGTATGAACTTCTTCTAAGACTGCGAATTTGATCTGCTCTTCAATATAATAGCGAACTTCTTGATGATATGAATTGTGTGTAATAACCAAAAGTAACCTTGTATATATATCTTCTTGGCGCCTCTTCATTTAGGTCGGCCTTTATACAAATAATAATAAATGAATAAATATAACTTAAGTCGGCCAGTCAACAAGTGAATGATATAACTCAAAATAGGGTCGGCCCATGCTCTAGTTGATATTTAATATAATTCTCTTGGGAAGTGCAGACCGACGCTGTACTAACATCAACACTCAAATCATATCAAGCTTATCTATGTATAGGAGATGTAAAACATAACAAAATGGTTGATATCAAGATCCACACTCATAGCACAATGTAATAAAGATCATTGGTCCCAAAAATATTTTTCGAACAGTTTACCTTGAGAATTGGCGCACCACCTTGGAATAGCGTGGAGGTTCATGTGTTACTCTCCCAATAAACTAGGGATCTCTAATTTTAATGTGGTTACATATATGACCCCTACTAGGACCTATAGTGAAGTAGGTAACATTAAAAGTTGTCACAAATTTCAAATACTTGCTTGTAATGTCCCCTTTTCCTAAGTAGTGGTCAGGCGCAACAGTTAGTCTACTAACTAGTCCCCATAGGATAACAAAGTGTTCAGGGGATCCTTTTAAGGGTAGTCTTTGGTTCGACAGCAGACCCTTCGGTGCTTATTTCAATATTCTTCAGCTCTTCATCCCAGTTTATTTTTGGTGCGTCCTTTCAGAGGCCATTCAGGAGACTTTGATGCATACTCACTATTTATAGTAAGTCACGGGTATGGTCAGTTGGCGAAGTTACTATATTTAGCATGGTGGCATAATTATATCTTGGAGTTATATGGGTTAATTTGGTCATGTGTATTTAATATTAATAGCGCCAAATAATAAAGTGCGTTATTAAAATATATTAAAAAGGGGCTTTATATTAAAAGGATATAAGTGATTTTAATGTGCACTTTATGGTATAGACTTAAGTGCCAATTTAAAGGGAGACATAAGGACTTAATTAAAAGGGGATTTTAATGCTTTTAAAGTATACTTTATAATAAGTGTTAAAAGTGTTATTTTTAAAGGGGAGATATAAGTGAATATTAAAGTATAATTTATATTATAAGTTGTGCACCAAAAAAGGAGGGAAAAGTAAATGAAATGAAAGTAAATTAAATGAGATGAAATCAAATGCAAATTGAATATTATAAAAGGGAATTTGAAGGTCATTTTGGTAATTCGGGATTATTATTCTTGTTTGGAGAAATTTGGAGAAGAGCTTCAGCAAGGGTTTGCTGGTAGTTTGAAGATTCAGACTTTCTTGAGGACGAAACCCTCAAAGAGAACAATGTCTACAGGTGTGGAAGATCACCCAAGGGCATTCTAAGAGAATCTTATTTCAGAGGTTATCACAGTGCTTCAACAATTTCTTGGAGATCATCCTTCAGGGTTTTACAGAGCTTTCAAGATCAGAAGTTGTCATCCAGGTATGAATGCTTTCAATGTTATTTCGTGGCATTAATAAATCTGATATAATAATATATTTGTGCTTCAACATTTCTTTGTTCTGCAATTTTAAGCATTCCTAGCAAACTTCTCAAAAACTACAAAACCAAAAACAATCAGAAATAGCAGAAAATTAGTTAGCAAATATCCATTTGGAGGGGGGATATTCCATTGCCACATTGATCAAACAAGTTACCATTATATAGTAAATACCCAATACTAGTCTCAACTAACTTGGGTGAATAACCTATGTGCAGTAGTCAACAATACATAGATATCAAATAGAAGTTTCTAGATACACAATACAATCCATGATTCCAATTGCAACCAACAATAATCAACTGTAGTTACTTGTAATGCTTTTGATTACTTGGCTATGCTTGTGATTGTAGTTATAAATGTGTTTATGCTTGATCCTTTGTGATCAACTTGGCCACTGGACAAGGAATTATAATGGTTATTCAGTTGCACTCATAACTGTTACTGTATTTTTCTTGCATCTAGATTCTGAACAACATTTGTCTATGGTACTTGCAGCCTGTGGCGATGATGTTCATAGGATTTGTACTAAATACATGTAGCTATGGTTTTGCTTTTAATCATGGACAATATAGCAATATTTCAATAATTATTAATTTATGAGTTGATTTTATACTATGCTGTTTTATTAGAGTTTAGATTTGTGCACCCATTTATGGTGATATATATAGCACTAACTGCAAGAAATTTTTAATTGAGAGGAAAAACAGTTTTGAGCCACTTTGATTACATGGATCAATCTTCATAATGGCAATCTTTGCAAGGAAGACAGACACAATTAAATAGACATTAGATAGGGAAGAACAGAAGGTAAAAGAAAACTGAAATACATATAACATATCCAATAAAGTATCATACCATAATTTGCAACACGAACATTATTTTTTCATTCCTTCAGCTGAATAAAGGCTTCAGTGACAAGATTTCTCTAGAAGTTGCAAATGCAAGAAACTTGATTGGTAGGAAATTTTACCTGCAATTAGTTTCTCAAGATAACTTTCTAACATATTTAGATCTGTTTTCATTGTGGTCTGCTTCTCTTCTTTGGTAGATTGACTTTCTTCAGATGGCAGTGTTGATACAGATTTATCTGGCTTTGGCTGCAACTCTGCAGTAGAAGCATTTGCAGCTAGAGATTGATCTGGTGAAATAGCAACACTCTGGCTCTTATCTTCTTTTCCATGAAGCTTACTGAAATAAGAATCTAAGGAGCCTAATTGTTTGTGTGCTCTGTGTTTCTGTTCAGAACCAAAGGCCTTCAAGCCATGCCCATCTCTCTGATTGGCTCTGCCTGAATCTGATTCCAGCAAATTATGTGTTGTTAAAGGACTTTTATCATTCCCAATATGTTCAGCAGAAACTAGCAGCGTAGTGTAGATGTTCTCAGACTTTTTGGCTACTCTGTAAATGCTATAGTGTGCATTATTTTCCTTGTTCAATCTTACAAATCTCACATGAGAAGGTTTCTCTCTCTTTTCTGGTCCAATCCATCGAATACAGTTGCAGACACTATGTTGTCTTCTATTTAAACCTTGAAAAAGACTTGATTCAGACAGGACCATTGGATGCATCTCACCACAGAGTGAATCCTTGCATAAAGCAGTCGAAAAGAGTGGGTACATACTTCTCGTGGAAGATGGTATGACTATGAATAATTCTGCTCTGGAAGTAATCTCCACAGATCCATTCTCTTAGCAGTCAGCTGCATGTACATTCCCACATCCAATCAATCAAAATACAACATTTATAAAACAACATGGATTCAAGCATAAATTAGTTTTATAATGCACATATGCATGCCACTAATGGCTATAGATAAGGAGAGAGCCAGAAGGGATATTAGAGATAATAGAAAACTTGAGAGTATAGACTATTGGCCTAGTAAGTAGCAAGAACAAGGCATGCAATCCCACCCATTATTCAAGCATGCAGCATTTATAATATGCCTAAATAAACAGATAACTCTGAAGTTCCTCAACAAGATAAATTTGACTATGGAAAACCCATCAATGCTGTTGATTTGCAGCTCCTTTGAAACTGCCTAATGAAATCTTGAATAGATGTCATCTTCTTCCATTTCATCCGTCTTATCTAACTTCTGTTGACCATATTTAGTAACCTAATTTGTCTTGGAAAGACTCAGATGAAGAGATGGTGGAAGGTTCTGAAGACCGGACCCCATTGATCCTATAGAATGACTTGAGTTACAACAACTATAACATTGGAGGAAGATCAAGTTGATTCCAACTCATACTCCATTCAAAAGAGAGAATTAAAACCACTTATTTCTTACACTTGTTATCTAGGTGGGATTATTAATAACACACAAGGTTCATGCCTTGTGGAAAGTTCCATTTATGTGTGCTCTCTAGAGAATCCAGTTAGAAAGGAACCATCAAATCTTCATGGTGCATCGGACTCCTAGAAACTCTACTAGAAAAAGATTGCAGCATCTATAAAAGCCTATTTTTCTCCTAGGCTTAAAGTTAGTAAGGGCTCTTTGTCCTTTGATTCTCTCATCTTGACAAAGTTACAAACAAGAAGCTGGAGCTTCCTTCCCCCATTAAAGGGATAAGAGATAAACAATCATAAAGGAATAAGATAGTGGGGATCAAACCACTAACTGGTTTCACTAAACTAAATCTTGGCAGTGCTTCAAGGGGTACCCCAAGCAAAGTTGGTGCCACTGTGATTCTTCATAATGTGGAAGCTAGCCTATTTGAGGGAAGATCTCTCTTTTTAAGGCAATGTACTAATAATGAAGTAGAATGGGAAGCAATTGTTGTGGGTATTGTGTTTGATTCTTCCCTTGGCACTAAATAGTTATGGGCTGAAGGTGACTCCCAAGTTGTGATCGATGGGCTTCATAAAGGCTTTTGCCCCAACTAGAAACACACAAGATTTTTAAAAGAAGCTCATAGCTTATGTTAGTCTTTTTGAGGAGATTGGTTTCTCTCATTGCCTCTAAGAAGCAAATACAGCAGCAAATTATTGTTCAATCATGGGGTGAAGCAAGATCCACTAACAACCCTTTTTAGCAACCATATTGAATCTTGGTCAGGTCTAAAGGAGTTTTTAATTTTTAAACCTCTTCAAATTATTTTTGCTAAAAAGGACCATTAGTGGATCTTGCTTTGGTGGGGGCATGTGGCCTTCTCAATGCCTTCGTTGACTACTTTAGTAGGAGTGTGAATTGGACTTTAGGTAGCTAGAAAGACCATTTTAAGTGGATGATTTGTGCACTTCATGTGAAGTTGGCCAACCTTTATTATTGCTGCTTGTGACCTTTCTTTTTTTATGGAAAATCTTTGCATTCTCACTCGCGTTCTATGGTTGGTGTGGGTAGTGGAAAGTTTAAAGAGTGCTTCTATGAATGGTGGTGTTGTACTAGGATTTTTCTATTTGCTCTAGTATCTGGCAGTGGTTCGAAGGTGGAAACCTTTGAAGCATAGGGATCCCTTTCTCCAAGGTCAAGTCTCCAATAAATGCTTAAGTTCCATTTTCAATTGTCCAAGCATAGCAGCTTTGGGTTTTATTAAGGCTAGATTAGGGGACTTGTGCTTGGGAATTTTTTAACCTCCTAGGTCTAAAGCCTCCATAAGAGATGATTTTGAATGCAAATTGGGGGAGGTGGTGCCTCTAGTGGCCAAAGGAAACAAAGGTAAAACAAAAGAGTCCTATTGCAATGGCCACCCAAGAGGAGACAAGTTTGGCTTGAAAGAAGACCTTGATGGTTTACAGAGAGCTTAGGGAGTTAGAGATTTTTACACGTATCTCAATAAGGTGGTTGAGTAATTGATGGTCCTTCATAGTTCCCTCCATCAAGCATGGCAAGCTAGTTAGTGTGAAAGAGAGGAAATCTTCCATGGAGATAAACTCCTAGCTTTGGACTCAGCTCTGAGTCCCTCATTGGTATGGGAGGTGGTGGAACAAATGCGATGATTGTAAGCACCCAAAACGGAATGAATCAAAATGGCAAGTCCAATGATGACACAAACCCCAATAAGCCTAAAAATGGCATTAACAAAATAATAATTAACATGTATCTCCAAGGTGAGGTCACAATTGTCATAATTTTAAGACTTTCTAGTTGCCTCTAATCTCTACTCCATGTTGCTTTGTGTTTCCATATTTTTCCTTCCAATTTAATTTCTTTATTCTTTCTATTTGAGCAAATTTGCCACAGCATTTTGAGTACTTTTTCTGCAAATTTTTCCCATCCTCCACAGCCTTGTAGAGTTCATCGTGGCTTTCTAGTGTTTACCCTAGTGGATTCTTAATTGCAAAAAGTGACGAACTCATGTATTAGTAAATTCACTCAGTTTGTTTGTACACATGATTTCTCTACAAAATGGGAATTTATTTTAGTTTCTATTTAATTCCTCCTTTAATAAAGATTCAATTTAGATCCACTTATGTATGTGACTTTGTTCATGCTTGCTTTACAAAAAGAACAATCTGAGTCACTTTTGCGGGACCTAGGAAATTTAGACATGTAGCTAACACTCTACAAAAAAATTCGTTGCTTGACCATTTTTTATTTTGCTAAGAGCCTATTAAAACTTTTGCACATTCATACATCATCTAAGCCTAGGTTTCTGTTAGAACTCTTAACTTTCTTCTTCCTCCTCCTCTAGAGATTTACCGACAGTCAGCTGCCAAGGAAGGAAAAGATTAAATAAAGGGATTTGAGGACTTACTACCAAATTGAAGTTTGCTCTACATCTACAAATATCTGGCTCCAAGTGTGGATATTCCATTTTAATTAGTCAATAATAGTTTTCATTGTAAAGTAAATAATTAACACAGTAAATTGAATAACACATCCATATAACTCATATAGATTAACACCAAAACCATATATATAATATTTTCAATATATTTTAGAATCAATTGTTTTCAATACTTATTTGAATCACAATACTTAGAAAATCCACTCACCCTAGGAACATGTCGGTGGTATTGGCTCTTGCTATGGAACAATCTAGGAGGAACCAGTTCCTTTCGGAACATAGCGCACTATTGTGCTCTACACAAATGTTGGTTCAATAGAACAATTATCAACACAAGTGCACACCAAGCCCTGGCCAAGACCGTCTCGGGTATATGTTGTACCCCGATTTGCACACACTCTATGTTCCCCCTTCTCCAATGCCCATAGCTCACCAAACCACTTTCTTCTTCCTTGAATGTTCTCCATCCTTTCCAAGTCTCACATAAATGCTTTATATAAGCCTTAAGGGGTGGATTTCAAACCATCACACCCTTTCACAAAGGTTGTCTTTTAATAATTATTTAAATAAATAATTAATCTTCCCATTTTTAAAGAGTTTTTATACATATTCTTTATTAATCTCTCTTTTAACCAAAGGATCATAATATCCTTTATTTTCTATCTCCCCTTTAATTCTAAAAGGTTATTTCATAGTTTACTCTTCTCTTGGGGAAAAAGTCACATAACATAATTGATCTATTTCTTCATTGACATTAAAAAGTGAAAGTACTTTATAACTTAAGTGATTTTTTGTCTTGCAACATGGCATTAGACCCCCTAAGGGCACAGCCAAGATGTTTGGAGTTATTTTCACATGATTTTGGCCCTTTGACATGACTTTTGACATGCTTCATATCACTATATGCCTTTCACCAAACCATAATAGCCCTTAGGCAACTTTGCTTCATCAAAAGATGCCTTAAAATCTCTATCAATCATTTGACTACCTCTTCACTTCACTACTTTTCCTTATACACTAGCTGGTGTGTCCAGCTTGTCTAGTGTGCTCAAAAACCTCCTCTTGTGGGTCCTGCATAGGTGTTGACTAGAATTGACAATGGAAAATTAGCAAATATTAACAATATGGACTAAGAATTGGCTTACAAGTGACAAATAACAAGTTTTATGCTTCTTTGATTGAATAGGAAAAAATTTGTATGAGTACAACCTATGCTCCCCCAAGTTTCGGGGACAAGGACAACGAGGGATGGCGGAACATGTTTCTAGTACAAGGGTACTTTTGGGTCTTTTTTTAGGGGACGGTAGGGAATGGCTATTAAAAAATAGGGAAATTTTTAAAAATATAGATAAATTTCAAATATTCATATCATAACATTGATAAAGCATTCATCATAGACATTGTAGAAGATTAATACATAACATTAGACTTCAATTGAGATTTCACATGAGAATTGACAAACAAATTAACAAAATTCAAATGCTTTCATTGTCAATGTGCATACATATTATATAAGAATTATAACAAAATGCCCAAAGACTCCAAGTTTCAACTATAAAATGACAAAAACATAGAAAATATATGGCTGTCCCTAATCAGCAGATGCAACTAGCAGGTTTGTATCAAAATTGGAGCTCAAGTCTGAGTCACCATCAGATGCAACGATGGGGGCGGCAGAGGGGGGATGGGGAAGTTTCCAAGGAGTCCCCTAGTCCTCGAAATGTTTTGGGGACGGGGACCAGGGTACCAAGGCAGGGGATGCATCCCCAGGGAGCAGTGAGTACAACAATATGCAAAGGCACCATAAGGACTAGTTCATTCCAAATTTTATACAGCAAATCCCCCATGAATTGCAAGAGAAAATTGTATTCACACATTAATATTGGCTTGTATAGAAGAATATGGGTTTATTTTTGAGAAAGAATTCTTCTACTCTCGAGAATTTTGTTTAATGGACATCCATGGTAGAGCAACAGTCAAGGCATCTAGTGAAAACTTAAGATCTGACCATAGAGGAGAATGTCAATAAGTTGATGTAGGCTTTTTGTAAGAAAAATCGCACTATTTGGAAAAGAACAATGGCATATCTTCCTTTTCAAAATGTTGTTGCTGAATGCAAGAATAATCCAAGTTGAAATGGCACAATGGATGCTCCAAACTAAAAGGAAAACATGTTTCAGGTGGAAGTAGATAATTGTGCTAATTACCCCTTGAATAAGGTCAATACAAATGTTTGTGTTAAATATTCCCCCACAAGAAAAATGTAGGGAGAAGAAACCAGTGACTTCCTATTTCATAGTTTTTGGATGATTGGCACGGGTTCACATTTTGAGTGAGAAGAGAATGAAGTTTGATCTTAAAAATCACAAATGTATCATGGTGCGATACTCATAGAATTGAAAATATTACGGCATCCTATCAAAATAAAACTAATATTAAGTAGACTTGTCATATTTGATTAAGATATTTCTTCTGAGGATGCACAAAATGTACATGTTGTAACACAATATCTTCATATTTACAAATTTCACATTTTCCAAGTTTTTCAATGATGATGAAGAAGAACCCAAGATCCTTCTATGCTTACCATTGAAGAAAGTGTCCCAAAAATTTAAAGCACAAGATGATTCCCCTATAGGTACCTACAAGAAGATACGTGTGAAGATCAGAAAACTGAAGATGAATGTCACAATATTAAAGCTATTCCTCCATCTCGTGATAATTCTGTTAAAGCTTCAGGACCAAAAGAAGATCATCCACCCACTGATGAACTGCAAAGAAGCCCAACCAAAGGGAAGAGACCAGTCTTCCAAGATGGGCCCATGACACTTGAAGGCAAACAAAGGAGATGACAGAAAAAGCTGGAAGATAGAACTGAAAAGAAGAAAGCTAACTGTGTACCACTAGCAAAAGCAATGATTCATGAAAACTTGTGCATCTCAATTGAACACATATGCCAAAGGGAGAGACAAATGGAAACAAGCAATAAAAGGAGAATATAATTCCAAACAAAAATACCTATAAGCTAGTGCCTTATCCACCCAAGAATGATATAGTAAAGTGCAAGTGGATCTACAAAACCAAGTTCACAGAGAATGGGTCTGTTGAAAGATAAAATGTAAGAATGGTTGCAAAAGCTTCTCTTAAAAGGAAGGAATTGCTTATTGATAAGCATATGCTCCTGTGCAAAGATTGAATCAATGTGTAGTATCCTGGCCCTAGCAGAAAATATTGAATGGGGGGTTCATCAAATGGGTGTTAAGTGTGCATTTATGAATGGTGATCTCAATGAAGAGATCTACATGGCACAATCACAAGGCTTCATGGAACATAGGGAGCACAAAAAACTAGTATTTAGATTTCATAAATCCTTGTATGGTTTAAAACATGCAAAAAGAACATGGTGTAAGAAAATTGATGAACTCTTTCTTTTGGCAGGATTTTTATGGTGGGAATCTTATAATATAATGGTTATGTCAAGCCTAACAATGGTCATATCCTTTTGTAGTGTTATATTTAGAAGACCTAATTACGGCTAGAAGACCTAACTAGTAATAAGAAATTTAAGAGAAAACATGAGCGAGACCTTTGAGATGACTAATTTGGGATTAGCATATTATTTCTTGGGAATACAAGTGATCCAAATAGACAAAGGAATTTTTTTATATGAACCAAAGTTGCTCAAAAATTTTAATAGGGATGTCTGCAAAGTTCAAAACATGTTCTACTCCTTTCCAATCAAGGGTAAAATCCAAAGCTCAATGGTCTATAGCCATTGTTAATGCCAAATTGCAGAGAATTGGACTGAAACTAGTTATATCTAACATATAAGACACTAGATTAGCCCTTTGCAGTCAGTATAGTGTGCAATTTTATACAGGAGCACAAGGAAAACCATTGGGAAGTTACCAAGACGATTCTCAGGTATGTCAAGGGTACTACTTACGTTAGGATTGCCTAATCAAGAGGGGAAGAGAGATGCGTCATTGGCTACACTTATTCTGACTGGGCTGAAGAAGTTGATCAAAAAATTCTAATATTGGATATATATTCCACTTAGGCACCAAAGTTATAATATTGGTATGCAAGAAACAAAAGGCAATAGCGACATACAAAACTAAAGTTGAATATCAAAAGCAGCTAATTCAGCACAAGAAGTTTCCTGCATTTGAGTTGTTGGAGTTTACTTATCCACAAAGCTCACCAACAATTGTGTACATGGACCGACTTAGGGCTATTTCTATCATGGAGATTGTAGTAGAGAGGTAGCAGAATAAGCACATTGAAGTATATATACACTTCATAATGAATTATATCAAGGAACGGTCATTGCAGCTAAATCATACAAAGTGAGTTATAAATAGCAAAAATATTTATGAAACCCTTAGTTGAAGCCAAAGTTTAGGAATTGTACAGATTGACCAGGCTTTCTGAAGATGTCATTTTCACAGAAAGGGAGCAATACCCTCCTTTTAAGTGGAAGAATGTTAGCTTAATTATGGTCATCTTCCTCCAGACCCTCTAAGCAGTGATTTTTAGGGGATGTTAGAGTAGATGCAAGTCCTGCATCCCATTCAAGGGGCTTACATGGGTCAAGAGCCTACATGGATTGAAAATATCCCATATATTGTGGAGGGCCGACCCATCAGTGAAAATATAAAAGATGTGACATTATCATATTGCCATCGATTAAAATTATTCTATTTATTACATATAGTGTTATAATGGGATCCTTCGGGCTTCCTCCCTTCTTTTCTCTTGTATTGGTATTCTACATATGCATGTGATGAATATTCTCTTTTGCTGATCATGGAATATTATACTTTGTGCTAGCATTAGCATCCAACTATGTGATACAGTAGTTATCACAAGCAATACAAAGCTCAAAATATGATTCGGAAGTTAAAATAGATGATATACGTACAAGTTTTGGAAATGGTACTTGTGTGTACACTGATAATATTGGATTTTTATTTTTTTTATTATTATGTAAATGGCACAAACAGGTGCTACTATTAGGAAAAAATAGTATGTATTATTAAGGGCTTCAGGCAAATTCACTGCCAACAATTCACCGTCAACAAATTCACCTCCAACAATTCATCGCCATGACAATCACTTCCCAAATCGAGAATGATATTGGAAGAAATGGATGTTATGGAGAACGGCAGAAGAAATGTTATTGTGGTGAGCAAAGTCAAGCTTAAGACTTATATGGGACAATATTGCTGTAAAACGACTAACAAGATTACTGGCATCGTGAAGCAATTTTTTGCTATGGTTATCATTGGAATTGACACAATTCTTCGAAGATGTCCAAATCAATCTTACTAAAGAAAGGCCTTTCTATGTTGTGGGAATCATGACTATCTTTAGAGCACAGAGGACAGTGACTATTTGACTATCTTGTTCATGACATATCCGAATAATTGAGTTGACAAATAACAAATTGCTAGCTCCTGAAGAACAAAGTCGACAACTATAAACCAAGTTTGGTTTTCTTCCACAAGCCTGCTACATATGTATGGCCAACTGACAAGGTAAGGAGCATAGTAAATCATTCAAAATAGAAGAGCATCCCACAGTTCTTACCACAACTGTATTCTCTAACATTCAATTCGAACATTGCCATCTATAGAACTGTGCATGGCTATGTTTCATGTCAATAAAGAAGCATATAAGTGTATGTGTTCATTCATAGCATTTCCGTTTGATTATCTATCTCCCTAAATGATTTTGAATTGGGCACTTCCCGTTTATAGGAATTCCTTATTTTCGAGGAACTCGACAAATTGCAAAGAATTAACTTCTAATATTGTTCTTTATCATAGTCCATAGAAATTCGAGACAAGAACAGGGCTGTAACACTGTTCTTTTGTTTTCTTTAGTTTTCAGGCAGACCATTTAGTTCGTGATCAAATTGGTGCTCGAACTAGCGACTACTTTGAGCCACTAGACTTCTTAATTAATTTACAATTTTAATTGGATCATACTGGTTATCCCGAAGGAATGCAAATTAATTTCCAGATTTTCGCCTATTGTTTTTGTCCCGGTATAAAACCCCACAAAGGGAATCCAGGTGTTTAATTCTTTGCCATAAGTCCTGAGATATTAAACTTCCAATTTACCCCATCAAAACTACAAGCTCAAACCGATTTACATTATTCAGCTGATACCCATTTGAAAACGTGACGAACCTTTGACAATATACACGCACACACACAATCATTTGATACTTAATAGACCCAATACCTCTACTACAAAACATCAAGAAATGGCAAATTGAAAAGCAGCGCTTATAAAAGTGATGAATGAAGTTGAAATGACCACCATCTGTAAGAGAACAGCTGCTGCTTAAGTTTGGTATTAATGGCATACCAGGTCAATGGGTGTTATGGTAATCCCGTACACTGAAGGCTGTTGGGTTTCGTTCAAAAGCAGTCGTCCTCACTGTATATCACTTATCAGCCACCATTTAAATCTTAATGGACAAAAATATTTTCAAATAATAGGTAAAAGAAAATTGGCTGCACATCCCCTTCAATCCATGCGAACTAATGGGGAGAGAGATCTTGTCATAATCAAATCTACGTTAACCATTCAAAAGAATTTGCTTACAATAAGCTTATCTATAGTATGTGTACGGAATACGCAAGGCGTACAAGGGGAAAAAACATTAGGACCGCCCGCCATTATGGGGTAGAGGAATTAAAGACATATGACTTACAAAATCTCACCTACCAAAAAGTGGAAATCTAGCTTAGTATAGAACAAAGATGCATATTTAGTACCTAGTATGAGTACATTTTACTTAACTATAGAAATGTTGTATCAATTGAAATGTTAATAATTAAAATATTTCTATATGATTCTTTTAAATTATGTATGAAGCACCATTTAATTTTTTATTTATATTTAGAAGAATAAGATAAAGAAGAGTAAGAGCATATATAGATAATGTCACATAATAATTGAAGATAGTTTTATTTTTAATATAAGAAGTAAATTAGTTATGAACAAATGTTATATCTCATAATTGATAATGAATCTTTATCAATAAGAATCAAAATCTTATAATATTTATTTATCATTTTATTATTCTTTTATTTACATAAATCATTTCTAAATTTGTTTGTTTATATTAAATCAAATCTAAAAATTTGACTCTTAAAAAAAAATGTTATTGAATTGATGTCACAAAAAAAATAGAAAACAATTTTATTTTTTTCTTATTTTTTTCAAATAGATAACTCCAATATCTAATGCATGGAAAAAAATTAATTTTTGATGCATATTTTTTCGTAATAACATTTTAATGTCAAACTTACCAAAATTTGATAGTTTTCATTTTGCGTCAACTTTTGTCTAGTGCACCATATATTTTTAAAAATATTTTAATATGTTTTTTTTTTTTTAAAATAATAATCAGCCTCATTTTTTATTATAACAACTTACTTGCAATATTTTAAAACAACATATTACAACTTATCAAAATATCAAAAAATATATTTTTGGATTGTCGACTTTCGACTCTACAAAAGGATATTTAATATTTTTGAAAGAATGCATTATGATTGAAGAAATATTCAATTTGAATGGAAAGTTTGAGAAAAATTTGAAAAAGGTTGAGGTGGCTACCAACAAGGATGCCACATAAATGATTTTGATTGAAACATTTCTGGTTGAAAGTCTTCTAGTTCGCTAAAACTATTTCAACCAAAAACATGTTGGTTAGAAAATTGTCGGTTAGAAGCCTTTTGGACAAAAAATCTCATATAAATAAATAATTTTATTTTTTTCAATTCAAGCATTTGGAAAAAAAACACAAAAGGAGTTTTTTCGATAAGGCAGATTATAAATTTTTAAGTATTCAATAATTTTTAAATTATCCTTGATTAATTTCAAAGGTTTGTGAGATTGTGAGATTCGTATTTACTCATTTTAAGATTTGTAAGTGTATAATTAAATCCTTCTACCTATATTTTTCTCCATTCATCCCTATCTCTCTCCTCTCTCTCTCTCCTTCTAGGTCTACCTCTCCTTCTCTCTCAAGTATCACATGAACTTGGGTGCTTTAGTTTTTTTAACTAAATTTTATAGTTTCTTCCTTCTCTCTTAGGAGCATGACCATAGTGCTACTCTTTTTATTCCTTTTTTATGATTTTCCCTCTTAATAAATTATATTTTCTTTATTACTAAATTTTAATTACCACTATCTTTACTATTTGATTCTCTCTCTAGCTCTCTCTCTCATACCTAACCTAACCTATTGAATTATCATCAACACTATACATTAATTGTTGAGAATTTGTGTCTCAACTTCCAGTTTGAAGCCTCAGAATTCAAGACTTGGCAAAAAATTGATGTTCTCAGCCTTTACCGCCATACTGCACCTGGCTTATTTTTGCCCTTATCGCTTTACTGCGGTGACTTGGTCTGCCCTTGGCGGTACCGCGATGAAAGGCTTGTCGGTTACCGCCTTACCGCACGCAATGAGTTTACTCACCGCGGTGGTTGCGGTAGGCGGCTTGCTACCTGCCTTGCCGATCACCACCTTACCGTTGTCGACGAAAACCTTCACCATGGTGGCCATGGTGAAGCCACCAGTGGTGGTCTTGGCGGTTACCGCCATACCGCGAGCGGTGGGTTCTCTCACCACGGTGGCCATGGTGAGACCGCCTGCGATCTAACTGGCGGTTATCGCCCTACCGTCGGGTCACCTAGCGGCCCCCGCGGTAGCATGGTGTGACCGCCAGTCGTTTGCCCGGTGGCTTACCGCCACATCATGGGTCGACTCAAACCTAGCAGCGGTAGCGCGGGCAAGGCAAGACAGAGCTCCAAGGCGCATACCGCCATACCGCAAAGGGTGAAGACAAGCTCGGTGGTAGTGCGGGGAAGCATGGGTGAGCTCGGAAGAGCTCACTGCTTTACCGCGAGTGGGTAGAGTCAGCTCGGCGGTGGAGTGGTAGAGACTTGGGGAGCTCAGATGAGTTCAGACCAGTTTTGACCGAGTTGGACTCGGAGTCAAAGAGCAACAACGAATGTAGGAAGGAAACGTGGCTTAGTGTCAGATGTTGATTGGCCAAAGGCCAAAATAGTAAGAGCAGTAATTGCAGGTCGATTTTAGCTGATGACAAGAACCCAATTTGGGTGGTGAAGTTATGGCTAAGTGGCTCGATGCAATCTGAGCAGATCGATTGCTTGCTTGAATGATCGATGCATGAACATGGAAGTCATGGGATTGGTTGGAAGTGTAAATGCATTGAAGACTTGTACAATCAATGTGAGGTTGACGGAGATGTACATATAAGTTGGCAAGTCGATGTGAGAGAGATGAATTCATTGTATACTTGGAAAGGAAGTATTGTAACAGTGAGAAAATAATCAGAGTGTTGTTGTGAGCTGAACAGAGAGGAAAGACTGTAAATTGTATGTAATATCTTTATTGCTATAATACAATTGTCTTGACTTGGTGTGGTGGCTTTTTTACTTGAGAAGGTTTTCCCATGTAAATACCTGTGTTATCTGTGAACGTTTTTATTCTGTTATCTCCTTTATTTTGTATGTATTCATCTCAGTAGTTTTAGAAGCTAATAGAAACAGTTTTTGCTCTTCTCCTCTGTTGTATTAGTTTTAAGGGAATGTATTTCGCACTGTTGGGTCATTAGATCCACCCCCATTTTCCCTTCAAGTGGTATCAGAGTGCAGCCCGTTGTGTTATCCTTGAGAGAAAGCTCAGTTTTTTGTGCTAATACTGTTTCAGTGGGAGTATTGCATTGTTAAAACTTGTTTCTGTTTGAGATGGCGAGTACATCAGGTAGAGTAGATATTGAAAAGTTTAATGGTAGCAACTTTGAGTTATAGAAACTCAAAATGGAAGACTTGCTAGTGGATAGAGACCTTTGGTTAGCAGTGTCTGGAACTAAGCCATAAAGTACAACGCAAGAGGCTTGGGATCTTGCTGATAGAAAAGCAAGAGGTCTGATAAGACTGAGTCCAGTCGATTCTATGCTCCTAAACGTCCATGAGGAGTAGTCTACAGCTTCATTGTGGAAGAAGCTTGGTGATATTTATCAGGGAAAGTCTCGGGTAAATAAGTTATTCCTGAGGAAGAAGTTGTACTCCTTGAAAATGGAAGAAGGTGCATCTATTGTAGACCATCTGAAATCGTTTAACATGAGTGTTACTCAGTTGGCGTTTGTAGGTGTAAAGACTGAGGAGGAGGATCGTTGCATGCTCCTATTGTGTTCATTACCTGACAGTTGGGATCATCTGGTGATGGCTATTGGAAGCACAACCACTGCATTCAAGATGGATGATGTGGTTGCTTTGCTTTTGTCTGAAGAAATGCGAAGGAAGTCTTCTGAGATGGCCAAAGAGGCTCTTGCTATTCGAGGTAGACCAAAGGAGAAAGGCAAGAAGAAGGACAAGAAGTCGAAATCCAAATCTACAGGGAGATCAAAGTCTCCTGGTAAAACGTTCAAGGTGAGATGCTAGAACTGTGGGCAACCTGGTCATATCCAGAAGGGTTGCAAGGAGAAGAAGAAGAAGAATGTTTCTGACAATGAATCTTCTCAAAGTGATGCATACGCCTTCATTGCAGTAGCCTTGACAACTCAGGCATCAGATGATGTCTGGTTGGTTGACTCAGGTGCGTCCTTTCACATGACATCCAATAGAGAATGGTTCTCTAAATATGAGAAGTACGGCGGTGGAAAGGTGTACTTTGCAAGTGACTCAACGTTGGAGATAGTTGGTAGAGGAAGGGTTAGAATTCAGTTTCCTGACGGGAGAGTCAAAGGTATTGGTGGTGTACTGCATATACCAGGTCTGGCTTGAAATCTTCTTTCTATCAGTAAGTTAAATGATGCTGGTGTAGAAGTTTCTTTCTCAAGTAGAGGATGTAAAATGGCTAGAGGTGCAATGGTGATGGCTAAGGGTGTTCGTACTGGCACTCTGTACAAGTTGGATGCACGTCATGTTCTTTGTAACAGTGCCTCTGTAAAGTCAAGCAATGATGCTCCTGTAGAGAAAGATGAAGACACTTCTCTGTCTGCAAATGCTTTGGAGGTAAAACTCCCAGCTGAGAAGACTATGATGTGGCATCATAGACTTGGTCACATAGGTGAGAAAAGTTTAAAAACCTTGAAGAATAAAAATCTTGTAGAAGGGCTTGATGATTGTAACCTTGAGTTCGATTTTTGCGAACATTGTATCTATGGAAAACAACACCGTGTTTCATTTTATTCTAGTCCTCATAAATCTTCTGGTATACTAGATTATGTTCATTCAGATGTGTTTGGTCTAGTTAATGTTCCTTCATTATCGAAGTCTAGATATTATGTTTCTTTTATTGATGACTGTTCGAGAAGGGTATTTGTATACTTTCTTAAAAGTAAATCAAAAGTGTTCAGTCAGTTTCAAGAATTTAAATCTTTGGTAGAGAATCAGATTGGAAGGAAAATTAAATGTTTGAGGACAGACAATGGCGGTGAATTTTTTTCTGCAAATTTTGAAAGGTATTGTACTAATCATGGAATTAAAAGGCATAAGACAACGCCTTACAGTCCACAATAGAATGGAGTTGTTGAAAGGTTGAACAGGACGCTGATGGAAAAGGCAAGGAGTATGTTGAGCAGTGTCGGTCTGGAGCAGAAGTTTTGGGTTGAGGTTGTGGCTACAACATGTTATTTGGTAAACCGATCTCCTTGCTCTTCTCTTGTTGATAAGACGCCTTTGGAAGCATGGTCTGGTAAGAAGCCCTCTCTGAGGCATGTCTGTGTCCTTGGCTGTGAGGAATATGTTTATGTGCCAAATGAAAAGAGATCAAAATTGGATAACAAGGTTGTTAAATGTATTCTCATCAGCTATGGAGTTGGTGTGAAAGGATACAAGCTTTGGAACCCTGTTACTAAGAAGGTTTTGTACAACAGAAGCGTGATATTTTGTGAGCTAAAACCTTCCGGTAAGTGATCAATAGCTTGAGATAGATCAGAGTGACAAGAAGAAGGATGCAGTTGAGATTCCCCAAACTCCAAAAAGGGAAGAGCTACATGGTGTACCTGAGACTAAGGAGAGCTCAAGCAGCTCTAGAAGTTTTGATGATGAAGAACCACAACCTCAGCCTGTAAGAAGATCTACACGAGAAAAAAGGCAACCTGAAAGGTATGGTTTCTCTATGTTAGATTCGAACTTTGCCTATGCTTTAATTACTAGCAACGATGAGCCTAGGACTTTAAAAGAAGCAATCAGCATGACTGATTCAAATTCTTGGTTGGAAGCCATGAATGAAGAAATGGATTCATTAAAGAAGAATGAAACCTGAGATTTAGTACCACTGCCTAAAGGGCGAAAGCCTGTTGGTTGTAAGTGGATATTCAAAAAGAAGACAGGCCTTGATGATAGTGTTGAGAAGTATAAGGCACGATTGGTTGCAAAGGGATTTTCCCAAATTGGGGGAATTGATTATGGAGATATTTTTTCTCCTGTAGCTAAGCTGACATCTATCAGATTTGTGTTGCCATTGGCAGCTGTGTATGACTTTGAAATTGAGCAGATGGATGTGAAGACAACGTTTCTCCATGGTGAGCTAGAAGAAGAAATCTATATGTCCCAGCCTAAGCATTTCATTGTGAAAGGTAAACAAAATCTGGTATGTAAGTTAAATAAATCTTTGTATGGTTTGAAACAGTCTCCTAGAATGTGGTACCATAAATTTGACACGTTTTTGTTGTCTATGGGATTTGTAAGATCAAAATCTGATCATTGTGTTTATCATAAATCTGAGAATGATCGTGTGCTTGTTATTACACTGTACGTGGATGATATGTTATTCATAGGAAATAGCAAGTCTATGATTTCTGATCTTAAATCTCAATTGTCTGCAAAGTTCGAAATAAAAGATCTTGGTGCAGCAAGGTACATTCTTGGAATGGACATAACCAGGGACAGAACTAGCAGAAATTTTTGGGTCAGTCAGAGTAAGTATGTGAAAACAGTTCTAGAGAGGTTTGATATGTTTGACTGCAAGCAGCTTGTTGTTCCAGTCATACAGGGAACGAAGCTATCTGTTGAAGATTTTCCAAAGTCTTCTACTCATATGGAGGACATGACTAGTGTGCCCTATGCAAGTGTTGTTGGTAGTTTGATGTATGCTATGGTCTATACAAGACCAGACATTGCCCAAGTAGTGGGAGTTCTAAGCTGTTTCATGAAAAATCCGGGAAGATCACATTGGGATGCTATGAAGAGAGTATTCAGGTATTTGAAGGGGACTTCAAATTATGCTTTGTGTTACCATGGCAGTTTGGTTGCATCACAGAGGACTCTCAGCATTCAGGGATATGTTGATTATGATAGGGCATGGGACATTGATAGCAGGCGATCCACCAGTGGATACACATTCATGCTTAATGGTGGAGCAATCAGTTGGATGAGCAAGTGATAGGCTGCAGTTGTTTTATCCATGATAGAGGCAAAGTACATGGTTACAACTCATGCCTGCAAGGAAGTAGTTTGGTTGAGGTGTTTGTATTCAGAAATTGGTTTTAATGCAGGGCAGATCACTATTGTATGTGACAGTCAGAGTGTCATTTGTTTGGCAATGAACCCAAATTTCCATGCCAGGACAAAGCACATTGATGTGCGGTTTCACTTCGTGAGGGACATGGTGGAAGATGGAAGAGTCTGTCTTGAAAAGGTTGACACTTTGAAGAATGTTGCAGATGCTTTGACAAAGCCTGTGAGCTCAAACAAGTTCAAATGGTGCATAGAATCGATGGGCCTTAGGGCCTATGATAAACAGTAAATTTTTCGAAGTCATGAGGAAGCTGGAAGTCTTCGCCAAGTGGGATCTTGTTGAGAATTTGTGTCTCAACTTCCAGTTTGAAGCCTTAGAATTCAAGACTTGGAAAAAAATTGATGTTCTCAGCCTTTACCGCCATATCACGCCTGGCTTATTTCTGCCCTTACCACTTTACCGCGGTGGCCTGGTTTGCCCCTGGCGGTACCACGGTGACAGGCTTGGCGGTTACCACCTTATCGTGCATGGTGAGTTTACTCACTGCGGTGGTCGCTATAGGCGACTTGCTGCCTGCCTCGCTGATCACCGCCTTACCACGATCGGCGAAGACCTTCATTGCGGTGGTCGTGGTGAAGCCGCCAGCGGTGGTCTTGGCGGTTACCGCCATCTCATGGGCGGTGGGTCCTCTCACCGTGGTGGTCGCGGTGAGACTGCCTGTGGTCTGGTTGGCGGTTACTGCCCTACCACAGGGTGGCCTGGCGACCCCCGCGGTAGCAAGGTGTGACCGCTAGTGGCTTACCGCCACACCGCAGGTTGACTTAGACCTAGCAGCAGTAGTGTGGGCAAGGCAAGACAGAGCTCGAAGGCACATACCGCAATACCGCGACGGGTGAAGACAAGCTCGGTGGTAGCGCGGGGAAGCATGGGTGAGCTCGGCAGAGCTCACCACTTTACCGCGGGTGGGTAAAGTCAGCTTGGCAGTGGAGCGGTAGAGACTTGGAGAGCTCGGATGAGCTCAGACTAGTTTTGACCAAGTTGGACTCGGAGTCAAAGAGCGACAACGAATGCAGGAAGGACACGTGGCTCAGTGTCAGATGTTGATTGGCCAAAGGCCAAAATAGTAAGAGCAGTAATTGTAGGTCAATTTTAGCTGATGATAGGAACCCAATTTGGGTGGTGAAGTTATGGCTGAGTGGCTCGATGCAATCTGAGCAGATCGATTGCTTGCTTGAATGATCGATGCATGAACATGGAAGCCATGGGATTGGTTGGAAGTGTAAATGCGTTGAAGACTTGTACAGTCAATGTGAGGTTGATGAAGATGAAGACTTGTACAGTCAATGTGAGGTTGACGGAGATGTACATGTAAGTTGGAAAGTCAATGTGAGAGAGATGAATTCATTGTATGCTTGGAAAGGAAGTATCATAATAGTGAGAAAATAATCAGAGTGTTGTTGTGAGCTGAACAAAGAGGAGAGACTATAAATTGTATATAATATCTTTATTGCTATAATACAATTGTCTTGACTTGGTGTGGTGGGTTTTTTACCTGAAAAGGTTTTCCCACGTAAATACCTGTGTTATCTATGAATGCTTTTATTATGTTATCTCCTTTATTTTGTATGTATTCATCTCAGTAGTTTTATAAGCTAATAGAAATAGTTTTTGCTCTTCTCCTTTGTTGTATTAGTGTTAAGGGAATGTATTCCGCACTATTGGGTCATTAGATCCACCCCCGTTTTCCCTTCATTATTGGCCTATCTCAAACCTAACCTTAAGTGGCTACCTTATAGCCCAAGTTATTACCAAGACCATTGAATAATTTCTAGTTTCATATTTCTAATTTATCTTTGTCAAGGTACACCTTCAAGATAGAGATTTAAATTATTTACATGGATTATTTCAAATTTTTGTGAGATTATAAGATTCTTATTTACTCATTTTAGGGATTGCGAGTGTATTGTTGGCATTTCAATTCGTACCTCTGGCATGCAGATTAGAAATAGACAGCTACGCATAGATAAACGACTCTTCGAATTAGGAAGGGAAGCTCCCTCTTTGCTGATGTTGCTTAAAGAAAGTAAACTAAACTAATTTGCCAATCTTTTTGTTCAACTAAGAGCATAAGGTTTTAAAACTCTAGCGTCATAACTGAGATTTTCTCTTTTGAATTTCAACTACAACTAAGCCTACTCTAATTCAACATTTCTAACTACTCAAGTAAACTCAGAGCTTGAGAGTTAGAAATGAACAAGGAATGATTCTTCGACACAAATACTCAAACAAACTTTCTTCCAGCGCACATTTACTATACTTTCAATGCAAGCTGAAATAAAGGTTATGTAAGCAGAACACATAAAACAAAAATCTAAGACAGTAGATCAAAGCAACAAAGCAGGCATAATATTTTATTTTCTCAAATTTTAAGTACAAAGATCACACTTCTGGGACAAGAGGATTGTAGCAATAACAGGCTTACAGATTAGCCATCAAACCAGAAAACACTTGACAAAAATAGCACATAAACTGAATAATAACTTGCAACAAAGATAGGCATGCAAGCTTGCTCTTACACATTGAACTAACACTGAATAACACCTTGCAGGCAACAAGTAGGCTCATCAATTTGTTATCACAATAACCATTATGAATAACATTGAATAACAATTATAAGGCACTAGTAGGCTCAACGTTTTGTTATCACAAGCATGGTTAAAGAAAAATGGGCAAGTTTACCCTTATTTATACACAAGTGAAGGAGTAGGGAACCCTAAAATCTCCTTGCTTTTACAACCAAGACTTTCCAACATGCAAGCTTTATTTCTAAAACTAAAACAAGATAACTATCTAACAATCTATGAAAGCATGAAAATAGGGAAAGTACCAACTATTGCAACTTGATATTTTTCCTTCACAAAGAATGGATAAAAATGTGACAAGAATAGAAAGAAAGTGTGAGATAAGAATAAAAAGAAAGCTCAGAGAAACCTTCAAGTTTGCTCCTACTTTAAATCTCAACCACATCCACTAAAAAGTTATAAATTGTATCTCTATCAGGAGCATCAGTACTATCTATAGCAAAATTCTACTTTTTCAGGATCTCTTCACCTTCTGCAATTGAACTTAGAGAGTCTCACATCTTCAGCTTCTTTATCAAACCTTGCTCATCTCGGTGGATTTGCAACTAGAGTGATGGCCTTTTATAAATATATCATCTTGATTCAACATATCTTTCATGTTCTTTGACTAAGATGATGATGTTTTTTGTCCATGGTGGTATTGAAAAAGTACTTCTCAACATCATTTGTTCAAATAATCATGATACAACACTTGTTTGGCTCTAAATTTGATGGGAGAGTACTCCATGCTGAAAAACCCAAATTTTGCCTGTAAACTCGACTATGCTTGGACATGTTTTACACAAAAGCTAAAAATAGCTAAGTAATTTTTTCATCTTCAAATGGGCATATTTTTCAAAAATAATTTGAGATATGGGTTTTGTAGAGAATCTCATTGCAAGGAGACCCAAATCGTTCATTTTTCAAAATTGTTGATGGCTAGTTGAAAAAGCAGAAACCCTAATTTTTGAATTTTTTCTTGAAAAAAGCTGAGAGTTGGTTTTGTGCAGAATCACGTTTTGTATGAGCCCAAATGATCATACTTTTAAAATATTGAATATTTCTTGGACATGCGAGAAAAAATAGTTTCTTGAAAGTTGAAAATTTCTTCAAAGTTGTAGAGAATTGAAAATCAAGTTGATCTAGATTGTTGAAATTGGAAAATATTGAACCCCTTCTTCTGAAAATTGATGCCCTGGAGAAATAAAGTGTGAAAAAGTGAGCCCCTTTGTGTGGTGATCCAGAAAATATGAAGAACTCTAAAAAAGTATCGAGTTTTGGCCTTTGAATCTTGAAATGAATAAAATTATATGTTTCCTCCTCTGGACTCCAACCTACAAAAAGTGAATAATGAATGCAAAGGCCTTCTTAAATATGTTTTGAGGAAGAAAAACACTTTTATTCTCAAGCTTTAAAACTTTTGAAGCCAATCCTGAGCCAAGTTCATCCAATTTGGACATTTTTTTAGAAAGCTCTCCATGAAAACTGAAAAATTTACTAAGGCATTAAGCCTTGGGCGCCTTTCTTGTCTAGGGGCATTTTTTCCTCTCCAAACTTTGCCAATTTTCTTGCAATTTCAAAATTTTCTTGAGTTTCGTCCCCAATTTGATCTTAATTTCCAGAAGTTTGGTGAATCATGTGTGTTGACTGAATGATCCATCACAAAGTTTGACTGAGTCTAAGAATATTATCCTAGAGGCAAATTTTGATAAAAACGTCATTTTGACCTCCAAAATGTTGGGCGCCCCTAGCTACCTGGGACGCCCAAGCTCACCAGTGTTAGCCATTTTTTTATTTTCTTCAATTTTTGCTTATTTTTTCATCTTCTGATGAATTCTTGTTTATGGATGATTAGGAGATCTGATGAACTAATGGATGGACTCACTGGATAGCTTATAGGATTCTGAGGGGACTCTCCTGAAATTAATATTTCCTAAAAGCTTATTTTGGGGGTCAAAAGCTTGGGCGCCCCTAGTTAGTTGGGGTGCCCAACTGCTCCAGAGTTAGTTTTTTTGTGATTTTCAACTTTGCTTTTGAATTTTTTCATTTTGCACATTTTCATCCCTATGTTTCATCTTCAATATCTGGTGATCAACAACTCCGATGGATTTGTTGATGGTTCTGTTTGAGAGCTTGATCAAAACCAAAGAAGACATGTTGGAGGCGTTAAAACCTAATTCAATCATTTGATGACCCAAAAGCTTGGGCGCCCCTGGCTACCTGGGGCGCCCATGATCTCCAGCCTTAGACATTTTTATCTCTGCTTCAACCTTCAAAATTGAAACCTCATGTTATGCCCTTCATTCAATCTGAAACTACAGGTGATTGAATGATTTGATGAATTTGTTGAGATATCCACTTTGAATCTAACATAATCCTAAAGACAATGAGCATATTTTTAAACACTAATCTTTGCATCTGGTGGCTCAAAACCTTAGGCACCCCTGGCTACCTAGGGCACCCAAAGTTCCCAGAGAGAATATTTTCCATGATTTTCATAATTTGCATTTTTCTACTTTGTCAAGACTTCTCTATTCAATCTCAAATTATGACTGGCTGATAGATTTGATGAACATGTTGATGGATTCATTACGAAGCATGTTGAATTTAGAGCAACATTATCTCAGAGCACAAACCCTAATTCTATCATATGAGGCTTTGAAAGACTGGGCACCCCTGGCTAGTAGGGACACCTTTACTGGCAAGAGATAGAATTTTATTTGAAATTTTCATCTTTCCCCTCATTCCTCATGCTCATCGTTGTTTTGACTGCTAGGATGAAAAATATTCTAAGGCACAGAATTTAGGCGCCTTGACTGGACTGGGGCACCTAGTCTTTCTAGTGTTCGCCAAAATTTTGCAATTTTCAAGATTTTTCAGCTTTTCCTCCTCGTCCTTTGTTCCCCGATCACCTTTTGTCACTTCTTGATATGTACAGTGCTTGATACTTGACACCTGGCAGTTGATCAACCTCCATTAATGACCTTAGAGCTCTTGAAAATGCTTCTAAAAAAGAAAAATAGACCCACTAGGGAAAAACTAATCTTTTGATGATTCTAACTAGACTAGCCTGATCAGGAAGTATTTTCAACCAATCAAATCAGTTTGAACCGTGGAAGCCAAACTTTCTATTTATAGAAAATTTTGCCAGCATCCATTTGAGAAGAAACCCAAAAAAACCTAAAAAAAAGTTATATTTTTAGAAATTTTCCTAAAATTTAGGGTCAAAAAATTGAGATATCAGTTTTGTAGACTTGGTTGCTCTAAGCAGACCCAAATCGTCAGATTTTGAAAATTTTGAGTTTCTGACCCTCCTGCAAGACATGTAAATTCCCAATTTTGAGCTTTTGATAATTTTAACAAGACTTTTAACCATTTCTTCAAAATGCCTAAGTGTAGCAAAAAAAATTATTTTGGGGTACAACATTTGGATCTGTCTGGGGACCATGTCAGATACTTATGGCATAGGAGAACCAAGAAATCTCTGGACTTTTAAGCTTAGACCAATGCCTTATCCATTGGGTATCATAGTCAATAACACTTCCTAATCACCTATTGCAAGACTTTCCCTAAGTCACCTACGACATGACTTCCTAGAATCACCTAATAGTTGGGAATTTCCTAAAAATCACCTAAAACAAGACTCCTAATCACCTAAAACATGACGAAACTATCATAGAAAGGGGAAACACAACATAACAAACACATCACAAGAACATAAAGGAAATTATTTACAAAAAATATTACTCCACCCCTGAAGGGATGAAGTGCTTCAGGTACTGCCCATTGTGTGGTAGAGGGAGAATCCTTCCATCCAAGTGCGAGAGAATATAAGTATTCTCCCCAATGAACTCGTGGATCTTGAATGGCCCCAGCCACAAGGAGTCAAATTTTCCATGCATTCCCTTGGGCTCATGTCTTTTATCCCATAGCAGGACTTGATCTCCAACCTCAAAATCTCGTTGATGAGCTTTCTTATCAAATAATTTCTTCACTCACTCTTGATGCTGAGTGATTTTGTCTACAACCTCCACCTTCTCTTCCTATAGCTTTTTCAGGTACATGATACACTTTTCAATTGGATATATGAACTCCCCATCTTCCACTATAGATGTCAGCTGTAATGTGAACAACTCCAGCATGAGAGGTAACATAGATTTCATACCATACATAATGATGAAAGGTGAAGTACCAATGGCTCTCTTCAGAGTAATAATGTCAACCCAGAGATCATCATAGAGTTTCTCATACCAAGTTCATTGATTGGAATCAACCAACTTATATATTATTGTGACTATGTTCTTGTTTGATGACTCAGCCTGTCCATTACCTTGTGGGTAATAATATGATGAATGTGATAAAGTGATGTCATGATCAAAATAGAACTCCCTCAGCTCCTCTGATGAGAAACATGTTGCATTATCAATTACAATTTTGTGAGGCACTCTGAAGTATGAAATAATATTTTCTTTCAAGAAGTCACACATGACCTCAGAAGTAGCCCGCTTGGTTGGAATGGCCTCAACCCATTTGGTAAAATAATATATGGTTGTAAGGACATAAATATGCCCCTTATTGGAACGTGGGTTGATAGGACCGACAAAATCTAATCCCCACTATTGAAATGGGGCATCTATAACAACTGGCCTAAGAGGAATGGTTGCCAGCTTAAGTTTTCCAACAAACTGTTGGCACATTTGGCATCTGTGCACCCATTCATACACATCACAAAACATAGTTGGCCAAAATAACTATGCTCGCAAAATTTTGAATGTAGTAACCCTTGATGAAAAGTGGCCACTGCATGCTTAACTGTGAAAAGCT
The DNA here is from genome assembly GCA_007115665.2 of Sequoiadendron giganteum. NCBI lineage: Eukaryota > Viridiplantae > Streptophyta > Pinopsida > Cupressales > Cupressaceae > Sequoiadendron > Sequoiadendron giganteum. The sequence goes on from CM021106.1 coordinate 561,232,147, forward strand.
TCCAACAACTGCCATTTTTGGTCCTTGTTAGCACATAATAAAAATGTTCCATCCAACTCGTTCTTATATAGAACCTCATTCCAAAGCACAATTTTTTGCGCTTTCAACTTTAGCATTCTCTTTTGTTGCTTGTCCATGTGGGTTGGACATTCACCATAAGTCAGGTAGTACCAAATATTTGCATACCATTCGTCAGCAAAATCAACAAATAGGACCATAGGAATATCCTCTTTAACTTCAGGTTCAGGTTCAGGTTCAACTTTAGCCTTGAGCTTCTTATCACCATCTTCTACTATCAACTGAAAAATACCTCTCCCACAGACAAGTTTGGTCGGCTTGATCTCCAAGTCATACTCTTGCACTCTTACGACCCAGTTTCCTCTCTTTGTGCCCATCTCTTGTTGAGTTGGCATGATTTTCACTACTAGATCGGTGACATACACAATTGTATGGGAATTCAGGATGTAAAATCTAAAATTCTTCATGACACTAACCATTGCATATGCATTCTTTTCAATCTGAGAGTATCGTGACTCACTATCCTTGAAGTTGCTACTCATGAAGGTAATTGGAGACTCAATTTCTTCATTCAGCTTTTGTGTTAGTATGGTGGACAAGGTATGCTCTAATACATAACAATAAAGGATAAAATCCTTATCAAAATTAGGATGAACCAGAACTGGTGATTGGATAATAGCTTCTTTTATTGTGAGGAATGCCTTCTTGCCTTCTTTTGTTTGCTTGAAAATGGACTTCTTCTTCATCATGGCAGATATATCTTTTGTCAGCTTTGAGAAGTTTGGTACAAACCTTCATATGAAATTGACTTTACCAAAGAAGGAGTGTACTCTTGTTCTACTTGTTGGAAGAGACAAGTTTTTGATAGAATTGACTTGACCAAGGTTAATTTGAGTTCCCTCTTTAGAGACAATGTGGCCAAGCAATTTTCCCTCTATTATTGCAAAGATGAACTTTTTAGGATTCAATGATATTTTATGATATCTACATCTCTCATACACTTTCCTTAAGTGTGAAAAATGATCACCCTGTATCTTTGAGAAAATGGTGAGGTCGTCTAAGTAGACAACAATTGCTTTATTCCTCAAGTCTCCAAACACCAAATCCATGGCTCTTTGAAATGTAGCATTGACGTTGATGAGGCCAAAGGGAATCCTTTCATAGGAAAACATACCCCATGGGGTAGTGAACATTGTATTGAATTGGTCTTCTTCAGCCACCACAATCTGATTATATCCAGAAAAACCATCTAGTAAAGACAACATCTCTGAACCGGTAATCGTCTGCAAGGTGTGCTCCATGATTGACAAAGGATAATTATCTTTGAAAGATGATTGATTCAAGTTCCTAAAATCTACAAAAATTCTAGTTTCTCCATTATTCTTTCATACATGAACTATGCTAGACACCCAGGTGGAGTGATGAATTGGAAAAATGATTTTGGCATCCACCATCTTCTGAAATTCCACATAGATAGTATCTTGAATTCATGGATTGTAATGCCTTTGTTTTTTCCTAAAACGCTTTTCTTTTGGTTTAAGAGGAATTGTATGAGACAATTCTCTTGGTGTGAAAACTTTCAGATCTTCGTAGGACCAGGCAAAAACATCACAGTATTGTTTAAACAAAGATATGAACTTTTCACTCTCCTCTATAGTGCAACATTTTCCTAAATTAACAAGTTGGGGCTTGTCTTTAGTACCAATATTTACTTGATGATGCTCCACATAAGTCTTATCTCCTAAGTTCTTCTGATCTTGAATGTACCGGTCACACCTATCAAATATATTCTCCAAGGATACTAGGCCCTTGGGAAACTTATTACCTGTCAACTGGATAACGCTTATGTTTGCTTCCTCTGTGTTTTCCACATCTTTTACAGCTTTTGGCACATCGAAAACCTATGTTACTGATTCTCTAAAAGAAGATGAGCTACCCTCAAAGAAAAATTCTTTGAAATTATTTCCCATAATAAGAAACTCCTTAATGTGGTTATCGTCATCAAAGACTTTCCAATTATCACAGTTGTCAAGGATAGCCAACCTGTATATAAGTTCAATAGCAAATGCATTCAGACAAAAGTCATAATGTGGTATGAAAAGTGAAGTTGATACTGAAAGGGAATCTACTCTACTATTATCTAGGCATGGAATGTATTTGATGTAAAATTCCTTGAACCATTCAATTGCATTCCACACCTTGTATTTGTAATGTCAAAGACAATCTACTCTTACTCTGAATTGATCTCTTACCTACTTCACAAACATCACTGCATCACCTTCAAATCTTAATTGTTTGATACCCATATCCTTTGAATTCTTAAGACCCAACAAGAGTGCCTCATATTCAGTTGTATTATTTGTACATTCAAACTACAAGTGGTATGCAAATAGATACATCCGTCCTTCAAGATAAATTATTACAACTCCCACTCCTAAACCCATAGTAGAACAACTCCCATCAAACTACATAGTCCACATCTTTGGATCATCTGCTGATTTGTCTACAACACTCACAACCTCTTGACATTCTTTAGTTATTTCAGTCAGCATAGCATAAGTACCCATTCCTGTTTCTTGATATAGAACTTGAGCTTGAGGATTTTGAGACTTCACCACCACAAATCGAGACTTGGGATCTGGTTCTAGCTTGAAAGTACCATTCTTAAGTGGAATAGTCACAAAAGACCAATCCATTTGTATCTCTCGACTGAGATCTTTGCAGAAGCTTCTGCTCAAAATCATCATGTAGCTAGCTAGAATGTTAGCTACCAGGATGGTCATCATTGTCTTTTTCTCAGGATAAGCCATGAACCTCACTTGAGCATCTTTCAATTGTCTGACCAATGACACCAACTTGGACGCGAGTGAATAAAAATTTTCTTTTGTCTCGGTGCATGAAATTCCTAGTGCATTCATCACTTATAGAGGCATGATGTTGCTTGAGGCTCCTGAATCAATGATACAATTGCTCAGCTTGAACCCCCTATATACAAAGAGATATAAAAGGGATTAGGCTTCTCTTCTGTTGGAATGGATGATTCAAGAAATGTTGGTTGCATGAAAAGTTTCTTCTTCACAACCTTAAGAAGTCTATCCAGATGTTCTAGATAATCTTGGAGATATTCTAACTGAGAAATATGCACCTTATTCTTCATTAGGGAGTCCACAATATCAAAATTTGTTGAAGACAAGTCTTGAGAAATTTCTCTCACATTCTCCTGAGAAGGCTTAGGATTAGAAGTAGAGGCCACTTCTTTTCCCTTTTCTTTTTCTTTCTGTGATTTCAATCTCTCTTCTTCTTCTTTTTTCTATGTTTTCAGATATTGAGCTAGTGTAAAAATGGGTGTTGTAAAATTTTTAGGATTTATGACAAGAGAATATTGATGGGGATCTTCTTCTTCTTTATTGTTGGGTTCACTTTCGAAGTATCCCATTACGAAGTTGTCCAACTGTGGTAAGACAACATTGAAACTTGGAGCTGGTACAAAGCTTGAACTGGGTGTTGTTTTAATGTATCCCATTATCTAATTCATTTAATTTTTTCAGGACATGTGGAGCTGGTATGTGCATCGGTATCATGAAATGAGCAAAACACCGTGTGTTGAGCAACATCAGTTGTTTGTTTTGATGGAGCTAGTTGTCGAGGGCTATAATTGTTATAAGGCTAAATTTTTTTTCTTCTAGGTTGATATGGTTGTTGAGATTGATATGGTTGTTGAGGTTGGTATGGTTGTGATGCAAGTTAAAAAGTGGTGCGGGCTGAGCAGGTAACTACCTCTTCAAAATAGTCATCTCATTGGCCACCTTTTGTAGTAGTGGGTCTCAAAACTCTGAACCAAAGGTCTAATAACATATTTCTTCATCTTTCTAGTAGTAATCATGTTGTCCTCAATATCTATGGCACACCATTGTGTGTTCTCTAATTATGTTTCATTAGTTGATTTGAGGAAAAAGGCAATCTCAAATGGAAGTGTGTTGATGGAATTGTTCATCAGAATTTTAGGTGACGGATTGAGTGTATGTGAAAGATGAGTGACCAGGTGGTTAAACCTTTCCATGAAATCCCTCATCAGTTTAGTTACCTCCTTCTTTGAATTGGAAAGTTGGGTGAACAACCGATGACTATCTTCGGCAAGCTTGAATCTTGCCAAGAATTTATTTCTCATAGTAGCCCAATTTGTGATGCAACCTAGCTCCATATGGTTGAACCATTTAGAATCCTCTTCCACAAGGGTCTCGACAAAGAGACGTACAATGATGTATTCATGAGCCACATGCAATATGGCGCAAGTCATTGAGAAGGTTGAGATATGATCATCAGGATATTGAGTTCCATTACTGTGAAACTATTGAAATTGCTTCCTTGTCCCCTTAGGTAGTTCATGATTTTCTTCCAAGGCCAAAGGTCTAATTTGATTACCCCAAGATAGTGGGGGTGATCTTCTTCAATTGTGATAATTGTTGTCACCCATCACTTCTGGTTGAATCACAGGTTCTTCTTTCTTGACTTCAAGTTGTTCTTCTTTGATCTCGGGTACTGTGTTAAATGAATCCAACTTTTGTAGGTTGTGCTTGTGGAAGGAAAGGATTTGAATCAGCGTCTACATCTCCTTTAAAGAGAGTATTTTTCCTCCTTGTATAGACTATGTAAGCTAGGATTCTCTAATTCTAGGCAGGAGGTGGTAGTATTGGTCTTTCGACAGTAATTTCTTCTTTTCTTTCTTCTTGGTCCAAAATAGTAGCAAATTTTCTCCATTGAGCAAGGGTTTCCCTCTTCTCAAAGATGAAACTCCTTAGGCTATTGATAATTTGTCTATTTTCTCTACTTCAATCCACATAAGATCTTGTTGAATAGTAGGAGCGATAAGATATGGTTGATGAACTGGAGCAGTAGGATGTGGAATGGTCATTCTCGTGAGATAAATTGTAAGATTTCTTGAAGTTTTAAGCTGCATGCCCCATGGTGGGCACCAAAAAACTATTGGAATTTCAATTCGCACCTCTGGTATGCGAATTAGTAATAGATAGCTATGCACAGATAAACTACTCTTTGAATTAGGAGGGAAAGCTCCCTCTTTACTAATGTTGCTTAAAGAAAGTAAACTAAACTAATTTGCCAATATTTTTGTTCATCTAAGAGCACAAGGTTTTAAAAATCTAGCATCGTAACTAAGATTTTCTCTTTTTAATTTTAACTATGACTAAGCCTACTCTAATGACTTCTCTAACTACTCAAGTAAACTCAGAGATTGAGAGTTAGAAATGAACAAAGAATGATTCTTCGATACAAATACTTAAACAAAATTTCTTCCAACACACATCTACTCTACTTTCAATGCAAGCTGAAATAAGGGTTATGTAAGCAAAACACATAAAATGGAAATCTGAGACAATAGATCAAAGTAGCAAAGCAAGCATAAGATTTTGTTTTCTCAAATTTCAAGTACAAATATCACACTTCGGGGACAAGACGATTGTAGCAATAATAGGCTAATAGTTTAGCCATCAAACTAAAAAACACTTGACACAAATAACACATAAACTGAACAATAACTTGCAGCAAAGATAGGCATACAAGCTTGCTCTTACACTAATTGAACTAACACTGAATAACACCTTGCAAACAACAAGTAGGTTCAACAATTTGTTATCACAGTAATAGTTCTGAACAACACTAAATAACAATTAGAAGGCACTAGTAGGCTCAAAATTTTGTTATCACAAGCATGGTTAAAGAAAAATGGGAAAGTATGCCCTTATTTATACACAAGAAAAGTAGGGAACCCTAAAATCTCCTTGCTCTTACAACCAAGACTTGCTAGCATGCAATCTTTATTTCTAAAACTAAAACAAGATAACTATCTAACAACCTATGAAAGCATGAAAATAGGGAAAGTGCCAACTATTACAACTTGATGTTTGTCCTTCAAAAAGAATGGATAAAAATGAGAAAAGAATAGAAAGAAAGTGTGAGATAAGAATGGAAAGAAAGATCGGAGAAATCTTCAAGTCTACTCCTGCTTTAAATCTCAACCACATCTACTAAAAAGCTATAAATTGTATCTCTATCAGGAGCATCAATACTATCTATAGCAAAATTCTGCTTTTCCAGGATCTCTTCACCTTCTGCAATTGAACTTAGAGAATCTTTCACATCTTCAGCTTCTTTATAAAATCTTGCTAATCTCGATGGCTTTGCAACTGGAGTGATGACCTTTTATAAACATATCATCTTGCTTCAACATATCTTTTTTACTTTATGTGTGACCATCTTCTACCATTCTTTCATTTCTTTTGCAGCTTTTATACTTATGACACTTCTTTTGATATTTCAATGGAAGTGTATTGTACAACTCTTTTCCAATACTTGACCTTTTTCTCATACCACGACCTTTCAGGTTCTTTGACTGAGATGATGATATTTTTTGTCCATGGTGGTATTGAAAAAGTACTTCTCAACATCATCCATTCAATTAATCATGATACAACATGTTTTTGGCTTTGAATTCGATGGGAGAGTACTCCATGCTGAAAAACTTGAGTTTTGACTGTCAACTTGACTATGCTCAGACAAGTTCTACACAAAAGCTAAAAATAGCTTGTTGATTTTTTCATCTTCAAACAAGCAGATTTTTCAAAAATAATCTGAGATATAGGTTTTTTAGAGAATCTCGTTGCAAGGAGACCTTGATCATTCATTTTGAAAATTGTTGATGGTGAGTTGAAAAAGAAGAAACCCTAATTTTTGAATTTTTCTTGAAAAAAGCTGAGAGCTGGGTTTTGTGCAGAATCATGTTTTGTATGAACCTAGATGATTAGATTTTGAAAATATTAAAGGTTTCTTGGACATGTGAGAAAAAATCAGTTTCTTGAAAGTTGAAAAATTCTTCTAAGTTGTAGAGAATTGAAAACCAAGTTGACCCAGATTGTTGAAATTGGAAAATATTGACCCCCTTCTTCTGAAAATTGATGCCATGGAGAAATAAAGTGTGAAAAAGTGAGCCCCTTTGTGTGGTTATTTGGAAAATATGAAGAACTCTGAAAAAGCACCAAGTTTTGGCCTTTGAATCTTGAAATGAATAAAATTATATGTTTCCTCCTCTAGACTCCAACCTGCAAAAAGTGAATAATGAATGCAAAGGCCTTCTTAAATAGGTTTCGAGGAAGAAAAATGCTTTTATTCTCCAACTTTAAAACTTTTGAAGTCAATCCTAAGCCAGGTTCATCGAATGTGGACATTGTTTCAAAAAGATCATGGTGAAAACTGAAAAAATTACTAAGGCATTGAGCCTTGGGCGCCTTTCTTATCTAGGAGCATTTTTCCTCTCGAGACTTAGCCAATTTTCTTGTAATTTCAAATCTTTCTTGAGTTTCGACCCCAATTTGATCTTGATTTCTAGAATTTCAGTGAATCCTGTGAGCTAACTGAATGATCCATCGTGGAGTTTGACTAGGTCTAAGAATATTATCTTGGAGGCAACTTTTGATAAAAACGTCACTTTGACCTCCAAAATGTTGGGCACTCCTGGCTACCTGGGGCGCCCAAGCTCACTAGTGAGCCATTTTTTGTTGACTTTCTTCAATTTTTGCTTGTTTTTCATTTTTGTAATGAATTCTTGTTTCTGGATGATCAGGTGATCCGATGAACTGATGGCTGGACTCGCTGGATAGCTCAGATGATTCTAAGGGGGTCTCTTGGGAGTAATATTTCTTGAAAGCTAAATTTTGGGGGTCAAAAGCTTTGGTTCCCCTAGCTAGCTGGGGTGCCCAACTCCTCCAGAGTTAGTTTTTTTGTGATTTTCAACTTTTCTTTTGACTTTTTTTATTTTACACAATTTCATCTCTCTGTTCCGTCTTCGATATCTAGTGACTAATAACTTTGATGGATTTTTCGATGGTTCTATTGGAGAGCTTGATCAAAATTGAAAAAGACATGTTGGAGGCGTTAAAACTTAATTCAATCATTTGATTACTCAAAAGCTTGGGCACCCCTAGCTACCTAGGGTGCCCATGAAATTTAGCCTTAGAAATTTTTAGCTCTTCTTCAATCTTCAAACTTGAAACCTCATGTTATGCCCTTCGTTCGATCTAAAACTGCGGGTGATTGAATGATCTGATGAATTTGTTGAGATATCCATTGCGAAGCTGACATAATCTTAAAGACAATGAGCATATTTACAAACCCTAATCTCTACATCTGGTGGCTCAAAACCTTAGGCATCCCTGGCTACCTGGGGCGCCCATAGATAGAATATTTTCCATGATTTCCATAATTTGCATTTTGCTACTTTGTCAAGACTTCTCTATTCAATCTCAAAGATTGGCTAACTGATAGATCTAATGACTGTGTTGATGGATTCATTGTGAAGCCTGCTGAATTTAGAGCAACATTATTTGGGAGCACAAACCCTAATTCTATCATCTGAGGCTTTGAAAGACTGAGCGCCCCTGGCTAGTAGGGGTACCTTTACTGGCAACAGATAGAATTTTATTTGAAATTTTCATCTTTCCCCTCGTTCCTCATGCTCATCATTGTTTTGGCTATCGAGATGAAAAATATTCTAAGGCACAAAATTTTAGGCACCTTGACTGGACTGAGGTGCCTGGTCTTTCGAGTGAGCCAAAATTTTTGAGATTTTTTCAACTTTTCCTCCTCGTCCTTTGTTCCTCGATCATCTTCTATCACTTCTTGATCTGTATAGTGCTTGAGACTTGACACTTGGTAGCTGAGCAACCTCCATTAATGAATTTGGAGCTCCTGAAAATGCTTTTGAAAAAGTAGAATAGACCCACTAGGGCAAAACTAATCTTTTGATGATTTTAACTGGATCAACGTGATGAGGAAGTATTTTCAACCAATCAAAATTAGTTGGAACCCTGGAAGCCAAACTTTCTATTTTTTAAAAACTTTGCCAGCATCCATTTTAGAAGAAACCAAAAAAACTTCCCCAAAAAAAGTTCTATTTTTAGAAAGTTTCTAAAAATAGAATTTTTCCTAAAATTTAGGGCCAAAAAATTGAGATCTAGGTTTTGTAGACCTGGTCACTCTAAGCAAACCCAGATCATCATATTTTGAAAATTTTGAGTTTTTGACCCTCATGCAAGACATGAAAATTCCCAATTTTGATAATTTTAACAAGACTTTTAACCATTTCTTCAAAATGCCTAAGTGTAGCAAATTTTTTTAATTTGGGGTACAAAATGTATAGTTTAATCTCTCTTCCCTTAGATATCTACCTCTCTCTCCCTCTTTCCCTCTCTATTTCTCTCTATTTCACCTCTCTCTCTCTCTCTTATCTCCCTCTCTCCTACGTACCTCACTCCCTCTCTCCATCCTTATATCTCTCTCTCTCTCTATTTATTTATATCTCCACATCTCTCTCACCCTTGCTCCCCCCACCCTTTCTCTTTCTCTCTCTTATTACACGATATGTTGTTTCTCCAAGTTGTGAGCATGAACTTAGGTGCTTTAATATTTCTAAAATTATATTTTCTCATTTATTCTTCTCTCTTAGGGGCATGACCATAGTGCTACCCTCTCTCTCTCCTCTTCTCTCGTTAGTTGTTTTGTGGAGTTGTTTTTCATAGATATTTATATCAAAAATAGAAAAGGTTAAAGTTTTTTGAGTAGTTCTCATATATATTCTTGCTTGGCATGTTTTTTTGTGTTGGTATATTTTCTTACTGTTTAATTATCTTTTCGAGTTCACTTCTCATGTATAAATGTTTTGACTAGAATTATTGATTTATATTGTGTAAATATGTAAATGTGTTTTTATTCTTGCTTGACATGGTTTTTGAAAAAATTGTCTCATCTCCTAATATTCTACCTTAATTATAGAATATATGTATTTAGAGAATTCAAATACTAATTTATATTCCCAAATCATCTTAAAACTATATATTTCTCTTTGACTTAAATTGGGAAGTACACATACTTGTAAATGTGTATGCAAATGAATTAAAACAAACAATTTGTGATGGTAATCAAAATGACTAGATCAAGGTTGTATAACCAAAAAAAGAGAAAAAAAAAAGATCAAGGGACATCTATTCAAGAACAACCCATTAAAATTATTAATGACCAAGTTAATGCAAAGGTACAAGAGAAATTGGTAATAGTGATAGAAATTTATTGTATGGTATGGAAAATATGATGGAGATGGATGAGGATTCTCTTTTCAAGGATATTTCACCTATTATCTAAAAGCATAATAAAATTACACTTTAAACTAAGGTTTGTCAACAAACCTCATTATACCCTATCCAACATGCTCAAGAAAAGATGTATAACTGACATCTAATTATAAATGAAACTCAACATATAATCATTTACAAAATAGAGTTGCAACTAATCATTATTAAGTCATCTATGATGTGTTTCCAACCATCTAGGATAAGTAAATAGAGCCACAAGCTAGTCTACACACCTGGTGACGACATACACTCACACTCTATCTTGTCCCTAATAAAATGCGAACATGTGACCAAAGTCATAGTGTGAACTAAATATGATAGACCCAAATGAATTTAAACCCTATTTAATCTCCTAAGCAATGATCCCAATAAGATATTCAAAATTTCAAAGAACAAGAATCCATTAAACTAACATGAAATTAACATGAAACGCAAGGTAAATCTATTCTAAGACCTCAAATCTTATCCTATTGGGGGAGTGGTGTTGCATTGATGTGGAATGGAAACCCTTTCCCAATCCCTTGGATAATATGAGCTTGTTTCAATAAAAAATTTATTGAAGAAAATCGATGAAACCGATGAGATATGAATGAAACATGGTAAAAAACTAGTTTAACATGATAAAGATGTATTCTAAATACTAACATTCTTGATAAAATGGATGCAATCTATGCTAAATGGAAACAAAATTCAAATATATAAGCCATGGATGCAAACTAAGTTAACATGGAAGCCATTAATGGATGCCTAAGCTAATGTGGATGAAGATTAATCTAAAATTCTAATAAATTCTCAATATGGATGCAAGTGAGTGTGAATTTCAACAACATAACTTTGCTATCAAAAGATGGATCCATTTATCTCCAAATAGTGATGTAGTTATAGGATAGCAAATGAAGAATCAAGGGATCAAATCAATTTTATCAATCAATGGTCAATATTAAATCAAGGGGGAAACATTGATCAAGGATTCTCATCAATGGATGAGAATCAAAGATCACATGGATCAAGGAAAGATCAAGGGTTGAGAATGATTCAAACAAACACACATTGTAACAACTTTGAAAGTTTGTTCGAAAACAATCATTCCCTTTTTGGAGCCAAATAGGGGAACATTCCTTTAGAATATTCCCAATGCAAGTGGATGGGAGGGGAAATTAGAAATTTAGTAATTAAAACTAAATTTGAATGTGCAAGATGAAGAATGTGAGGATATTCATTAAATTATTGATTTATTTAATGAAAAGGGGATGCAATATGATATTTAATTAAATATTTTAGGATTATTTAATTAAATGAGAAGACTTAGGGTTTATATTAAATAATTTGATTTATTTAATTTAAACAAGATGGAATGTTAGTGTGAAAGGATATGAATTAACCTAATTAGATCAATTAGATGAATAGATGAAAATGAAGCATTTAAGAAAATAACTAGGTTAATTTAATCAAATAAGTGAAAAGAAGATGGAATTTAGGATGAAATAACATTAATATATCAGATTCAAGTGTGTAATACCATTCAAGACATTTTTAAGTGTCTACATTTTTCCCCTCTTTGAAGCGAGGTACATGTTACATTGGTTCAAAGACTGGCGCTTTTCGGATTAAAACTACTGTTCAAATAAAAAATAATAAAAATTATTTTTTGGATGCCCCACTATTTCCGCAACAGAAGGAAATAAGCTGGTTCCCTACCCCCTAGAGAGATCGGGCAAAAATTTTGAATTTTGGATTGATCTCTCGACTAAGGTTTAATATTGATTTAGGTGCAAAAAACATGCTCTAGGATGCGAAAACAAGCTTAGAAATGCAAAAAACACCTCAAAATAAGCTGCATAGCTCAAAAATTGGTAAAACGGGCTAAAACCCTAGATTTCCTCTCAAATTAGGGCAAAAAACCCTAATTTTAGGCACAAATATGTGTTAAAGGGGTCATTTTAAATTCATTTGTACATTCACACCTTGAGATTTTTTGCATTTTAAGCTTTGACCTCCTAACGGAATGGCGTGCCGCGTGCTTCCACGACACATCACTGACTGAGTTCAAGAGTACTAGGGGCCTCCAGGCATAGGACCATTGATATACAAATCAAGACTTTCCTTGTACCTTTCATTTTTTAAGCATTTATTAGGCATTGAAATTAGGTCAAGGTTGGCATCAGTATATTGCAATGCTTTTAGGAATTTTGGCGATGCTTTTATTGCCTATGGCAATGCCATTGTAAATGGTGACACTTTTCACGATTTAGATTTAGGGTTTCAAATGGATTACAACGACGCCAATGCACTTGGCGATGCTAAGTGAGATTTGGCTAGGGCAACACCAATATTTATGGCAATGCCATTGTCTAGGGTGACACTTTTGTGGATTTGGAAAGGGGTGCCACAATTTGTCAAAAGAATTATAGTGATGCTATTATAAATAGCAATTCCTTTGTCAATCGAGGTGCAAAATCTTCCAAAATTTATCGATTTTAGCCAAATTTTGATGATGTGCACTTCATCGATGCAAGAGGTTATCCAACCATTGATGTCTCACAAGCATTAGCCATTTTGATGGAGGAGCTAGATGATTTAGATGATATTTGACAGGATCACCTTGGTGAGATCAGGCTTTTGTTTATTGCGTACATGCTCGTAGTGAGGACGCATTTAGCGATGATGAGAATGTTATGTGAGCGATGGCATAATGAGATCTTGTCCTTTCACCTCCCCATCAGTGAGCTGATAGTCACTATGGAGGATGTGTGGCAGATATTGCAGCTAGTGATTCATGGAGATTGTGTTATTTATGATATTGACTCTGGATATGACACATACCATGAGATTCTTCCCGAGGACATTGTTGTCTTGGGGAACTCACAGATCGACCTAGAGATGTACAGAGGGCGCTCACCAATTTTTAGATTGATAGCGGGTGCACTGATTTCTGGTATTGTGGCCCCAGAACAAGGCGGTAGATGATTCAATCTTGGTTGGGGATTGGCATGGTATAGGATGATCTATAGGACACTATTTGCATGGGGCCCAGTGATTTTGGCCTCACTCTACCATGATATGCACCAGTTCATCTATTTCTAGGGTAGAGGTATTGGAGTTGGCATGACATTATTGCACATATAGGCCTGAGAGCATATCGTCATGCTTAGACTGATTGTTCACATGGTTGACGTGGACCCAAATGAGCTCATTGTCTTTTGATACAAGGGCCATATCACTTTACAACATACAGGTCAGCTGGGGATCACTTATTGGCACAAAGTTATTGATGATGTGATAGTGTCCACATGGTGACCATGGCTCCAGATGCTTGTGTGGTATGACAACCACCAACAACTATTTTTCACTAGAAAGAACTGACACATGTAGGGTCATGAGAAAATGATGATAGAGTCCTACCTTCCAAATAGGGTAGCTAGATAGTTCGATGAGGTACAAGACAGGTCAGATGATGCCTACATTGCTATATTTTCTCGGACAGTTAGGGAGGTTACGTGGGGTCCCCAAGTGTATCCATAGGTAGTGATCAATGAGTTTAGACAGTTGGTGGACATACCATGTGTTTATGATCAGGGTTAGGTGGATGCCTAAACCACTCCAGCATATGATGCATGGTTTGTTCCCCCACTTCGCTTGATAGATCCAACAGGTGTACCCCCATGGTGGAGGCCGAGAGGGAGAGGAGTAGGATGAGGCAGAGGCGGGGATGGTCAGTAGTAGGACCATCCTATTAGATAGGGGTGAGGCTAGGGAGGACAAGACAAGAACAATCAGATAGTGTGCTAGGTCCTAGAGGCACCACCACCACATGGGCCACCACAACAACCACCACTAGAGCTAGACCCCTGAGATGCCCAAATTCAAGCACTCATAGTGGAGAGAGACCAGCTTAGGAAAAAGGTACAAAAACTAACTGGGGAGCAAGACCATGAGTGTCAACTCTGACAGGATACAAATATACAACTAGCCAAGGAGATTGGTTAGAGGTGAAAATTAAAGGTTGTCATAGTGGTAGCCCAGGGGAAATTTTTTTTTGTATAGATGTATTGAGATGCAGTGACTGAGTCCTCCTACTACCAAACACTGTACTATAAGGATGTTCCCCCAGAGTGTCAGAAACCATACTTTTCACACTAGACCCAAGTGCAGTTGAGTAGGTCAAGTGGGCAACCATTAGTTCGACAGCCGAGGGATCAGTCACAACATGGTGATCGAGGAAGTAGGGAATAGATCCACCCTAATCTTGTGGACACATTTTTTGATACACAACCTGATGTTATACTCGTATATACATTCATTGGATCATTTTTTATAGCCTCATGTATATGTAATTTTGATGATAGTTACACACATTGACTCTGATATGTATCATGACATTCATTTTTGAGATATATATGAAATGGATCGGCTTGATTTATGATGTGATGGATTCATGATATATGATTTGATGCACCTCTTTATTTCATGTGTTGTGATCATGTATGGATGCAATGGATGCAAATGTTTATGTTATGGATGCACTTCTTTATTCATAGCATGTGATATATGATTATCTATGATGTGATTCTCATGATATGCGTTGTATGATATGGATGTAATGCAATTAATTATTTCCTTTTCTTTTTCAATATTTTTCTATGGCATGCTATGAGATGGATATTCTTTTTCTTTTTTATGTGTTTCTCATATGATGATGTCATTATTTTATGATATATAGATGATATGATATGCTTATGCAGGATGTATGTATGTTAATGGTTTATGGATGTAGGGCAGATGCATTTATGCTTTTGTTTGACTATCATGATACCATGTTAGCATGGAAAAAAGATAGAAGAAATAAGATGCATGAATTGACCATTGATTTTGAGATTGATTCAAAAGTCCAACAAGTCCATGATCCATTGAGACTTTATTAGATTATTGTGATGAGGGTGATGATTTTCTCATACCTTGGGATTGGGACTCTCTGTCATTCCTTATGTTTGATACAACACATAGACATGATACATCTTGATATTGAAAACCAAGATGGTGTTATATCTAGTGTGATGGAATTTGACTCTACAAACATATAGGATAGTTCTTTTTCACACCTTGACATACATAAACCTTGTTTGGAATGTAGTTTATAAGTTTAGAATATTTCAGACCAAATCATACACAATAGTCAACAATTTAATCTATACAAATTCCCTGCACACAACTAGGCAAGTATGCACCAGGATTATTTTACAAGAATACCCACAAGCACAACAAATAAAAGATAATGATCGATGCCCCATTCCTTTCTCTCTAAATTGTTTAGTCATTATCGAGAGGTCCTCATAATGGGTAAAT
Organism: Sequoiadendron giganteum; assembly: GCA_007115665.2. Lineage (NCBI taxonomy): Eukaryota > Viridiplantae > Streptophyta > Pinopsida > Cupressales > Cupressaceae > Sequoiadendron > Sequoiadendron giganteum. The sequence continues at coordinate 561,247,707 of CM021106.1, forward strand.
AAGATAAATCATAAGAAAATATCAATAACAAATAGTCAATGTTATCTATATCTCTTGCCAACTTAACATAGCTAAGGTGATTTTTGATATTGATGTCCATTGTAGGAAAGATGCATCCTAGGACATGTTTATTAGGTGTTTTGACTAAGACTAGGTGTTTGATAGGCCATTGATTTAAAAATCACTGACTAGTTTACCTATGATCTAGACTTTAGATTTTGACATTTAGGTTCTCACTTTATGATTTGCGACACTTGTTTTATATTTGTTTTACCAAAGGTTGAAGATGATGATTGATTTATTATGGATAAAGGTTTATCACAGGTGAAAGTGAAATGGGATGGATGGTTTTGGATTTTTTGGAATATTTCAATGTTTTTGGTATTTTGAAAATGTTTTGAGGTTGTTTTTGGTCTTTTTGAAAGTTTATGTGAATGTTTTGGTTTTTGATTATTTGAGTTGTTTTGGTTTTTTGTAAGTTTTCAAATGTTTTGGGGTTTTCTAAATTTTCAAATGTTTTTGGGGCTTTCTAAGTTTTGTCCAAGATCTAACCTAAAATACTATCCTAGGGGCCTTAGGTGCTTATCAGAGATGAGACTTTCCTATGTTATACATGTAGATATCACATAGTTCAATTGACTTCGACTAGTTTATTGATGATATATGAACACTTGATGGATTGTCAGTTTATTATGATAGACTCCTAAAGGATTGACCTAGGGTGTCTCAAGGGCACATCAATGATGGACTTGCCTATGTTCAAACTCAGAGATGATGTAGTTCGACATGGCACTATTTTTTTATTTTGTTTTTTTTTACTTTTTGACCTGTTTCGGGATTTTGATGTGTTTTGGATGTTTTGGATTTTTGACTTTACAATTTTTTGAATATTTTTGGATTTTAACTGTACAAGATTTTGATGTTTTTATATTTTATATTTTGCAAGTATTTTTGGATTTTTGATGAGGTTTTATGAATGTTTTTGGGATTTTTGATAAGATTTCCAATAACCTTAAGATACACAAGAACCCAATCCGATGCATAATGAATTTCCCTCAACATGATGTGATAGACTACCTCGATATAGGCAGGACAAACTAACCTTAGGAATGTGCTAGGTAGTACTAAGGGGAATGTGATACTTTATAGTAGCAAGCTATAATACAAACACATATGGGTAATGAAATAAATAGGATGAGTGATGCGATGGATGAATGTAATGTGAAGCATGATAAGCTAAAGAACCAAAGATAGATGGAGGCGCTTATTTATGCATGGCACTTTTTTGCCAGGTTTTCACCAAGGTACTTTCCTAAAGTGCCACCAAAGTTGTTTTCACTAGAGGACAATTTTTTTTACTGTTTTCAATCCTTTTTCTTATTTTTTTGGACTTTTATCATTTTTTAGTTTTTTTTAAAAAGATTTACACCCTTCAAGCCTAGGCATAATTTTTTTTAATATTTACACTATTGATTGGATCCTATAAGGGTTCACCTTCAAGTGTTGATAATTGATAAGATCATGATCCAATCTTGTTATGACCACAAATGGGCCTAACTAATTAGGCTTAAACTTTCCTTTATTGTCTTGATTTGGAGCAGTCTTCTAATTTTTCTTGAGGAAAAGATCCCCTACCTGGAAAGAGTGACTCTTGATCTTCTTGTTGTAGCTTTGTTTCAATCGATTTTGGTATGCTTGCAAATGATTTAAGGCATCCAGACAATGCTCATCCAAGAATTCTAACTCATTTAGCCAAGACACCCTATACTATTCATCAGTGATCAAATTATGGAGTCACACTCACAGCGAGGGAAGCTCAACCTCAATAGGTAGGATGGCTTATGATCCTTAGACTAAGGAGAAATGGGTTTCACCTGTAGGTGTACGAATACTAATTTGATAAGCCCATAGGGCAGGGTTTAACTGTAGATGCTAGTCATGGCTAGCTTTATTGACCATTTTCTTTAGGATCTTCAAAATGGTCTTATTTGTAGCCTCAACTTAACCGTTGCCTTGGGGGTAATAGGGGGTAGAGAACTGATGTTGGATGTTAAATAATTTACATAGCTCTCTTACATCCCAATTCTTTAAGGGTATTCCATTATCTGAGATAAGGGCTTGTAGAAAATCATAGCAGCAAATAAGGTAATTTAGGATAAACTTGAATATTTTCTTCCTTGTTATGTAAGTCATAGGAATGGCTTCGACCCACTTGGTAAATTATTCAATGGTTTTGATGATTAATTTATGGCCATTAGATGACGTGGGAGTAATCTTTCCTATGAGGTCAAGCCACCACTACAAGAAAGGCCAAGGTGTGACCATTAGTTGCAACTCCTAAGCTGGAGCATGGATTAGATCTCCATGCTATTGACATTGGATACATTTTTGCACATACTAATGAGATTCTCTTTCCATGGTTGGCCAATAATACCTTGTCCTCAATAGTTTCTTGGATAAGGTTATTCCACTAGAATGGGAACTAAAAATACCTTTGTGTACTTTTTTTAAGGCAGTCAAGGCTTCCTCTTAGTTGAGACAGCGTAGTAATGTCCCCTCGATGCTTCTATGGTATAAAGTATCACCTAAGATTATGAATCAGGCTACCTTTTTAACAAAGGTCTTCTTAAGGTTGGAGGTGATATCGGATGGGAGGGTACCTCTACTAAGATAGGTGAATATTTCATGATACCATGGGGATCCAGGACCAATGATTACACACATGAATTCAGATTCAATAATTTTGAAAGTCGGTACAAGAAGTTGTTCTACCAAGAATTCACATTGAAGGGTGTTGTGTGGCATGTCTAATAAATACTCAATTATTGCCATGGCATCTGTTGCATGATTTTTCATATGAGGTATTTGCTCAAAGGTTATATCAATGAACAATTCCTTCAAACTTTCTACCATCTTCTTTCAAGGAGTGAGCTTATCATCCTTGGTTTGGTAGTCATCGTTGACTTGGTTAACTATTAGTTGTGAGTCTCCATAGATCTTTAACTCTTGTATTTACCATTGGACTGCTATTCTTAGACATGTTATTAGAGCTTCATACTCAACAATATTGTTTGTACATGGGAATGATAGTCGATATGATTTTGGAATACAGTTGCCTTGACGGGTGATAAAGAGAATACCCACCCCTAATCCATGTTGGGTATATGATCCATTGAAATACATTTTCCATTGATCTGCTACATTGAAGAGAAATACTGATTCATTAGAAAATTCATATATCAAAGGATTCTCCGCGTAAATGGGTTCTTCAGATAGTTGGTCCATAATTACTTATCCTTTGATAGCCTTGTGCTCTACATACTCCGTCAAATTCAATCAAGATCATTACCCATTTGTCCATTCACCTAGTGAGAGTTACTTTGGATAGCAAATACTTTAATGGGTTGATCTTAGAAATAAGCTTGATTTCGTGTGAAAGCATGTAATATATGAACTTTTTCAAAGAAAAGACCACCACTAAGCATGCCTTTTCAATTGATGAGTAATTCATTTCATACCCTACCAAGGTCTTGTTGATGTAATAGATGACTCTTTCTTTTTTTGTTTCATCATGTTTGGCTAGAAGAGCACCTAGTGCTACCGATGTAGCTAAAATGTATAAGATCAATGGCTTGTTTGGTATCGGTGATATGAGAAATGGAGGTGATAATAGGTAGTCCTTGATTTGTTGGAAGGATTTATCGCATTTCTCATCCCAATTATATGTTATACCTTTATGCAGAAGATGCGTGAAAGGATGGATCTTGGCTGATAGTTGTGTTATAAATCTCCTAATTTATTGTAACCTTCCTTGTAACCCTCTCATTTTTTTCAATGTTTGTGGTGGCTCCACATCCAAGATTGTTTTCACCTTTGTTGGATTTATCTATATCCCTCTTAGTGATATGATGTAGCCAAGAAGATTCCTTGATGTAACCCCAAAGACACACTTTTTTGGATTTATTCTTACCTTATACTCTTCAAGTTTGTCGAAGATAGGTCCTAATACCTCTATGTTCTCTTTTCTTGTCTTTGATTTGGCCAAAATATCATCAACATAATAGTCAACTATTATATAGATCATATCATGAAAGATTAGGGTCATCACCCTTTCATAGGTCTCTCCAGCATTCTTTAGCCTAAACGATATCATGTTCCAACAATATGTTCCCCATGGACAAGTGAATGCAATTCTATGTTGATCCTCCTTGGTGATCATGATTTGGTTATAGCTTGAAAATCCATCCATGAGCGATAACATTTCATGTCATGCTATTAGATAAAAAATGATGTCGATGTTGTGAAGAGGGAAATCATCCTTTGCACATGCTTTGTTCAAGTCCTTGAATTTTGTGCATATTCAGATGCCCCTAGTGGGTTTGAAGACTAGTACCAGGTTGGAAATCCACTCAGGATATTCAATTGGTTGGATAAATCCGACATCAAGGAGATTCTATGGCTCTAGTTTAACCAGTAATGCTATTTGAGGATGCATCTTTCTTAATTTTTATTTCACTAGTTTGGCTTCAAGATATACTGGTAAGTGATGCACAACCATTTCAGGATCGAGCCCTGATATATCTATGTATGACCATGCAAATTTTTCTCTTCTTTCTTTTAGGAATGTTGCTAAGTTTTTATGTTCTTCATCTAACAAGGATTCAACATAAAATGATATCTTAGGCATCTCTTTTATTCCTACATTCACTAGAGTAGCCTTCTTTGCTAGTACTGCTAATTTTTTTGGAGGTATGGCACTAAGGGGGAGATTGAATCCCTCATCCTTGGGAACCTTAGAGAGGTTTTCACCTTCATATACATCCTTTCTTTATACTATTTTGTGATCTAAAAATTCCATGGTGTGGTTTTCACTTAAATATCTGCATGTCATTCTCATGCCATTAAATTTGTGACTGAGGGATTCAATCATCCCCCCATAGTACACCTGTGTGTCTAGCTCTATATAAAATCTTAATTTGTGATCCCCATATGCTAAGTTGTAACAAATTCCCATGAATTTTGATATCACTTCACCATTTTTGAATATATCCAGAATTGGTGGTCCTCGTTGGTCCTAGTCAATGAGTTGGGGGTATACTAGGCTTAATTCGGTGGTTTGGATGTTTGAGGTGAAAGATGTTGTGGATATCATAAAGAGAGTTATTCTCAAATAGATCAGTAAAATAAAGGGGGTACAGTCATCTAGGGTAGTGTCACGTGATGTTGGTAACCAAGAGGAAGCCTCAACCCATTTATTAGAAGTACCCTTGCCAAGAAGGGTAACCTTACTAGTAGTACATCCTAAGCCAAGATTCTTTAGACATCTCTCAGGAATGATGGGTTCTAGCAAACCATTGTCATTTTGTCCCAACTTTTCATTCTTATTGTATCCCCATCCCATCATTAGCTGTAAACCTTTATTATCATCTTCCATGGGAATAACATACATGGGTAGGTTGTACTGATAGAGAAATTTAGATATATCTTTCTCATTGACATCCTCTTTGTTCAACTCCCCCCACTTGGTGAAGGTGGTAGATGCAAGCTTTAATGTTTCAGTCACTTTGTTAATAGGTATTGGTTTCCCATGAGATTTGGGGGACAAAGGTAGATCTCCCAACACAAAAGTGTCCTTTAGATTGTAATCTCCACAACATTTATCCTTGATAACTGCCTTGATATCGGGTATATTCTGCACAATGGGTACTTTGGATTCTAAGGTGGATGCAAGGGAAGATGGGTCAACAAATGAGAATGAGGATGTAGGGCCTTCATCATTCTTAGGTATTTTAGGGATCTTGTAGAACTTGGCATCAAGGTTCTTGCAATAGTAGAAAGGCTCAAGATCTCCATGGATAGTAATTTCTTTATCCTCAAAAGGAAACTTGACACATTGGTGATAGGTAGAAGCTACAACTTGCATGGCATGAATCCATGGTTGACCGAACAATATGTTGTAGGGGAGGTCAAGATTTATTACTTGGCATGTGGTCTCAGCAATGATAGGTCCCACTTGGATAGGTAGTGTGGTGATGCCTTGCGACACTCATTCTTTATTGTCATATGCCCTTATGGTTGTACTCCTTGTCTTTTCAATAGTATCCCTTGAATAAACCAAGTTATTGACCAATTGAAGGGTACAAATGTTTAGACCAACACCTCCATCTACTAAGAATATTTTAACCTTATTCTTATGAATAATGACCTCAAGTTGCAAAGCACAAATGTGGGATAGTTGCATTGGGAGGTCTTGTTCCAAGAAAGTGAGAAGATGAGGGGTAGTGATATGCCCTACCATATCTTGAAATTTCTCTATATCAATATTCTCAAGGATGAAGGAAGATGACAAATCCTTTTCTAGTATATCCCTATGTGTTAGGGATAGCTTCAATAGTTCCAACATAGAGATCTGTGCGGGGTCTTCTTTAGTTGATCTACGAGACTATAGTTGCTAGGGTTTGACATTGATGGTATAGGTTGTGCCCTAGGCTAGGATGAAGTTCCTTGGATCATAAACTTGCTACGTGGTGTGGTGACTCCACACTCTGCACTAGGCCCATGGATGGTGACGACTGTTATGACATTGTCACAAGTGGCGACCACATTGGAATAGACATGTGCTACATTGGTGTAATTTTTCCCTTTCCCACTATCCTTCCCCTTGTTGTGATATGGCATTAGATTCGTGTATATCTTGAGGTCTTGGTTACCTTCTAGTACATCAATAGTTATGTCTCCATTTTCGATGAGGTCTTGGATAAGATTCTTCAGTTTGATGCTTTATGTCCTTTGATCTTATGAAAGTCGCAAAGATCCTTTTCGTTATACCAAGGTGGTTTATCTTAAGGTTCTTGATAGTTCTAAAAATTAGGGAACATAATCAAGTTGGGCTGTACCAATTTGTGCATGACAGATTCAATAGGTTCTCCCAATCATGTGTATTTATGTTTTGGGTAGTTATTCCTATTAGGGAGTCTTCATTGTTAAGTTTTGATGTTATTGACTTGGTTATTCTGTGGTGGTGGTGTGGTTGGTTGATTTGTGTTTTGACTAGGGCACTTATAATGGCTTTAGCATCCATAACGCCATCACTTGTCACATTTGTGTTCTTATCGCAGATGTGGGGCTTGTCATTTGAACTAGTAGATGGGTGGTTGTCTTTATATGATTGCATGTTTCCCTATGAGATTAAGGCTCTATTAATGTTGAGGGACCTAGGGACAAGCTCATCGTAAGTGGTGATACATTGAATCTTTAAGTGGAAGGATAGCTTTGGATCCACTTTTGCTATGATAATCCCTACTTGTTTCTCATCGGGAATGGACCAGTTACTCTTACTAGCTCTTTCCTCCACCTTTATAGGAAATTAGCAAATGATTATCCTTTGTTTCATTTGAGTGTGTACAAATCTTCTAAGCTTACATCCATGTCAAGATTGAAGGAGAAGTGGTCTATGAATCTATTGATGATTTCTTGGAAGTTCTTAATCCTCAGAGGCAACTGTGAAAACCAATCGATTGCGGGGCCCATCAAACTTTGTGGAAAGAGATGCATCAAGTAGGAATCATTATAGGCAACCTCCATACACATGACACATAATTATTTGATGTGATCCACAAGATTTCCCCTCCCTTTTTATTTATCAAACTTAGGGACCTCAAAACCGAGTGGAAAAGTTACCATTGCAATGTTTCTATCAAATGGGTATGGACACAAGTTTTGTTGTGTATGTGGCTTCTTCATTTTTCCCATTTGAATGTCTTGGATTTTTTGTGTGAGTGCCTTGAGTTGTGATGAAATATCCTCTTGCAAATTTGGTGGAGGAGCATTTATTATGTATTGGGGGATGGAGGATGAGTTGTAAGTGGGATTTTGATATAATGGGGTGTTGTATGGTGTGTATGGTGGAGTTTGATATTGCAAAGGTGATGGTGGTAGAGGGGTATACTCTCTGAACATATTTGGATTGATGATGTTTTGTTAGGGATTATAGTATAAACCTTGGTGTTGTTGTTATTGTTGTTGTGCGAGCACTTTTTGTTGTTGAGTGTATTGTTGTGCTAGCAATTGTTGTTGTTGTTGTTGTGTGATTAAGTCTTGTTCTTGAGCTTGCTATTGTTTCAAGGATTATTCTTGGGCTTGTTGCACTTGCAATGCTTGTTGATAAGATTGTTGTACTTGCAATGCTTGTTGATAAGATTGTTGCACTTGGAATGCTTGTTGTTGGGCTTGTTGTTGTTTTAACACTTGAGCTTGATCTTGTTGTGCTTGCAACACTTGTTGATAAGCCTAATGTGCTTGTTGCAAAGCTAAAGCATGAGCTTATTATGCTTGCAACATGGAGGAATTTTGATGCTGGAATGTATTTTGGGTGACCATGGGTTTTTGATTGATTTGAGATGGTTGCGAGTTGTTTTGTACTACCATTCCTTCTAAGATTGCCGACTATGAGGGAGGAATGTAGATTTGGGACCCCATTTGATTTTGCATGATTTGGGGAACCAATGGTAAAGATGATGATGGTGCCATTTGGTATTGTGATGTCAATGAAATATTAGGACCTTGGATAAATTGATTAGAAGGGTTCCCTTGTTGTGTTTGATGTGGGACCAAGGGATTACCTCCATTGATGGGGTTTGCGATCAATGTGTTGTTTTGATTTGGATTGATGATAGATGGGTTTGATGTGGAGGTTGAATTGACTTGAGTAGTTTGGGTAATCACTTGTTTCGATGTGTCAATGGGGTTGTTGGAATCACTTGCTAAGGGTTTCCCTTGCGTGAGGGTGTTAACATACCCTTGTTGTCCTAGTAGAGGCACTTGATTCAAATTGTCTTGTGTAGTGTTGGGCACACTTTGAGTATTTGTGATGATGGATGAAGATGGTTTCACTCAAAATGTCGAGGTCATCGTGGTGTTATGGAATGTAAGGGGTTTGTGTGGATGTAGAGGGTATTCTAGAATGGTGGTGGAAGAATGATTTGGGGCACCAAATGTTGGTGTCCATGTTGTGTCTTGGGGAATATTAGTGTTTTGGGTACCCATAAGTGCGTTGCCCCCTAAAGGGAGAGTGTGACCAAGATCTGTGGCAATCCTAGTTGCAAGACTAGGAGTTAATTTTTGGCTTGGCACAAAGGATGGATTTGGTTGATTCATAGATTGGGTTAATCCTTGTGTCAAGTTTAGTGCAAGAAAATTTGGAGCCACATTCTCTAAGGTTTGATGATCTTTTTTATACTCAAGGTGTTCTTCCTTAGTAAGCTCAAGTGGATTTTTTGTGACATCTTCTACCTCATACGGTCCTAATGGATCTTGGGGTTGTTGTGAGGGGGTAGAATGGTTCCTTTGATAAAATTATTGTGGGTTTGGATCACTTATGGTAGATCTGTTTTTTGGTTTGTTCCATAATTCTCTTGTGTTGTGATCTTATTGTAACCATAAATTGTGGGTCAACTATGGGAGAGGTGTGTTGAGATTTGTAATGTTGAAACTCTCTAGTTCACTCAAATTTTGGTAAAAGGGACCCTCTATTTATTTTGGACCAATGATGGAAGATAAAGAGGGTGAATGATATGGGGGATGAAATTTATAAAATTTTGGACAACACTTTTAGACGTTAAATATTGTGATGTTTGATGTCTTAGATAAAATATTTTAATGAACTTGGAAATCTTTAAGGAAAATGAACTAGTCCAAAAAGATGTGATGACTAACTCAACTAAGTGCATGGAAAAGGATCCATTTCACACCTAACATCGCTAAGTTATGGGATTGGTTTGATAAATGTCTAAAGTCCAAAGTATTGATATGTCCAAAAAGTTTCTAAAGTTATTTTATGATGTGAGATGTAAAATGTGTGAAGGTGGATAAAAATTTTTTGACCCAAAATGTTAACTGAGAATGGACCTTTTTTTGCAAGACCAAGGTAGTGAGAAACATGTTATAACTCTAAAGTGATAAAACCTTAAGAACTCAATGATTTTGGAAAAATAGAACTTGGACCCAATGATTTTGACAATAGAACTCAATGAAATAGAATTTGGACTCAATTTTTTTGTAATACTTCCTTGTCTCAATTTGCTTATTTTGGGGAGTCAATATTTGAACATACATCAATTTGGGGTGTTCATTTGATTTAATCTTTTCTTAAGTGATATTGTTTCATTACCACATCAAGAAAGTCTTAATTAATGTTCAAACTATAAATGTCTATGTCAAAGAAACCTTCATTTCACAAATTCCATTATGTGAAAATCATGAATAGTTTCCTATGTTAACTTTAAAAAGTGTGGATTTAGATATAAGTCCAAATATTTAGAAGAGTCTAAGGATAATATCCTTTGGGACAAGCAACAATATTTAGGACTCTTCAAAAGGTATCCATACTTAATCCAAAGGGTTTGAAAATTGAATAAATTTTTGATGTGTGTTTAAGATGTTTTGGAACCAAGCAATGTGTCAAAATGACTCACAAGCAATATAAGATTCCTAGCTCAAGGGGGTACATTATTCTTGGTAGGCTTGCCTCATGCCCTTCGTAGTAGAAGAGATGATTTTACATAAAATTGAGGAAAAAGTGTAGAGGTATGTTAAGAGTTAACTCTTAACCTCTACACTTCAACCAAAATCAGACATGGCAAGTAACTTCTTAGAATCTAAGTTCCAATGCACCACTTTAAAGAACTCTTTGGATGGAAAAAGTTTGCCACTACTTTAAACAAGGTTCTTAATGACAAAAAATTGAGAACACTCATCATTTTACTATCGTCCACTGGCCACTTAAGGCTCTTCAATCTTTCCCTTCCAATTAAGGAGAGGGATTGGGTGCAACACATTGATGCCTTAGGATTGAAGGTAATTTCTCATGATTTCCCAACCTTTGATATAGCTCGTTGGTAAACGTGCTTCAAGAACTTACCTATGAGTTTTTCGTTGTGAGATGTATCTCATAGTAAGCCCTCTCTTAAGGGTGACTCAAAGAATGAAAGTACACTTGCATATTTCTCTTCACCCAAGATCACATGAAGTGCAAGGGGAGTGGATACGTACTATGTACACAAGCAACAAAATTATATTTGAGTGTTTCTCTTCACCAAAGATCACACAAAGTGTAAGGGGAGTGGATATGCACTACAAGCATATACAAGAAAAGCACTCACTCATTCATTTTATTCCCATAAATCAAAATGACTTCATTTTAAGCACCAATGGAAGTATGTGTTTGTTTTGTTCAATTTTAAGCCAAAATCACAAAGTGAGGTTGTTTGGGTCCAATTTTAACAAACTTTGAAAGTAAATATTAAGCCCAATGGAAGATTACTTGGTCCTAAAACATAAATATTGCAGCATATGATGGGTTATAATTGTCCCATAGGTGTAAAAACACTTTTTACAATGTACAGACGAATGATTGTGTACTCTTTCACTTTCAATGTTTTCAAATCTGCAAAACCAGTTAGCCTAAAAAAACTAGATGTCAATAAGATATAAGAGAGAATATGAAATTGAGAATTTAAAGCACATGTAAAAATTATCTCTCTATTTTTTTTACCAATAAAAAGTGTCGCTATCCACATTGGTGTCTCTATAATTCATAAAGGTGTCGCTATAATTCAAAGGTGTTGCTCTAGTGAAAGTTGAAAAGCATCACTCTATAGCAAACAAAGATGACAAAGGTGTCACTATATCAAAGGCATAGCTATTTTCAAATCTTTGATAGTTTCAAAAAGTATTAGTGTCACTATATTTAATAGGCATTACTAGAATTAAATAGGCATCATTGTAATTCCTACAAAGGCGTCGCTATATGACGACACCTGACAATGACATCATTATAGCCTCCAAAAGCGTCACTTTAGTTAAAGAATCAAGAACATAAGAATCTAAAGAGAAATCCATTAGATTCGATTAGTGGAGCCCTCCTTCTAACGCCAAAATGTGACCAAAGTCATAGTGTGAACTAAATATGATAGATCCAAATGAATTTAAACCTTATTTAATCCCCTAAGATCCCAATAATATATTCAAAATTTCAAAGAATAAGTGATAGACCAAAACTGGGGCAAAGAGTGAAATGGATTTGATGTTTAATATTGAATTTTAGTTTGGTCTATACGTGTCAATCCGGGATGTAAACCAATGAAAGGTATTGTATCAATTTGCACAAGGGCTGAGAGTTGTGAGATGAGTGGTTATGAATGCAGCCTATGAAAATAAACGTATAACAAATCAAAACAATTTCAGCAATAGGAATTGTCACTTCCTAGTGACAGAAGCTATCTTTTCTTATTCTGGAAACAAGAACTATGCAAAAATAATAAATTCTAAAAGATAAACTCAATCAACAACTATCAATCATTAAAATCATAATAATTAATTCTACAGTACAAAAATAAAACTTAGATCAATGATACATTTAATTTATTAACACATATCAAACACAAAAATATAAGAATGCAAAATGTAACTGAATGAAATCAAAACACACAAACACAAACTACTGAAAAAATACAGTGTTTACAGTCCATCGACGATTGGAGAGTGGGAGCCCTTCCTCCCAATCAGCCAATGAATATAGAACTCACGTGATTTCTACATTGGACTGGTCAATGAAATGATATTTTTATTTCTGAAAGATAATACAAAAAAAATCATCCCCTTCGAAGTTTGGGTACGCTGCTTATATACACATGGCCTATAAAAGATATGCACATGAATATATAGTTCATTCGGGCTTGCATCTAAAAAACTATATCATAATGGTCTTCATGAAACAATAGTTTCTATCCATAAATAGAAACCAAATAACAGCGAACCAAAAATAAAGATGGGAACATTTTTGGTTTTTCTCTAGCTACCAAACACATCTCCATCACGGGTTTCATTCGTTAGTCAAATGGTGCATGTGGAACTTGGTTGAGTGCACTATGCTCTATTTTTTTTGCTGGCCATGAACTAAACATTGTCTTTATTATAATATATAGCATAAGTATAAAGTTTTTGGTTTCTTCTATGCAGCTGGCAATTGCATCTCCATTTAGATTTATTTAGCAATAACCATGAGTTCCTGTGCTTATTCAAATTTGGCACTAATAAGGTAATTGATGCCACCTTGGAGGCTGATGTCATGACATAAATAAATTGTTGGTCAAAGAGTAATGCACAAAATTTCTTGACCAAAGAATGACAGGAAGATATTCTGCATAAAAGGTGACAGGAAATTCTTGTGATTTGCATGCTACAAGCTTTATTTTCCAAGGATTGATATCACAACGCTTATTAGTAAAGACAACCAATCATTAATTTCCATTTTATCCAAAAACTATATTAAATACCACTTATATATATCTTATATATATTTAATCATATGCAACATAAAATGGTGAAATAGTATGATATGGAATGGAAATGGAATGTGGAAGTGGATAGGAAGGTAGATGAAATAGGCTACAATGTAGCATAAAATGGGACATAATTGGCTCTCATCAACAAGAATCCATTAAAATAACATGAAATCAACATGAAATGTGAGGGAAATCTATTCTATGACCTCGAATCTTATCCTATTGGGGGAGCAGTGTCACATTGATGTGGAATGGCGACCCTTTCCCAATCCCTTGGATAATATGAGCTTTTTTTAATCGATTTTATTGAAGAAAACAAATGAAACCAATGAGATATGAATGAAACATGGTAAATAACTACTTTAACATGATAAAGATGTGTTCTAAATGCTAAAATGCTTGATAAAATGGATGCAATCTATGCTAAATGGAAATAAAATTCAGCCATGGATGCAAAATATGCAAAAAATGGATGCAAACTAAGTTAACATGGAACCATTAATGGATGCCTAAGCTAATGTGGGTGAAGATTAATGTAAAATTCTAATAAATGCTCAATATGGACACAAATGAGTATAAATTTCAACAACATAACTTTGCTATCAAAATATGGATCGATTTCTCTCCAAATAGTGATGTATTTGTAGGAGAGCAAATGAAGAATCAAGGGCTTAAATCAATTTGATCAATCAATGGTCAATAGTGAACCAAGGGGGAAACATGGATCAAGGATTCTCATTAATGGATGAGAATCAAAGATCACATGGATCAAGGAAAGATCAAGGGTTGAGAATGATTCAAACAAACACAATTTGTAGCAACTTTAAAAGTTTGTTACAAATTTTGTTTAAAAACAATTATTCCCTTTTTGGAGCCAAACAAGAGAATGTTCCTCTAGAATATTTCCTATGCAAGTGGATGGGAGGGTAAATTAGCAATTTAGTAATTAAAACTAAATTTGAATGTGCAAGATGAAGAATGTGAGGATATTCATTAAATTATTGATTTATTTAATGAAAAGGGGATGCAATATGATATTTAATTAAATAGTTTAGGGATATTTAATTAAATAAGAAGACTTAGGGTTTAGATTAAATAATTTGATTTATTTAATTTAAACAATATGGAATGTTAGTGTGAAAGGATATGAATTAACCTAATTAGATCAATAGATGAAAATGAAACATTCAATTAAATAACTAGGTTAATTTAATCAAACAAGCGAAAAGAAGATAGAATTTAGGATGAAACGATGCTAATATATCGAATTCAAGTGTGTAATACCACTCAAGACATTTTTAAGTGTCTACACATGTTGTGTACACCATCTAATGAAACTTGCCTAGAAACAGATGACCATTTCTCATGGCCACTAACACTCCTAAATGGAGAAGTATAAAACTGCTCAATGTTGATCTCATTTTAGGGATTGTGTGATCAAATGATGCCAATCATACATGTAATATCATCCCTAACAGTTACTAACTTGTCTCTATTTGATATGTTTGTGGTTTTATATGTATTGTTTGGTCTAAACATCACAAGACAACATCTAACCTTTGAATGGTGTCAACATATAGATTAGATCTAGAATGAGTCTACTCATTGGGATGATTAGACTGATGAGAATTCTAATCATCCTGATAAAAAGTTTGATCAACAATGTCTAGAAATATCTGCATAATTAAACAAAAAAATTACATTTAATTTTAAAACTAAAATATTTTAAATTTAATTCAAATTTAAAACCTAATAATTTTTCATTCATGGAATCATAAATAATTCATCAAATGTAAAAACTTGATTCATGAAATTATTCATATAAAAGTGAAACATAAGAAAGAAAAAATATTTTACAATTTATTCATACATTGCAATAGATATGATAAGAGAAATAAAAAAATGTAAAGGAGACTATATTCTTCTTATATTGAATAGATGTGATAAGAGAATCAATAAAGGCAAGAGAGAGATGTACAAGATAGATATGGTTGGTTGTTAAGATGAGGTGACAAAAGTATAATCATAAGATAGGAAAATATGATATTGGAGTAATTATGGGATTTTCCCTATTAATGCCCCCATAATAAAGGCAAGTTGGAGTGAGGTGGAGGATATTTATGGAGTATACTGAGGGGAATGATCAATAAGAAAGGAGAAGGTAGTAAAGGGATATGTATAAGATAGATATATAATAAGTTGAGTAATAGGCATGTGATAAGTGTGGTAGGAAGGAATATAAAGGAAAATTTGAAGAGAGGTTAGGGCACAACATAATGAAATACTAGAGGAGGTAAGATAATGGGAGTAACATGGGTTTTGGGGAGTAGGAAATAGAGGTATGGTGTCATGTCAATTAGGGAGACAAAGGAAATGTAAGGGGGACAATAGTTGTGAATATTGTTGGTTCTCTAAGATTAATTACAATAATTCGAGATGATTTTCCTAAGACTAACCCATGTAAGGAATATCAAGCTAGACCTTAAAAAAGTTCATATGATCAAATTATAGGATAATTGAGACACTTAATAAACCACATAATTATTCTATAATTTAGGATCTACAAAATGAAGGAGGGGGTTCCTAGAGAACCTATGAGATATTTAGAAATAAATGAAGGCTTGTCTAAAAGATATTCTATAACTTGTATATAAAGACATCCCAATATTTGTCACTAGCTACCTCTTATATACTAGATTAATAGGAGTGTAGTTCAAAATCTCAAAAATTATACCACACATAGAAAGGTAAAGCTCACTTATTATGAACATTTAGTGAAAAACCACCTAAGATTTATCAAATATAAACCCCCAAGAGCTAAAGCATTCTAAAACAAAAAGTAACTTAGAATAAATTAAGTTACAACCAAAGATGTTTCATGAGTTATGATAGTGACCAATTGTCCATAAGGGTCATTGATTTAAGAATTGGTGGCATAGTCTAGGATAAACTAAGAAAGTAGAGATTCAAATAAATTTCACATTAAAGTTATATGTATGCATAATTTTTAAACAATGAACTCTGAACGTGTTTGAAAATCCAATCAGTCTAGCTGAAAATTCATTTCAAACAAGCATTAGATGAAAAAGAGTCATCATTTCAAATATATATGCCTTAATTTAATCTAAGCCATATATATTTAGAGTCAAGTAGGTTACAAATAATATATTATAAAATGGTAAAAAGCGTAAAGATTTTTTTATCATTGTCATGTGAGACATGAATTTTTCGTACATGAGACCCTTTTGGTTGATGTCACAAGGAGAATCATTGTGTGTTTACTTAATATAATGACCTAAAAAGTATACATACTATTCAAATCCCTCTTTTTGAGTCAAACTTGTGTCTCCTCTATTGTGTACAAACACTATCATTTCACTCACTTAGGACTAAAAAAATCTATATGTAATACTTACATAAAATCATATAACCAATCCTCTATGTGGCCTCATAAAAACCCAAAATTTAAAGACATAATTGTATATTTATATTTTTCTACCCAACAATATATCTCTTAGACCCTAGCCCCAACTCCTTCCATTCTCTAACCCCAAAATCTAAGAAATCACTAATGTATTTTCCCTCTCTATCCCTAATAACTTATGCTTTATCTATTTGTTTTTTTCTAATATTAAAACCCCAGTATAGACTAATGTGCCATGATATTGTCTATTTAGTGATGCTCGCAAGCCTTTTACCCATGTTTATTAATTCAAAACATGTCCCTAGACTTGAGTTGATTATAAAAGGATGATATATAATTAATTCATTTGGAACTCACTTCTTCATGTGATGAGGTATTACATAGAAATGTGTTCAAACTTAACTTATATCTAATGTGAGTGTCTTTTATTTAATAAAAGATGAGTTAATATTCTTGTTATTAATGTGTTAATCATCATGGGCTAATAGATTTATAAATGTTGTAAACTAATTTTATTTTAGATAGCTATATGGTAGTTAAATTATTCTTCTGCTTATAGAATAAGAATGTAAACATTCCTATGATATGTAATATTAATTGTCCATTTTTCCCCTCCTAGGCCTAACAACGGTATCATAGCCATGTTGTGAAGGAGACTCAAAGTTGCAAGGCCTTCACCTTTCTTTTGTAATTAGGTCAGTGCAAGATCATGATGGGCCAAACATGGCCCTTAAATGGAAATGAAAATACAAAAAAATAAACTTAAGCAACTTCACATAAGAATTTGAATAGGTTATTAACATAATTTAGAAAATATGTGGGAATAGAATTAGTAGAAAATTGAATGTAGTTTGTAAGATACTAGGCCTTTTTTGGAAAAAAGCAATTTGATTTGGTGAAAATTTAAAATTTCAATGCAGTAGTACATTAAAATTGGGAAAAAAATAAAAACAAGTTTTTGTCCAGCCACCCTAATGATGAGCAAAAATAATTTTTTTTTTCGAATCTTTAAATATAAGTAAAGGACACATGCTTGGATGTGACACATATTTTTTGTGATTTTTTTGTAAGTATATAGTTAGTTATGAATTTTCTAGAGGGAATTTTTAAAATATTAAAAACCATTTTTTCGGTCACCCTAATTTGGTCAAAAAAAATTGAAATTCATTTTTTTTAACTATAGTTTGTGAATCATAGTGCACACATCTTTTTGATTCAAAAATATATACCCATTTAAAAGTTATACATGTTTTTCAATCAACCTATCAATCGGGACTTTACACATAATGCATGTAGAAAATCAATAATAATTATCTATTAAATTTAAAATAAAGCATATCTTGTATTGGTAAAATGTTGACAATTCATTGAATAAACCCTTTTTATTTCATTAAAATTGAATGAAAAAAGTTGTCAAAATGAAGGGTGAAGTTCGAAAACCATTGCAACCCTTATAAACATGTTGGGAATGTTGAATTTTCAAGTTGGGCACTCCAAGCCAAATCTCAAAGCAATATTGAGGCAAAACTGATATCCATTATTAATGGATATTTGTTTCTATTTTTAAGAAACGAATATCCATTTCTTTTAATTAGAAATATTAATATATAAAAATATCACTATGGATTTAAATTTAACGTTATAATATTAATATTAGTATAATATACATTATATTTAATATAAATATTCAATGTTGTATTATATAAATATAATATAATATATTATTGTATACGCTGAAAATGAGAAGCTAATTGAAACTATAATCAGATTCAAAACATTTTCAACATTACATCAATGAAGCTTTCCTAAATGAACACAAATGCAAAAAGGTAAAACTAATCTAAGCAAAACCAAAACACATGCATTCAAAAGAAAACTAACTCCATTGTTCTCCTATCATCAAGATCTTGATTTATGCATTTGGTGCTCTCAGATTTTCACAAGCACAAGGGCAACAAGAAGCTATGATGAATGGAAGAAAGATTGTATGATCAAAATTCAATCTGCTTTTTGGTGAGAAGAGAGGGTTTATATAGATGTCCTCACAATAGATCTGAGTTACTGGAGAAATATGGGACAAAAGAGTGAAGTGGAGGAATGAATTATTATCCCATATTGCTTAATCAAATGAAATTGATTGAAATGAAAGAAATAAATGGATGACTTTATGATATGATGTAGGTTTAGGAGTTTAGAATAAAGATGGATTTGTGAATTAATGGATGATTTAATGGATTTATGTATTTAAATGATTTAATAAAATATGTAAATGGATAAAGATTAAATGATTTAATGATTTGTGAATTGAATGCATGGATATTTTAATGATTATGCAAATAGAGTAATATGAAATGGATAAATGGTTGATTATGCAAATGGATAAATGCTTATAATATATTAATGATTTAAGTGGATTAATAAAAATAGAGGAAGATATTAAATGAATTAATTAAATAGATAATAATATCCATTTAATTAATAGACGAAAAAATAGGATGATTGTGAGGACAAATTTTGAGTGTCTATAATTATAAAAAATAATTTTATGGAAGGGATATTTGTTTTGATTAAATATTAGGAATATATAGATATCATTATAGATTAAAATATAACATGTTATAATATTAATATTAATTTAAATATTTTTTATATATTTAAAATATTAATATATAATATGTGGGTGGCTAGAAGGGCATCTCTCCACAACAAGGATGTGGAGAAACCGTGACTATCGACGGTCTGCCTATGGTTTGTAAATGAAGTGAATGTGTTTGATTGAATTTTTTTTAAGGCCTACATGGAGGGTCAGGGTCTGCATGGCAACAAACGTTGGCAACCAACTCATGATGGTATCGAGCTGGCATTTGGTTGTGGTTTCATTAATTTTCCTTTGTACTCACCTCAAGTCTTTAGGATGGCTTGAAGGATCATAATTAAAGTTTTAATGTTACTACGTGCCTCAGATATTGGCGACTTTACGTAATGATGTTTGCTTCATCGATGATCTGGGCTCGATACGACCTATCTCCTAGTTGGTGAGAAATGAGGAAGCATATTGCATGATTTGGGATGGGCGGAAGGTGATTAGGAAATCTGGTAGAGCACGATGGCAGATGCACAACGTGGTAATTTAGGCAAGACTGGTGGAGGAGCTTCATATATATCAACAGTTGGGCATGATTCTTTGTTATCCTTGGTTTTTTTTTTGGTGTGCTCTGCATGATAGTCATGGTAGAGTGTTCTAAATTCATCGTGGAGGTTTTTTCTAAGGCAATGGTGAGCATAGGATAAGACACTCCCATCCAACTCGATTGCAAGGTTTATCATATGGCATTCAAGCACATAACTTCAGGACTAATGGTTGAAAAGGATTATGTTAAGGATTGATCCTCATGTGGTGGTAGCTGTTTAGAGTATTCTAGGCAAGGATTTCTTGGGAAATTGAGAGACGTTTTGGGTTAACACCTATAATTTATGCCATTTTCTAGAATTTGTGTTGGATGTGAGGACTCCCAAATTCGAGGCAAAGGTCATACTTTGTAAGCTCTTCAAAAAAGAGCTACTAGGAGGCTTGGATGAGGTGATTAAATTGGCTCTCTTGGGACATGGTGTGCCTCATCCCCGTGATCTTTTGCTGGTTAGGGTTATGGGTGAGGTCATAAAGGTCTATCCTCTACTTCTAGAGCTTAAAGGCATTGCACTAGTTAGGAACCATCAAATTGTTTCCTATGGGGTTAGTTTCTTGAAGAAGTTGTTGATATTGGAGCCAGTTAGTGGTTTCGATTAGGTGGTGGATTTTGATCAATTTACAAAGATGAAAAGTTTCTAGATGGTTTGTGTGGTTGGGTAGTTTTTCTAGGGTTTGGTGTCAAACAATATAGTCTATATAGTCCCATACAGGTGGTGGTTGGTTTCATCATTTTGTTGCCTATTCCTAGTTTTGCCTCCTTGGTCTCTAGGGAGTGTTCATAGGAAAGTCTATAATTTTTGGTGGCTGATGGGGTTGGTTGTGTCAAATGAATTATGTTTTGGTTAGTTTGCAAGGGTGTCTACCTAGAAACTTTGCAACCTGCACTACATAAGCAATGTAATTTTTTGAAAATCTAATATAATTATCTCTTACGAATAAAAATAAATTAAAAAATATAATATAATATATGATAAATTAAAGATACTAGAAAATAATAATATTAATAGTATATATTATATTTAATATAAATAATATAATATATATTATATAGATATAATAATATCATACATTATAAAAATATTATTCGATGGATTGTTGCAAGAGAGTTTTAAATATCATATTTATTATAATAAAACTACAAGGAGTTGAGATAAATATATACATCTCTCTCTCATCTTCCCTTTGTACTTTTGTCTATCTCCACTCACCCTCTCCCTCTCTTCCTACATTTCTCTCAATTCATCTCACCCTACCTCTCCCTCCTTCCCACCTTCCCCCCTCTCTCTACCTCTGTCTCAAACCCTTCCCCCTCTACTTCTCTTTATATCCCCTCCCTACCTTCATCCCTCTCTACTTATCTCTATATGCCCTCTCCCTCAATCTCTCCAACCATAGGTCACTCTCTCCACTTATCCCTCCCTTTATCCATCACTTTCTCTCTCATCCTCTCTCTACCTACCTCTCTATATACCTATCCCTCCCCCTCTCTCTCTCATAATACTAGATCATTCTCTTTGTACCTCTCCCACCCTACCTCTCTATCTAACTTTACCTACCTCTCTCTTTATTCCTTGCACCTTACCTCTCTCTACCTACCCCTCCTTCCCTCCTGCCCTCTCCTCTCCCTCCTCTCTATCTCCACTCACCCTCTCCCTCTCTACCTATCTTTCCCTCAATCAATCCCTCCCTTGTTTTTCAAAATCCCCTGTTGTTGATTTGCTTGTTTAAATGTTGTTTGTGTTTGTTTTTTAGTGTGTTTTAGATGCATACAAGATAAAGGAGATTGAAAGAATAATAACATAATAAAATAAAGCCTTTTTTAATAGAAATGAAAAATAACAACATAGCTTTTTCATTTTCTATTTTATATAAAAAAAGTACAACATTTATATCAGACCTGGTAAAGTTGTTACAACAACAAGATGACTCTTGAAAGAGCACCAAACCATCCGAGAAATTTTCCTTTGAAACCTCCCTATTCTCCAACAACCAAGCCTTACTTTTCCAGTGCCAAAGGCTCAAAACCAAACTTCACTTTGCAAGCCCCAAAATAAGTGATATGTGAAGCAAGAGGGCAACCCTCTTAGATAGGTCGATCTAGCCTATAAAATCATACACACCTCCAAAAAATGAAAATAAATACTCAATGGAATTATCATTTAATAAGCTTCAAAACAAATCAATACCAAGAATGATATCTCCAAGCCATACTGAGCTATGAGCTAAAAACCAAGTTCAAGTCCATTTTTGCAAACACCCAAAAAATGAATAGAATCACTCGAGAACCTTCAAAATCCATGCCAAAACTAAAGCAAGCAAGAACACACCAAAAAATCCTAAAAGTACTGATAAATCCTCATCATTTTCATCACCATAAATCAAATATATGAAGCTCCTATGGTCTCAGCTGATAATAAACTCCAATATCTGATTAGGGTGGATATTTCACCACCAAAACCAACCCATATGAAGGAGGGTTTTTGGTGTAGGAGCACCTAAGAAACACCTAGGAAACATTAGGCATAGGACGCAATTTTGTTTCTGAAGTTATGAGGTCATGTTGACCATTTCATTGTGTTATAAGGTTTGTGACTTAATAAAATGCCTTGGTGAGGAGCTATCAGTAGTGGAAAAGTTTATGAGTTTAAACACTCACTTTTGTTAGTTTCTAGGAAATTGGCAAATGTGGCAAAATGGGACATTTTGCACCTTTGCCACTTTATAACCAACATGTCCGACCAAGGAGAAAGCTAACTACCTTGGAAAACCTATTTAAGGTGTGCCTCGACCTGTGTGAAAGGTTGGAAGGCATTAGAAGTTTTGAAATTTGAAATTTTATGAATGATAAGCAAGGACAGTAAGAAGATTGAGTAATTTTCTATGTTTTGTACTTGGTAGTGTGTTGATGGCATAAACCAGGCATTGTTATATGTGTGGAATGTAATGTAGTTGTCTTCTAAGCATTGTTTGGGTCTGTAGGTAGTTTTTTTTCATCATTTTAAGTTTTTGATTGTAATTAGTTAGTTTCTTTCTTTTGTTGTTCTGACTGGAAAACCGACAGAAATGGAGTTCTAGTCCACTCTTCCCTTGTACCTAGTGTATGGGATCTTGGAAATTGTGGCTAGGCTCCATGCTTGTAAATATGGTAGCATTGGGAGTCTTTAGGAGTCAGGAAGACACTGTGGAAGACTTCTCCTAGGTGAGCTTGACAGTGCCCGGCTAGGAAAGTTAGAAAGTGCAAAGCACTTAGCTTGCAGGGGGGACCTTTCCCTGAGAAACCACATGGTAGAAAGGTGGATGGAATCCTTGCAGAGGCTTGGTAACAAGGAGGAGGTTCCCACATTCCGTTTGATGGGAGAACAAAATAACAGTTCACCGGGTGGTCAAGAAATGGCTCTAAAAGGCCTAAATTTGCTAATTTGAAGGATAGGCCTGTGTACAGTCAAGCAAGGGTTGAGACCTTGTAAATATTGAAGTGTTAGGTATCAAGACCAAGAACCCATAGTAAAGATTTGGGGTTCTTTGGGAGAGTTTGGTGAACCATCCATCTTTCTCGGGTTAGGAGGCCTAATTGAGACTCTAGGGCTTGTAACCTTTTTAACCCTAGGAGAGGGTTTGGAGTTAGCGATGGACAAAGGGAACAAGGTGGAGTTATCAGCACCAATTTGTGATGGTGGGAAGTTGTTGGAAGCATTCCCACACCCCTGCAAAGAACAAACTAAGAATTGAGAGTGATTGACCTTTAGGGAAGATTAAGGGTTAAGGGAAGAAAAGAATCAAGGCACCAAGATTGGCTTGGTAGATGGAGAGTGAAATGATAGTGGGGTTGGCTAGTAGAACTAGGGGTATCTATGTAGGAGATAGGACCTAAAGGTTAAGGTGGGAGAGTCACCTAGGAGTTCTTGAGAACAAGGACCCAGAGCATGGAGCAGTGATTGTTCCATCCAACCCTACCCTATCAGTTTTCATCCTCTCTACGCAAACCAAGCAACCTGGAATGAAACCAACAAAATTTCGTTAAGACATCAAAGCAGAGATCCTCCAATGAGATCCAAACACCAAAATATAAAACTAGGGCAATGGACCTCAAAAAGCTCTTAATTCCACCCTAGAAATCCAATGCCATTCTCCTCATGGAATTATTTAACATTTAAAGATATATTTTTCCTCCTTATGGCGTCCACTTCAAGGAGACAATAAAATATTAATTAAGCTTTTAAAAACAACTTGAAGTCATCTCATTAGGCACAAGGTACACTTTTCAATGACCACTTTACCCCTCAACATAATTTTATAATATAACTTTATAAAATACTTAAGTGGTCAAATTAAGCAAATATTAAAATTGCAACCTTAGGCTCTCTAACAATAAATTGAGTGATAAATCTGCTACGAGTACACTCGCCTAGGAACAACTCCCCCAAAGGTGAATTACTATAAATAACATTGCTTAAAATAGTAAGTAGCATCCCAAAGGCTAAAAATGGAGAAATGCATATATGCACCAAAAATATTGATATGTGCTAGAATACTGATATGTGCTAGAAATACTGATATGCACCAAAAATACCAACACTGAACTCCAAAGCTTCTCACTGAGTCCCCTAACCACATCAGCTAGCCTATGGGAACTCTGGAATAGGATAATTGAATCATTACACTACTCAAGAGTGAGAAGGGGACATTACAGTCCGCCCTTCCCAAGCTTGCTTGCCCTCAAGAAATCATAACTTAGGATGTTGCAATATCTACTCACTCGCCCAAGTAGCATCCTCGATTAGAAAATTCTTCCATTTAATCAAATACTCCTTGACCACCCTTTTGCATAGTGTACGCTCTGTGACCTCCAATATAGCCTCAGGAATCAAAATCAACTTGTCTTCCTCATCCAAAGGAGGTAACTCTATAGAAGGGACCACATTCCTACCAAGTGCTTTCTTAAGTCAAGAGACATGAAATAAATTATGCACCTTGTTGTCCTTGGGTAGCTCCATCTCATAGGATACCTCTCCAATCCTCCTAATAACTCTGAAAGGTTCATAAAACTAAGGATTAAGCTTTTCTGACCCACTCTTGTTGAGAGTGGACTTTCTATAGGCCTGCAACCATAAGTAAACCATGTCTCCAACCTCAAAAACATGCTCAATACGGTGCTGATCAACATATAGCTTGTGTTGATTCTGAGCATGTTGTATATTCTCTCTTAGAGACCTCATTATGTCTTGACTCTCCTAAAGAAGATCTCTAGCTCTAGGGACTCTACAATCTCCAAAAAGTAAATCAGAAAAGTTGGGAGCTTCTTAACCATATAATGCCATGAATGTAGACATCTAAATAGACATATGGAAGGTAGAATTATAGCAATACTCTCCTAGGTACAACCACTTGACCCACGCCTTCTACTGCCTTGAAACATAGTTGCATAGGTAGCCTTCCACCCATTTGTTCACCACCTCAATTTTCTCATCAATCTGAGGATGGTATCTAGTGCTAGGGGTCAGCTCTATACGACATAATCTGAATAACTCCAGCCAAAACAAACTCAAAAACTTGTTGTCCCTATCACTGAAAATGGTCTTGGGTGTCCCGTGAAGCTTGAATACCTCTCTAAAAAATAAAGTTGTCACTTGCACTACTGAAAATCCTACAGATAAAGCAAAAAAGTGTGCAAATTTAGTCAATTTTTCCACTACCACATAAATATTGTCCTTCTCTTGCACCTTCAAAATCTCTATGATGAAATCTATTGATATGATTTCCCATTTCTAAGTAGGAATGGCAAGGGACTGAAAAAAACTAGCAGGATAAGTATGCTCATTTTTTTTTCTATTGGCATACTTGGCACTCACATACATAATTTAAAATGTCATCTTTCATTCCCTTCCATGAGAATCTCTCATGGATCTGCCTATAAGTCTTATAATATCCTGGATGAACAGCCATTGGGGTGTCATGAAAAGCCTAAAAAATATGCTCTCTCAGCTCAGAATCAAGAGTCAACCATATTCAATCCTTATAATATATGAGGCCATCCTTCACCTGGTATCTATTATCATGTAAATACCCATCTAGAATGTTATTTTCAAGTGTGTTCTTAGCATAATCACCCTCTATCTTCTCCTTCTAATCTGCCACTATGACTAAAATAGAGCACAAAGGTGGTCTCCTAGACAAAGCATCAACCACTACATTTTTTTTTCCTTTGACATACTCAATGTCAAAGTCATACCCCTAAAGTTTGCTTACCCATTTTTGTTTCCTCTCATTGAGATCCTTTTGATTAAGAAAATACTTAAGGTTGTTATGATCTGTCTTCACTACAAATATTCCCCCTACAAGATATTGTTTGAACTTGGAAAGTGCATGCATGATTGCCAACATCTCCTTGTCATAAATGGAGTAATATATCTCACCTCCTCTCAAATTATTGCTCTCAAAAGATATAGGGTGTTTACTCTGCATGAGAATTGCACCTATACCTTCACCCGAGGAATCACACTCAAGCTCAAAAGGCTTGCAGAAGTCTGGAATGGCCAAGACTGGGCACGTGCTCATTGACTGCTTAAATTTATCAAATGATTGATGTGATGATTAAGACCATAAAAATTCCCCCTTTTTGGTTAAATCAGTGAGTGGGGAAGCCAACTGTGAGAATCCCTTGAAAAAACTTCTATAGAAGCCACATAGCTTGAAAAATCCCTTCAATTTTGTGAGTTTTATAGGTGGAGGCCAATCAAGAATAGCCTTGATCTTTTCAGGATCAACACTAGCTCCCTTTGAGATGATAATGTTCCCAAGATACAACAATTCAGTCATGCCAAAATCACACTTAGACTCCTTGGAAAATGAAGATTCACTCTCCAAAATACTCAAAAACTCATCTGAATGTCTCAAGTGCTCCTCCCATGATCTTCTATAAATAAGGATATCATCAAAAAATATCAAAAAAAACTTACGTAACTATTGTTTGAAGGCTCTGTTCATGCAATATTGAAATGTAGTAGGGGTGTTAGTTAATTCGAATGGCATAACAAGGAACTCAAAATTTCCATAATGGCACCAAAAAATTGTTTTCTGAATATCCTCCTCTCTAACTCTGATTTGATGATATCCAAACCTCAAGTCTATCTCAGAAAAATAGACTGCTCCATGTAGCTCATCAATGAGCTCATCAATCCGTGGAATAAGATATCTATTTTTTATTGTCTTCTTATTGAGTGCCCTGTAATCTATGCACATGTGCATATTCCCATCCTTCTTCTTCACTAACACCACTGAAGAAGCAAATGGACTCTTTCTCAATCTAATATGCCCTATATCCAAAAGCTCCTTGATTGCTTTTTCTATCTCATCCTTATGCCTCTTTGAGTGTCTATATGATGTAGTGATTACTGCTTTGGTGCCCTCCTCTAGCTCAATGATGTGCTCTATCCCCTGTCAGGTGGCCTCCTAGGAGGTATGCTGCCAAATACCTTGCTTCTCTTAGTAGGAAAATCCTATATGTTGAGGGATATGTACGTTTCTGGTCCTCTATAACCTAGGGCATGACTATACACTCTATTTTCCACTCCACCTGGTCATGTCTGAAAAGCTTCTCCATACACTTACAATAAACAACTTGAGGCCCTCCATTAGAAATCCCTCTCAATACCACGTTCTTTCCATTCGATTTAAACTTCAGTTCTAAGGTCTGAAAATTGAGAGTGATCTCTCCTAAGGAACATAACCACTGGATGAAAATCACTACATCTATATCCCCAATACCAACCACATAAAAGTCATCCCTGAACTCATGGTTACCCAACTAGATGCTAAGCTATGGAATCATCCGAGTACAATTAATGGTGAAGCCATCTTCAAACGTCACTTTGAATCCATCTACCTCCTATGTTTGGAGTCCTTGTCATGTTACAAGTCCCTCATCAATAAAATTATGTGTATCACCAGAGTCAATAAATGCTATCATCTACTACCCCTTAATGAATCCTCTAATGCGTAAGGACTCATTCTTCTGAAAGCTATATAGCTGGGCAAGTTTATAGTCCTTTGATTCCTCCTTTCCAACCTCTTCTAAACTTTCTAAACTTTATAAACCACTTTCCTCTACTGAATAATACTCTATTTGATGTATTATATCCCCCTTTGCACAAACATGATCCTTAGACCACTTTTCTCTAAACTTGAAACATAGGCCCTTATTTTTGAGATCATTCAAAGTGTCTCCATCAATCCTAGTGACTAATATTTTCTATTGTGAATTGTTCTTCGTGAAAGGTCTCTTATCCTTTTTGTGCATAAAAGGTTTGGATTGAATTTTAGCTTTAGGGGCAACCCACTCCATACTTCTTGCCTTTTTCATAGCATCCTACAAAGTTGGTGGGTCAAAAGCCTTAATCCATCCCTTGAGTGGTTCCATAAGACCTTCACTGAATAAGACCACTAACCTCCTCTCTGAAATTCCTATAACCATCACTAAAGCCTCTAAAATTCTGCTATGTATGCCTCAATTGTGCCATACTACCTAAGTTGGGCCAACTCTTTGAAATGAATCTCAAGGTCCTTTTTGTCAAATCTCTCAATGATCCTAGAGGTGAACTCATAATATATAGTGATAGACCAATGACGCAATGTAGCTAGGCCATGGTAATACCACTCATGTGCTACCCCATCCAAGTGTAACATGGAAAAATTAATTGCCTCCTCCTCTACCATGGGTCTAAGGGATAGATAATTTTCAAGCTTATGTATCCAAGCCCTGGTTGAACAACTATCACTCCCATCAAATTGTGCAATTGAAACCTTGCTGATGGCATGCTATAATTCCCTCTGCACTACTAGTCCTCTTTGATCATATCTACTCCCATTGCCATTTTTTTTTCTTTTGGTCCATAAATTCATTGTAAGATAAGTCCCTCTTAATATCATCAAGGAGTGTGGTATACTCGGCATATCCATGTCTTAGGCTATCCACAAATGTCATAGTATCTTCTAGATTGGGTTGAGGTACCTCCAAAGTTAAGAAAGTGGGCCTAAATGGCCTAGAAGAGATGAATGAATTAATTGTAGCTCATTGTCCCCCATTAGTACTTTGCTGATTTGAGGCACTATGATCCCCTGTATGCCTTGTATTACCCTCTAGATTGTGTTGAGTAGTTTGCACCACTATGTTTTCCCCATTTTTCTCAAAATTTGAGACATCATATCCATCATTATGTCAAATTTCCTCTTTATCCTAGTTCCAGGACTTGGTGATCTCATTTTCCTTTTTCCTCTATCATCCCTGCTACCAAATGTTCTCTCCTCACCACCAAATGTTCTCTCCTCACCATCATGACGTTCTAGTTGAATTTTTGTTTCCTAAGAAGACTCCCAATGAGCATTAAGTAATCCTAATAATGTCTGACCTTCTAGAATAGGTGGGGGTTGCCAATGACCCTTTCTAATCTCTCTCTAAATATACCTATGTTCTCTTGCGCTCATAGAATGAAAGTGTTTTTTTCAATGTCTACACAAGATGGCAAGAAGGATTTGGATCTGATACCACTGTAATAAGCACCCCTATTCTATTTTGTAATCCCTTGTTGTAGGTTTTCTTATTTAATTATTGTTTGTATTTGTTTTTGAGTGTGTTTTAGATGCATACAAGATAAAGGAGATTGCAAGAATAATAACACAAGAAAATAAATCCTTTTTCAATTGAAATGGAAAAGAAAAATATAGCTTTTCATTTTCTATTTTATATTAGAAAAGTACAACATTTATATGAGACCTGGTAAAGTTGTTACAACAACAAGATGACTCCTGAAAGAGCACCAAACCAGACCAAGCCTTTGCCTTCGAAACCTCCCTATTCTCCAACGCACAAGCCTTACTTTTCTAGCACCAAATGATCAAAACCAAACTCCACTTTGCAAGCCCCAAAACAAGTGATTTGTGAAGCAAGAGGGCGACCCTCTTGGATAGGTCAATCTAGCCTAGAAAATCATACACACCTCCAAAAAATAAAAATAAATACTCAATGGAATTTCCATTTAATAAGCTTCAAAACAAACCAATACCAGGTTCAAGTCCATTTTTGTAAACACCCAAAAACTGAATAGAATCACTCTGAAACCTTCAAAATCCATGCAAAAACTGAATCAAGCAAGAACACACCAAAAAATCCTAAAAGTACTGATAAATCCTCATCATTTTCATCACCATAAATCAACTCTATGAAGGTCCTATGGTCTCAATTGATAATAAACTCCAATAATTGATTAGGGTAGATATTTCACCTCTGAAACTAGCCCATACGAAGGAGGGTTTTCATCCTCTCTACACAACCTAAGCAACCTGGAATGAAACTGACAACATTTTGTTAAGACGCCAAAGCAGAGATCCTCCAATGAGAGCCAAACACCAAAATATAAAACTAGGGTGATGGACCTCAAAAAGCTCTTAATTCCACCTTAGAAATCCAATGCCATTCTCCTCATGGAATTATTTAACATTTAAAAATATATTTTCCTCCTCCTTATGGCGTCCACTTCAAGGAGGAAATAAAATATTAATTAATCTTTTAAAAACAAATTGAATTCGTCTCATTAGACACAAGGTACAATTTTCAAAGACCACTTTACCCCTCAACATAATTTTATAATATAAATTTATAAAATACTTAAGTGGTCAAATTAAGCAAATATTAAAACTGCAACCTTAGGCTCTCCGAAAATAAACTGAGTGATAAAGATGTTGTGAGTACACTGGCCTGGGACCAACTCCCCCAAAGGTGACTTACTATAAATAACACTACTAAAAATAGTAAGTAGTATCCCAAAGGCTCAAACTAGAGAAATATTGATATGCATCTGAAATACCAACACTGAACTCCAAATATGGTCACTAAGTCCCCTAACCACATCAACTAGCCTACTAGAACTCTGGAATAGGCTAATTAAATCATTGCACTGCTCAAGAGGGGGAAGGGGAAATTACACTCTACCTACCCCTCCTTCCCTCTCCCTCTCCCTCTCCCTCCCTCTTTATATCTCTACTAACCTTCTCCCTTTCTACCTACCTTTCCATCCATCCATCCCACCCCAACTCTCTTTCTACCTACCTCTCCATCCTTCCCAACTTCCCCCCTCTCTCTACTTCTCTCTCCCCTTACCTCTCTACTTGCCTCTCCATCTATTCGTTCCACCTTACCTCTCTTTTCCTACCTCTCCATGTCTCTCTCATTTCCTCTCTCCCTTTATCCATCCTATGCTACCTTGTTATACCTCTCCCTACCCCCTATCCTTCTATAATTCTATATCTCTCATCTCTCAACATCCCTCTTAACCTTCCTCTACCTTCCTTTTTCCTCTTTCCCCCTCTCTCCCTTTCCACCTACCCCTCCCTTTATAACTTTCCCCCTCCTTCCCTCTCTCCCTCTTTCTATCCCTCCCACCCCACATCTCCCTCACTCTACCTACCCCTCTCTACCTCTCCCTCCCCTCCTCTCTCTCTCACACACCACCTCTCTCTACCTCTCCCACCCTACCTAGATCCCTCTCTCTACCTACCTCTCTCTTTTCCTTCCACCTTACCTCTTTATAGGTACCTCTCCATATCTCCCTCCTTCCCTTTCTCTCCCTCCTTCCTACACAACCTCTCTCCACCTACCCCTCCCTCCCTCCTAGCTTCCCTCTCTCTCACTCTCTCAATACCCACCTCTCCCACCTTACCTCCCCCTCTCCCTCCATACCTTAGTTTCCCTCTCTCTCCCTCACACACACACAAAAAACCTCTCTCCACCTACCCCTCCCATAATCCCTCCCTCCCTCCCTTCCCTCTTTCTCTCCCTCCCTCTGCCCCTCCCATCCTACCACTCCCTATATCCCTCCTTCCCTCTCTCCTTCCCTATCTCCCTCACACATGCACATAACCTCTCTCCACCTACCCCTCTTTCTCTCCCTAACTCTCTCTATACCTACCTCTCCTACCTCTCTCTATCTCCATCCTTCCCTCTTTCTCTCCCTCCCTCTATCCCTCCCACCCTACCAATTCCTATATCCCTCCTTTCCCTCTCTCTCTCTCTCTCCCTCCCCTCACACACACACATAACCTCTCTCCACCTACCCCTCCCTCCCTCCCTCCATAACTATCTCTTTACCTATCCCTCCCACCCTACCACTCCCTATCTCGCTCCTTCCCTCTTTCTCTCTCCCCCTCTCTCCCTCCCTCCCTCTCTTTCCCTCCTTCCCACACAACCTCTCTCAACCTACACCTCCCTCCCTAAATCTCTTTATACCTACCTCTCCTACCCTACCTCTCTCTATCTCCGTCCTTTCCTCTTTTTCTCTCTCCCTCTATCCCTCCCACCCTACCACTCATTATCTCCCTTCTTCCATCTTTCTCTTCCTCCCTATATCCTTCCCACCTTACCACTCCCTATCTACCTCCTTCCCCATTTCCACCATCCCTCTATCCCTTCCACCTTACCACTCCATATCTCCATCCTTCTCCCTCTCTCACCATCACACACACACAACCTCTCTCCACCTATCCCTCTCTCTCTCCATAAATCTCTCTATACCTACCTCTCTCTATCTCCCTCCTCCCCTCTCTCTCCCTCCATCTATCCCTCCCACCCTACCACTCCCTATCTCCATCCCTCTCTCCCTCACACATAAACACAACCTCTCTCCACTTACCCCTCCCTCCCTCCCTAACTCTCTCTATACCTACTTCTCTCTATTTCCATCCTTCCCTCTTTCTCTCCCTCCCTCTCTCCCTCCCACCCTACCAATTCCTATCTCTTTCCCTCTGTCTCTCCCTTCCTCTCTCCCTCACACACACATAACCTCTCTCCACCTTGTTGGCTTCTTCTATGGCATTTTTCCTTGATGTCAAAACTGCCCTGGGTTGGTGCCTTGGCATTTCACAGTTTGGCCTTATGGCATTTGATTGGCACATTTGATATCTGGTATTCATTTGACATTGGCATAGTTGGCATAGTTTCTTGATTGGTATCTTGATTTTAATTTGATGGTGCCTAGTTCACTTTGATTCAGATTTGTTATATGTTGTGGTACTTCTCATGTTGAGCTTCATGTGCAGATTAAAAGGCATCTTGTTTACAGGGTTATGATTCAATGTTTAGGTGATATCATTCTGTTTTGTTTGTTCACTATTTTTCCATGATAGTGACATTAGTTGGTATTCAATTGGATTTCTCAATACTTAGGGTTGGATATGTTCATCATGCTTATAATAGTCTTTATTTATTTCTTGGTGACTCCTTCATCCATCTTGCTACAATCATGTCTTCATGGATATTTGAGTTACAAGCACCTACAACATTCTAATACAAGAGACATGAAATGTACAATGGCATTAAGTTTAAAGCCATTCATGGCTTTGACTTGGTTTATATAGGTTCTCCTCTTATGATTTATATTTGGGCTCACCATGGTAGAATATTCATAATGTTTATTTTATATCAAATTTTTGTTGTGTTTAAAATAAAAGCCATTGCAATGGCTGTCGGTGATCATTTCATTGGGTTTATATCACTTGTCAACCACAACATATTGTATCTCTTATATGTGTCGACCATTGTACACTGAGTATACTCCATTTGACTGGGCTTACCATACTATTATTTGTATCGGGCTTGATATTGTTTTCACCATGCATACATTTCATGTTTACCATGTGTTTTATCGGCCACCTCATTATTTGTTACAAGGAAGTTGAATTGGTTTCAAGAGGCAATAACACATGTGTTGACAAATATCATTTGATATTTGTAAATATGATGTTACCGGACTTAAAGTGATTATTATGTTTTGTTAATGATGGTTTGGACTTCAAATATTATCAAAAGTTGAAAAGGTAGTAAAAAAACCTTGGTTCGAAAGAAGTGTTTAGGGAATTCATTGTTTTCATTTCATAAGCTTGAGGGACTAAAATCCTAGCTTCTACCGCCACCATTGGAATATTTGTAGTTTTGTTTCTTCAGGTAATCGACATGGAATATAGTTTGATTGAGCTTGGAGATAGTGTGGAGAGTTGGTGTTTCAGGTTAGTTGACTATGAACTGGAGATTAGCTTGACTCAGCCGTGGAAAGTTATGGAAAAAATAATACTTTGGTTAGTGTTTTCTACCCACCGTGAAATTGTGAACAAGGTAACGCAATGCTGGGTTTTTTGGAACATCTTGAGGGGTTATCATGTTACTCATTCAGTTTCTTCTCTTATTTTATTTGCAAATTTTGCTAGTAAAAGAGAAGATTAATTTCAGGCTTTGGATCTGTTAGTTAAAGAGAAGATTATTGATGCTGATCAAGATTTTGTTGAAGATTTGTTTTTATTTTCTGTAACCCGAGTTTATACGGGTTTTATTGTCTTTAGTAGTATTCATCAAAATTTCATTGGTTATTATTAAATCCCATTATGGGTATCATGGTTTAACTGCATTATCTACTAGTTTATCAAAACTCTGGTTATTGTGGATACGGGTTTTTGAAAAGGATAACTATTTTATGCTCTTTGTATAAATGCTTGAGAAAAGCCATGACTCGATGATGAAGAAAAGAGAAAAGTTTTAACAGAGTATTGTTGAGAGTTTATTACTGTGATATATTTTTGTAATTAAAAGAGGAAAGAGGGTTCTTTTTGTGCATTGTCTTTGGTTTCTAAAACAGAGAATCATATTCAGATTTGAGTGAGAGTGACTATTTCTTGTACTGTTGCAATCAGTACATTGTGTAACTGGAATAATTGAATATCTTTTATACTTATGTATTCACTTGTGATTTTGGGACTGCAAATGTAAATGCAGTTGTAAGGTCATTTATGTATGCACAGTTTAGACAGTGACTTTGTAAATTAAGGGGTTAGTGCTCCTATGAAGTTGGTGCTTCAGAAAAGGTGTTGAGTTGGTGCTCCACCATTGTTATGGAGTTGGTGCTCTTTGATTAATAAAAGGGAAATTTTAGCAAGTGGTTTTTTATACCCCATGAGGGTTTTTCCACTTAGGAAATCTTTGTGTTATGTGATGCGTTTTTGTCTCTCATTCAGTTTCATGTTATTGTGCTCATTCAGTTGGTCAATGTTCTGATGCTTTAAAGTTGTTCAAAAGATTAATGTCAATTTATTCAAGTCTGTCATGCAAATTTATATTGTGTAAATCTGATGCAAAATGTCTTTCGTAAAGTGAATTTACATCTGCATTTTGTGTTCATTATATGAATGCTCAAAAGTTTGTCAAAATCAAGTCAAAGTTGCATTTTGTGAAGTTTTATAGTTCTTTTCATAAAGCACAATAAGATTGTTCATCAAGATTTGATTGAACAATATCATATGATGCTTTTAATATGGGTTGCAAATGTTAGTCAAGTTTCATGTCAATCTGATCTAAAGTGTTAATGTTCACTTGCATAAACAAATCTGTTACATTGGGTTAAAATTAGTAAAATTTGCATTGTGCTTTCAAAGTCAAAAGTTAAAATTATTCCACTTTGATTCAACCCCCCTCTTAGAGTGAATCCACTTCCAACAATTGGTATCAGAGCGTAGGCTCCTCTGTTAGGTCTATTCAACCTAGGATTGATTCTGGTCTTGGAAGTCTGTTTTTGAAAGTGTCGTGGAGTTTTTGTCATGGCTAAGTGAAAAAGGAACAAAGGTCAAAAGAAATCCACTAGTGTCAAGCAAAAATTTGATAAATCAACTCCTGCCAAGTCTAGTGAAGTTTTGTCTCAAGAATTACCCCTACCAGTTAATACTAAAAGTGATCATGTAGTTGGTGAAGAAGAAGATCACTTAGTAAGTGACTTTGAACAAGAATTTGGAAAAAAATATTGTGAAGGTGATGAGTTTGAGGTTGATTTGGAGGTAGAGCTACTTGCTACCTTAGATGAGCTTAAGAGGCCTATAAAATAAAATCAGGATCTTAAGGTATGCTTACTGGAAAGTGTCAGTGTCAATAAAGTTGTAATACAAGATCATAATAATGATAAAAAGATTATTGAATTTTTGAAAGCCCAAATGGTTGATAAGAAAAATACTGAAGAGGGATTAGCCAAGTTAAAAGACAAGGAGGAAGTGTGTAATAAACTAAAAAATGAGTTTTCCTCATTAAAGAAATGTTCAGACAATGTTTTTCTATTAAAAGAACTAACTCTTAAAGATGATTTGATTATCAATCGAAAAATTGAAATTGAAGTATGTAAGAGGATAACAGATGATGTAGGATCTGATTTGGAGGTAAAAAGGATTGAATGTCTAAAAATTGAAGGAGAAATAGTTACATTAACAAAAGAACTTGAAAGTGTCAAGGTTCAATTAGATAAAAGTTAGAAATTTGATCATAGCACTAATTTATTGTATGAGATGATTGGCAGACAAAAGCATTCTAAAGATCCTACAGGAGTAGGATATGAAAAAGGGAAAAGTTCATGTGTTCAAGATGAGTCTCAACATGAAATAGTATTTGTAGAAAAAGATGGACAGAGTTTCAAGGTTAGGCAGACTCCAAAGAAGAAAATAGACTTGAACAATCATGTTTTAGAGACAGAAAGCAAAGCCGTTAACAGATTCATATATTTCGCCACCAGAAAATGCCAATCGAAAAGGTATAATTATTCTCAATTCCATGGTTATTGTTATTCATATCATGTTTATGGACATAGAGCTAGAGATTGTAAAACATATGTCAGAAATGATTATCATTTATCAAATTAGAATCGTGGGACTATATGTTATATCTATCACAAATTTGGTCACGTAGCAATTAACTGTTGGTGGAATGATAAGAATTGTAATGAAAGTTCTTACAGAATGCCTAGAAGAAGTTATCATTCTTTTGGTTCAGATCATAATGTCATGTGTTTTAGATGTAATGGTTTTGGACATAGAGCAAAGTTTTGCAGGGGTCAATGGAAGGAAGCATCTGGAGACAACAAAGAATTTGATAATCTGCTTAAGTCAAAGAAAGAATCGTTGAGGGTCTAGAGAAGGAAGCATGGAAAGAAAAGGGAAGAACTAAATCTTGTGCATGTTGTACTAGAATCATTTCTAAGCATTTAAAAGGCAGTATGAAGACAGGGGGAGATGATTAATGCATTTTGAATAAACCCCTTTTGATATCAAATAAAAAGTAGTAGAATCTTGTTGTTTCATAACCTATTTATCATCAAAATGCAAGACTCATATTTATTTTATTATCTATGCTGGGAATAATAGTGACAATGAGTTAATGATAACTGTCTTTATGCTATGGTTCATTTATATCATCATTCTGTTAGAAGATGATTTCTCATATGACTATTGGTGTTGCAGCAGTTGATGCTTTTTGTTTCTTTGGGAGTGTCCATAGTAAAAGATACTTGTGACACAATTACGCTTTCCACCATTTGTGGACAAATTGTTATTAACCTTACTTTGTTGTAATGTATTGTTTGGGCTAGAAGGATTAATATTTTTTGTACTTATCAGAATCGGTGATGGTTTGTGTTACTCAAGAGATACATGAGATTAAGACGCTTGAACAGTGAAGCAGTGCTCATTTTGTCTTTGTCATCAAATCTTGTTATATTGTCTCATCATTGTTCGATACATTGAAACCACATCTAATAGCAGCTTGATACAATATAGTGACTTGATCTATATGAATGATGTTTCAGCAACAGAGCATGTTAAGACAATGAGTTGTTGAGGTCTTAATTGAAATAATGATAGAGGCAATTAGTTGAAAGCATTAACAGGAAATGTTGAGTTCTGCAGTGTTATGCTTGGAAAACATGAACAACATA
Source organism: Sequoiadendron giganteum (assembly GCA_007115665.2). Classification (NCBI taxonomy): domain Eukaryota; kingdom Viridiplantae; phylum Streptophyta; class Pinopsida; order Cupressales; family Cupressaceae; genus Sequoiadendron; species Sequoiadendron giganteum. Next base: position 561,285,447 of record CM021106.1, read on the forward strand.
CTAAGAATTTTCTATATCCATACAAAAGTCAATTTTATGGAGTTGTGGTTGCAGGTGTAGCATTTTTTACATTGATGTGAAGGTATAGAATATGTGTACTTGAGAATAGTCAAACAACATTGATAGAAGTTTGGGTATTCTTGGATGATGAAGATTTCAATATGTATCTAATGATCAATATTTTCTTTTGACAGATGATTATTATGGGACACTGATTGTTTGGAGTTATATTGTGACTTGAGACTTGTGTGTAGATGTGTGTGGACTGTATGATACAGTTTTGGCTACTTTGTGTCATTGTGGTGGTTAGGATGAAAGATGTTTTTCTGAAGAAAAAGGTTTGTTGCAATGAGTTGGCCTAATAACATACTATTGGTTCAGTAAGTAAGTTTTGAATATGCAGCGGTATCTACTTGCTTGTTGATGTATATAAATCTGGTTTGGCAGTAGTATACTTTAGTGTTTCATTTTCCAATGAATTTGATCTTCATACCGTGTTTTTTTATGATATTTTTGTTCATGGAGAAATGTGCAGTAAGTTAATGAATCAAAGATAAAGAGTCATTGATTGAAGAATTTGCACATTTGTAATAAGCTTGAGAAAAGAAATGGTGTCTTATGGATCATAAAGGAATTTTTGTGTGAAGCTTCTTTGTAGGGGGAGATTGGTTCTATGGTTGCTCTCTTACAACTTTCTTATCTTTGTTTTCTTATCTAAGTGTGGTTGCAACAAGACTCATTGGTTATTTGGCCTTCAGATGTTTATCATGGTTGTTTGTCTATGATGAAAACACTGGCTTTGGCGACACATTTAAATGATCTGGGTGGTATATACTGTGAATAGTTGTTTTCATGGCAAGCACTTAATTTAAGTTATTCTTAGCTTTTATATGTTGGTACTGATGTTTGTCATATGTTCATTAAAACAGGATATGCATTTTTGCATGGTTATTCATGCTGGTAACAGTGTGTTTACAATTGACAATGGAGGATGAAGTTTAACATGACCAAAAGGTGGTATGTTCAAGTATCTAATCTTCAATCCTTGATGACAAAGATCACCATGACATGTTTAGGTTGCTTTGATAGTGGTAGTACAGTGAAAGTGTTTGTTTGGTCTATCAATGATAGTGCATATTCATAATCTCTCTCAAAGTTTTTCAAGCTTAATCTTACCCCTACTGATGTTGTTGGTTTTCAGTTATTTTGGTTTGTTCTTGATGTCAAACCCGAGATTGATACATTTATTTAGATTCATGACATTAAGATGATATCCATTGGCATTCATGGTGTGGCAACTTACATAACTTATTTCTTAGGATATTCATTCTTCCTATTCATACTTCTCCTTTGCAGATGCTTATGTTTTTTGTTGGATTGACAATGAGGATTATGCTACAGGTTATTCAGGATCATGAATTCAGTTTATATTACAGGTCATATTTTTGCATGGGCATGTGTTTTTTTCAGGTTCGACTTGGTATCACAGGTGCCCACGGTATTGGTTCTTAAAAAGAGGATTCATCTACATCTGCATCAAAACAAAGGTGCATGAAAGTATTGGTTCATTGTTTTCTATTCATTGTTTTGGTGATCATCATGGCACATATTCTTATCTTCACCAACACCATAAATTGTTTTGATTCACTTGGCTTATGGTATTGGGTCTGCATTTTTGTTGCATTCTTTCTCTATCTGCAACTGGATATTGGTTGGTTGTTGTATTTCATGGTATATTATAGGTTTCTTCCTTTGTCCTTGTGACAAAAAGGGGGAGAAAATGGTGGTTCAGATGGCTCAGTTTTTTCCATCAAGGACAAAGGGGGAGTTTGTTGGCTTCTTTTGTGGCATTTGTCCTTGATGTCAAAACTGCCTTGGGTTGGTGCCTTGGCATTTCACAGTTTGGCCTTATGGAATTTGATTGGCACATTTGATATTTTGTATTGATTTGACATTGGCACAATTGGCGTAGTTTCTTGATTGGTATCTTGATTTTCATTTCATGGTGCCCAGTTCACTTTGATTCAGATTTGTTATGTGTTGTGGTACTGCTCATGTTGAGCTTCATGTGCAGATTAAAAGGCATCTGTTTTACAGGGTTCTGATTCAATATTCAAGTGATATCATTTTGTTTTGTCTGTTCACTATTTTGTTGTGATAGTGACATCAGTTGGTATTCAATTGGATTTATCATTACTTAGGGTTGGATATATTCATCATGCTTATGATAGTCTTTATTTATTTCTTGGTGACTTCTTCATCCATCTTGCTGCAATCGTGTCTTCATGGATATTTGAGTTACAAGCACCTGCAACATTCTGATACAAGGGACATGAAATGTACAGTGGCATTAAGTTTAAAGCCATTCATGGCTTTGACTTGGTTTATATAGGTTCTCCTCTTATGATTTACATTCGGGCTCACCATGGTACAATAGTCATAATGTTTATTTTATATCAGCTTTTTGTTGTGTTTAAAATAAAAGCCATTTCAATGGCGTCGGTGAGCATTTCATTGGGTTTATATCACTTGTCGACCACAACATATTGTATCTCTTATATGTGTCAACCATTGTACATTGAGTATACTCCATTTGATTGGGCTTACCATACTATTATTTGTATCAGGCTTGCTATTGTTTTTACCATGCATACATTTCATGTTTACCATGTGTTGTATTGGGCACCTCATTATTTGTTACAAGGAAGTTGACTTGGTTTCAAGTGGAAATAAAACATGTGTCGATAGCTATCATTTGATATTTGTAAATATGTTGTTACGGACTTAAAGTGATTATTATGTTTTGTTAATGATGGTTTGGACTTCAAATATTATCAAAAGTTAAAAAGGAAGTCAAAAATCCTTGGTTCGAAAGAAGTGTTTAGGGCATTCATTGTTTTCATTTCATAAGCTTGAGGGACTGAAACCCTAGCTTTTGCCGTCGCCATTGGAATATTTGCAGTTTTGTTTCTTTAGCTAATCGACATGGAATATAGTTTGATTGAGCTTGGAGATAGTGTGGAGAGTTGGTGTTTCAACTTAGTTGACTGTGAGCTAGAGATTAGCTTTACTCAGCCGCAGGCAGTTATGGAAAAAATATCACTTTGGTTAGTGTTTTCTACCCAACGTGAAACTATGAACAAGGTAACACAATGCTGGGTTGTTGGGAACATCTTGAGGGGTTATCATGTTACTCATTCAATTTTTTCTCTTATTTTATTTGCAAATTTTGTTAGTAAAAGAGAAGATTAATTTCGGGCTTTGGATTTGTTAGTTAAAGATAAGATTATTGATGTTGATCAAGATTTTGTTGAAGATTTGTTTTTATTTTTTGTAACCTGAGTTTATACGGGTTTTATTTTCTTTAGTAGTATTCATCGAAATTTCATTGGTTATTATTAAAACCCATTATGGGTATCATGGTTTAATTGCATTATCTACTAGTTTATCAAAACCCTGGTTATTGTGGATACGGGTTTTTGAAAAGGATGATTGTTTTATGCTCTTTGTATAAATGCTTGACAAAAGCCATGACTCGATGATGAAGAAAAGATAAAAGTTTTAATAGAGTATTGTTGAGGGTTTATTACTGTGATATCTTTTTGTATTTAAAAGAGGAAAGACGGTTCTTTTTGTGCATTCTCTGGTTTCTAAAAAAGAGAATCATATTCAGATTTGAGTGAGAGTGACTATTTCTTGTACTATTACAATCAGTACATTGTGTAACTGGAATAATTGAATATCTTTTATACGCATGTATTTTGTTGTGATTTTGGGACTGCAAATGTAAATGTAGTTGTAAGGTCATTTCTGTATGCACAGTCTAGACAATGACTTTGTAAATTGAGGGGTTGGTGCTCCTATGAAGTTGGTGCTTTAGAAAAGGTTTTGGGTTGGTGCTCCACCATTGTTACAGAGTTGGTGCTCTTTGATTAATAAAAGGGAAATTTTAGCGATTGGACTTTTATACCCCATGAGGGTTTTTCCACTCAGGAAATCTTTGTGTTATGTGATGTGTTTTTGTCCCTCATTTAGTTTCATCTTATTGTGCTTATTCAGTTGGTCAATGTTTTGATGCTTTAAGGTTGTTCAAAAGATTAATGTCAATTTATTCAAGTCTGTCATGCAAATTTAGATTGTGCAAATCTGATGCAAAAAGTCTTTCATAAAGTGAATTTACATCTGCATTTTGTGTTCATTATATGAATGCTCAAAATTTTGTCAAAAGCAAGTCATAGTTGCATTTTGTGAAGTTTTATAGTTATTTTCATAAAGCACAACAAGTTTGTTCACAAATATTTGATTGAACAATATCATATGATGCTTTGAATATGGGTTGTAAATGTTAGTCAAGTTTCATGTCAATCTAATCTAAATTATTAATGTTCACTTGCATAAACAAATCTGTCACATTTGGTTAAAATTAGTAAAAGTTGCATTGTGCTTTCAAAGTCAAAAGTTAAAATTATTCCACTCTGATTCACCCCCCCTCTTAGAGTGAATCCACTTCCAACAGTTGGCATCAAAGCGTAGGCTCCTCTGTTAGGTCTATTCAACCTATCCCTCCCTCTCTCCCTAACCCTCTATACCTACCTCTCCTACCCTACCTTTCTTTGTCTCTCTCCTTCACTCTATCCCTCCCACCCTACCACTCCCTATCTCCCTCCTTCCCTCTCTCTCCCTCCCTCTCTCCCTCACACACAAAAAACCTCTCTCCACCTACCCCTACATCCCTCCATAATTCTCTCTATAGCTACCTCTCCTACCTACCTCTCTCTATCTCCATCCTTCCCTCTTTCTCTCCCTCCCTCTATCCCTTCTACCCTACCACTTCCTATCTCCCTCCTTCTCCCCCTCTCTCCTTTCCGCTTTCTCTCCCTCCCTCTATCCCTCCCCCCTTACCACTTACCACTGCCTATCTCCCTCCTTCCCCCTCTCTCCACATACCCCTCCCTCTCTCCCTAACTATCTCTATACCTACCTCTCTATATCTCCCTCCATCCCTCTATCTCTCCTCCACTCTATCCTCTCCCTACCACCCTATCTCCCTCCTTCCCTCTCTCTCTCTCCCTTCCACACAACCTCTCCCCCTCCCTCTATCTCTCCCACCTAACCACTCCCTATCTCTCTCATTTCCTCTCTCTCCCTCCTTCCCACACACTCTCTCCACCTACCCCTCCCTCTCTCCCTAACTATCTCTATACCTACCTCTCCTCTCCTATCTCTCTCTATCTCCATCCTTCCATATTTCTCTCTCCCTCTATTGATCCCACCCTACCACTCCCTATCTACCTCCTTCCCTTCTCTTCCTCTCTCTATCTCTCCCACCTTACCACTCCCTATCTCCCTCCTCCCCCCTTTCTCTACCTTGCTCTATCCCTCCCACCTTACCACTCCCTATCTCCTTCCCTCCCCCTCTCCCTCCCTCACAAACACAACCTCTCTCCACCTACCCCTCCCTCTCTTCCTAACTCTCTCTATACCTACCTCACCTACCCTACCTCTCTCTATCTCCCTCCACTCTTTCTCTCTCTTCCTCTCTCTCTAACTCTCTATACCTACCTCTTCTACCCTACCTCTATCTCCATCCTTCCCTCTTTCTCTCCCTCCCCCTATCCCTCCCACCCTACCACTCCCTATCTCTCTCCTTCCCTCTCTCTATCCCTCACACCCTACCTCTCCCTATCTCCCTCCTTCACTCTCTCCCTCCCTCCCACCTTATCTCTCCCTTTCTCTCTACCTCTCTCTCCCTATCTCCATCTCTCTGTCTAGATTATTTTTTAATAATAATACAATATCTAGTATATATTAAAATATATTAATATTTTTTAATATATAATATGATATGTAGAATATAATATACAATATATTATAAAATATAAAATATATAATATAATACACAATATATGATATATAACATAATACATAATACATAATATATAATATATATTAGAACATATTAATACAGATATAGTTTTAGTTGGATATAACATATATATGTTTTTCTTACAAAACTGATATTCATTTTGTTTGAGTGGACAAAATGACCAAAATTATATTTTTGGCATTCCAATGGTCCCCACGTGCTCTTTGTTGTTGGGAATGTCGTGTTTCTCACGCATTACAGACAAAATTTCACACTTTTTGAGCACTCTTTTACACACAAGTTTGTCCTTTTAATCATCAAGGTACTCGTTTGAGTTGAATAATAGGAAGCAATAGTCATCATAAAGTGAAAAGGAAGAGGAAATGTCAATCAAAATAAATCGAAGCAAGAATGGAGAAAGATAAAGTAAGGAAGAGGGTGGAAAGAAAAGGTATGTAAAATTCTCTTCAAGAAGAAGGCTCCTCTTTACCTTTAAATGAAATTGAATTTGAAAATATTGAACAAATAATTGAAATTGAAAGTTTAGAACATGAAATTAAGAAACAAAAAGTTGAACATGAAATTGTAAATGCTGAGCATGAAACTGAAAATAAAAATGTTGAACACGAAATTGAAATTGAAAGTTTTGAACATGAAATTGAGAACAAAATGATGAACATGAAATTGTAATTTTTTGGCATAGAACACCTATTGATATGAGTAACATCATAGAAAAAAAAGAAATACGTGAAAATTTGCTTGATGTATGTGGATATACAACCCATGAAGCTGAAAACATACTCCATAATCCACTCGTTCATAGTATGGATGAAATCAATAAGACACAAGAAACAATGAATGTCAATGTATCTCCAAATTATATAAGAAGAGAGGATCTTTGTGAAGAAGAAAATGAAATTAAATCCATCTATTTGTAATGACTCCAATAAAAATGCTCAACATTCAAGAACCCCAAATGGTTACTTGAAATAGATGAGAACATAATAGATAAAATTGAAGGAAAAAGGTCATCATGAACCATTTGGTTGTGTGCTACCAAAATGTTCAATCAATACTTTTCCAATAAGACATTAAATGAACAACGTCAATTTTTTGTACAATTGCTAAATTCTTACAAAATGAGACCATTACTAAAGAAATTGAAGATTCGTTTAAACAAAAAGTCATATCAAAATAATATTATTGTTAAAAATCTTTTTAATGCACTCAATTCTATTGGAAAGACTAGTAAGGAAAAAGATAAGAGAGTTGGTTGTAGAGTAATAACAAAATCTTTAGTAAGAAATCAATTTAGAAGGATTTATTGTTAAGGCAAACATGTGTTGACTTAAGGCTAAATCATAAAACATTATCAAAGCACTAGAAATAAGATCAAGACTAGATAGTCCTCTTCATAATGTTACTTGGGTTGTTAGTGGTAAGCTTCCACGAGTTGATAAGAAGCTAACTAATACCACAAAGGATGAAATTCAACAATTTTGGCACTCTAACTCTAGAGTATCACCAAATGTAAAAGATGTTTTAAAATTAAGAATTGGTGATCGAGACCACACACCACATCTTAAACATTTCTTAGAACACAGACAAACAAAATTATACAAACTATTTTGCAAAACACATCCAAATTTGAATATCTCACAAAGGGTATTTGAATCTTGTAAGAAATTTGATTTTTTGCCTCTTAAAATTTGTAATGAATGTTGTTGCAAATACCATGTGGATTTTTTCTATGTATCATGAACTATTATGCAATATTCATTATACTTTGCATACTAACAAAATGCTACTTAAGTGTGCTACAATGCAACTACCAAGGTCATCGAGCGACTTATTAGATTTATTTCTATGTGCTGGAGATGATGGTTGTAATTTCTATAAAAATAATTATTTAAATGAAAAGTGTTTGCAATCTAGTGGATTATCAAATTTTATATCATGTATTCATGAGGGAAACGAGCATGATTTTGGAAAGAAAATGGTTGAGAAATAGATATTTGAGATAGTGAAATATAATTTGAAGAGTGGAAGTGAAGGTTCTAGATGTGAGTTGGTTACAAGAGAGGTAAGTATTACTGATTTTATTTCATATTTTAAGAAAAATCCTTTTTACAAGTATGCAAGACACAACCATAGATCTACATGGTTATATCAACAATTCAGGATGTGTAAGGATATTTTCTTGAATGGAACTATCTTCTTTGTAGTTGATTTCATAGAAAACTACATATTACAACCACAAAATGAAGTCCAATCTAAATATTACAATTCAATTTAGGTTGTTATTTTTGTTCACATCAGATACAAACATGCCCTTGATAGTACAAAGGAGAATAGGAAGATAGTCAAAGAGTACCATTTTTACATGAGTGATGATCAATCTCATTCATTAGAGTATGTACAATATTCTTTTAACATTTTTTTTGAGTTCTTGTAGGAAAAAGATATTACAATGGTTCAACATCTCATTTGGTCAGATAATTGCACTGATCAATTAAAAAATATTCGTATGTTTTAGTGGTTGAGTAGAATGTATGCGGAGAGGGGTATACCTCATATTTGGAGTTTTTTTGAAGCCAACCATGGAAAAGGGGAACATGATGGAGCAAGTGCATGTGTAAAGAGGGATCTACTTAAAGAACAACTAAAGATTAGAGGTGGTGTTGTATTCGTTGATGCAAGTTTAATTATTGAGTGGGGTAACTATGCATTGTCACAAGAAGGGGTGCCTGATTCAAAAGTGTGTAGGTTTTTCTATTTGGTTGATGAAGGTAAAGTAGGAGAGAGATTTGATTGCTAGACAATTAGGGAATTGTGAAAGATGCATTCATTTTGAAGGTCAGATGCAAGTACATGGACTATTTGGACACGAGATTTAGCTTTTTTTGTCAGATTTATATTAAATGTGAGTGGGATAGTTGTGAGTCAAGTGAGTGGGTAGAGACATGGATTCCACAATATCTAACCCCTTTATATGAAGCTCATTCATCTTTACTCAGTGAAATGGAAACTTCATTTGACTATGAACATATTTCATACCTTGTACAACCAAGACATGTTTATGTAGTTGTTGCACCACATGGGAATGAAGAGAGATAAAACTATTGCTTGGAACGATGTGCTCAAGGAAAAAAAGGATAACACAACCTATGACAAATGATGGTTTTACATATATTACATGATTATTTGTTATTTTTGGAACTTGGTTGGGAACATATATGATTAGAAAGAATGGAATTCCTACATTTGAGGATATTGAGAAGCACAAAACCATACTGATGTATTTTCACCTAGTTGTAACAATGAATGTTAATTTATTGAAGCATCATGCAAAACCAAGGAAAATAAGAACTATGGACAATTACTATCGCTAAATGAAGCAATATTGGAAACTTTGGAGATAAGAGATGACCCCTTAAGCACACTTGAGTAGCGGATCTATTTTTTGTATGGGATAGGTATAATATTGTTCATCTTATTTAGATTCATGTTATTTCTATGGGTTGGATTAAAAGTACATTAAAATTTTACATAACAATTAATTGGTGTTTATATGTGTAGGTTTTCTGAAGAACAAATATATATTTTCAAGTGATTTAGATCAATACATCCATGGTTGTGTTACAAGTACAATGATGTAATGATGGTAATGCATCAACATAGAATTCACAAGTAGTGATTCTTAATCTTGCATTATATTTGGTTTGAGAGAATGTTTAGTTCAAACTTTGTAGTTCATGTTGCTTATGCTCAAAAATTTGTTTATATTCATACACAAGTCTACCACACTCAATTTTGGAGCATGAGGAGGTTAAAATGACAATAAATCCACCATTTTTGAGTTTCAAATAAGTCTTCAATATTGATTTTTTTATGATTCACTTGTTTATATGTTTAGGTTTTTTGGTGAATTTGAAGCAGAGGAAATGCTATTGAGATCAAGTTATAAATTTTGTAGTGGTCACATATCATTCATAAGGTGACATTCACATATAATTCTTAAGTAGTGATTCCTAATCTTCCATCACATTTGGTTTGAGAGAATGATCAATTAAATTTTTTTAGGTCCTATTGCTTATGCTCAATAATTTGTGCATATTTATATGTAGGTATACTACAATCAAGTTTGGAGCATGACGAGGTTACAATAATAATCAATCCATTATATAATTCTTAAGGTGTCATCTATGATGGAATTATAAGTATTGATTCTTAATATTGCATCATATTTAGTTTGTAGTTCATGTTGCTTATGCACAACAATTTATCTATATTTATATCCATGTCTATTTATTTTTTAGAGAAGTGAGTGAGGATGAGTGGCTTCTATAAGGACAATGACAGGGATCACCTTAGGCTGGTAGAGATGAGAATGAAATGTAGCCATAGAGAGGAAAATATGATATGCATAAAATTTGTACATTTTAGGGTGGTAGAGATGAGAATGGAATGTAGTCATAGAGAGGGAAATATGACATGCATACAATTTGTACACCTTAGGGTGGTGCATTGATGTATTTGTACATGAGGACATGGAAAATATGATATGCATGCTATTATTTATATTGATATGATGGATGTGATGTTTTATGTGTATGCTAGCAATGCACATGGTATGTAGCTAGATTGCCGATGGATATGACGTTTTATGTGTATGATAACAATGTACATGGTATGTAACTAGATTGATTAGATTTGGATGGCCATAGGTAAACAATTTCACGATGTATGTATGTATGTTCATGAATATCAAGTGTAATATAATGTGTATGTATGTATGTTCATGAATGGAAAGTGTAATATCATGTGTATGTATGTATGTTCATGAATTTCAATTATATTATTGTTCATGTTTATGTATCTCATGTGTATGCTCATAAGGATCTTAAGAGACTACATCAGAATAGTGCACTTCAATTTGATCAAGTGACTTGGAGAATGAAGTACACATCCCTTCTCTATAATTCAGTTGCCCACTTGTACGTGTTGGTGCAATCAATTTTGGTCCTGGAAGCACAAAACAAGAAATATGCTTCTTTCCAAATTTGCACTGCTCTTTATTAACACTTTTTGCAAGTTTGCATTCTGAGTTGGCATGGTCAAACGGTGTTGAGTTGACCAAAACTAAGAGAGGTTAATGTGGAGGGATGCCATATAGACTTATACATGTAGATGAAACATTGTTAGGTGCCACGAGCTCTGAGAACCACTCTGTCATAGTTTGACATTTCTTTCTCTTAAGGATCTTAAGAGACTACGTTGGAATAATGCACTTTGAAATGATCAAGTGACTGGGAGAACAAACAAATATCTTCCCTACTATTTACCTGCCCACTTGGACATGTTGGCATGGTCAGTTTTGGTCTAGGACATAAAAAATTCTTATTTCCAAATTTGCATTGCTCTCTACTAACACTTTTTACAAGTTTACATTCTAAGTTGGCATGGTCAAACGATATTGAGTTGACCAAAAATGAGAAGGTTTATGTGAAGGGATTCCATATAGACTTGTATGTGTAGAAAAAACATTTTTAGTTGACATGAGCTCCGATAACCACTTTGTCATAGTTTGGTAGTTTTTTGCTCTTAGGGGTCTTAAGAGACTACGTCAGAATAGTGCACTTTGAAATGATCGGGTGAATTGGAAAAAATACAAAGCCCTTCCCTAACATTTGCCTGCCCACTTGGATGTGTTGGCAAAGTCATTTTTTTTCCAATATTTACGAAACAAAAAATATTCTTATTGCCAAATTTCAATGGCTCTTTATTGACACTTTTTGCAAGTTTGCATTCTAAGTTGGTATGGTCAAACGATGTTGAGTTGACCAAAATTGAGAGAGGTTTATGTGGAGGAATGTCATATGTACTTGTATGTGTAGAAAAAATATTCTTGGGTGCCACGAGCTCCAAGAACCACTTTGTCATAGTTTGGAAATTTTTTGCTCTTAGGGCTCTTAAGAGACTACACCAGAATATTGCACTCTGAAATGATCGAGTGACTTGGAGAACAAATAGAACCCTTCCCTGCCATTTAATAGCTCACTTAGATGTGTTGGAGTAGTTAGTTTTGGTCCATGATGCACGAAACAAAAAATATGCTTATTGCAAAATTTGAATTGCTCTCTGTTGACCATGTTTATGAATGATAGTCATTACTTTTATTGGTTTCATTTATGATTTCTAAAAAATGAGATTTAACATTATCGGTGTAATTTATACTATTTATTTATTATGATTTGGAATTGAGTAATCACTTCAATGCATCTAGAGAGGTTAATAAACGACATAATGAGAGTTAGCAAGGTTTATCATTCGTTGGAATGATTTCTTGACATATATTCAATTATTTTATAAACAAGGTGGATGTACATTGCTTAGCTTGGATATCCCCATTAGTGATTATCTCACGGTTATTCTCCTTGATCTTGACACATTGATTGTTTGAAGGATTTTGACCCATACAAACCTTATGGACTCTATGAATTTTGTACCATATAGATTTGGTTCATTTACTTTCCCATATACATTGAATTACAGGGATAACAACTCTAGGGAGATTTTGGAAATTTTAAATTTTCTTTGGATTAGTCATATTCTTACATGATAGCCCTTTAAATTGGGTGGGGGTGGTGTTAGGAGGCTCTTGGGTAACCTTAATGAACTTGAGGTTGGTGAGGCTATTGTCAACAATACCAAAGGATAATGGTATTGGCTTGAAGGTGTTACAAGACCCTTTGCATTTGCTTGGGCCATTTTTCTTAAAATACTTTACTACTAGCCCTTGGACAATTTTTTTCCATAAGAAGTTGATAGGTTTGTGATTATATGATTGATATGATTTTGGATTAGTTTGTAAAGATTTAGATAATGGACTAATGTAGGAGGAGGATTTTATGGGTTTTGGTTGGTTTTGAGGTATTTTCTCCAAAATGGTGTTTTTCCTGCCAAGATTGGGATGAAGGGTGAATTATGGGAATATAATTTTGGTTCATGGGATGGATAGTAATATCACATTCTTAATTTAAGGGGTCTTGGTTGGTCATGGCTTGGTATAGAGAATCTATAGAAATATGACCCATAACAATCTCATCAATGGTGTCTTGGTCAATACCATTGTAGTGTCGGACAATGTAATCCTTTACATTTTTACCTTATGTTTGGGTCCCTTAATTAATTGGAGTTAATTAAGCCTCTAATTGGACCAATTATGCATCTACAAGACTAATTAATTGTAATTTTTGAAAGGGGAATTATGATTTAATTAATGTAATTATGATTTTTAACACCCCAAAATGAATAGGCCCTGACAATTTAAGTTAGGACCCATTCACCCTTTGGAAAATGGCTCCCCTTTAGTAGATAAATTCAAATTTTAAATATGTTTTTGGTGGCCTTTTTATGATCCCAAATTCAAATTCAAATGTTGGCTTGTGATGTTTAATTTTTTGGGAAATTAGAAAATTACCTATAAAAGCAAAGTCTTTTTATCAATTCAAATCCTAGAGTTTTAATCCAGGTTTCACAAGGGCTAAGATTATTGTTAGAGGTGTTCAAGAGTAGATTTCTCAAGAATTTTTTGCAGCAATCAAGATCTCAAGCATCATGTCAAAGTTGTTAAGCATCATGCATGTTTTTGGACTAACATTAGGATGTAGGTTTCAAACATTCAAGTCAATATTCAAGATCAAAGGTCAACATCCAATCAAGCCATTCATGAAAGATCAAGACCTTGGAGAGATCTACTAAGTTTCAGTCCTTCAAGCGTTTCAAATCAAGGGTTTGGTGAGTTGCAACATAGCAATTGTTCATTCATTATTCCTTTCATGTTTCATTGTTTCATTTCAAGGTTTAATTACCAAAATGGGGTTTGACCAAGGAAAACCATTATTCACCAAAAATAATTTTTTTTCCCTCTTTTGTGTTTTCCAAATCTTAGGTTGAAGATATATCAAAAGAGAAAAATTGCAAAAGTTGCCAACATTTTCGTCAAGCCATGGAAACTCACTTTCATAATTTATTTCTGAATTTTCAACTGTGAAACCCAAAGGAATCAAGAGTGCAAACCAAGGACCAAATGACTGTGAAAGAAAATTTTCAACCCTTGTAGCAAGACCCATTCACCCATGGGAAAATGAGTCCCAGGAGGAAACTTAGCACCTTTTTGTGACAGGTGCATAAAATCCAATCCATCTCAAATCTGTCGAAACTTTGCTGGTTTTGTCAGATTAAGGTTTAATTTAGAGGTTTCATGTGTTACATTGCATAATCACATTCTTTTGGTATTTTTTATTCATCTCCCAAAAGTGCATTTCAGATTGATTTACCCCGTCCTAGGTCATAAGGAAAACAACAAGATCTCCATCAAGGTTGACTCACCAAGGGTTGAAATTCAATCTTACCCAGGGGATCTCTTTTTCCTAATTAACTAGAGGAAGATAGGTGTATCATACCCGCATTACATTTTTCTTCACCCCAATTTTCCTTTATTTCATTGTGGTGAACTCAACGTGAAAGCTACTGATACCAAGAATGATGTGATGAACATTGACAAGCTTGAAAATACAAACAATGACAATATAAATGAAAATGAAGTAGACCTAGAATGTCTGGTCAACTTCATTGATGTGCAACCTTGTAAGGGACAAACCAAAATGCCCCTTGACATTACTTTCTCACAAAATGACATAATTAGATGTGCGTCCGATGGTATTTACATCATTGGAGGAATCAATGACAAGCCTACTAATGTGATATTAATTGATCTCGTGTGTGTAGAGAATGTGAACACCGAGGAATTCTTATTTTTGCATGAACTTTATCAAGATTCTTATGAACAACTGAAAGCATGGATCAAAACACATAATGGTTTTGCTCTCCCTACGATAGGTTTGATCACTCTTCCTTTAAAAGTTGGACTGAAACAATTGAATGTCTCATTCTCTAGCATCTCGTCATTAGACCAATCCCTCTGAAGCTTGGTTACCCATGGCTATGCTCCATGGATGTCGTCCCATTAGTAGTGCATAAATGCTTAAATTTTCCATTTGGAAATGACATATTTACTATGCTCCATAGTGGCTTTAGTCCTTTGTCTTCCCATAGAAATTTCTCATTAGATTTCTTTTGGCCCAAACCTATGGAACCTATTAAGCCTCATGAGGACTTATTTTTCAAATCTTATCAAAATTTTAAGGCAAAGAACACAGTAGAATTATCCCTTAGTAACATGCCTCAACCCATGATTGAGCGTCCTATCATTGATGAAACCATGATTGAACCAAAATCCCTTCCAAGTAACCATGACCAACCTAAGATAAATCCTTTGCCTATTTCTTATAAAAGACCAAGAGATAACAATGTGAGTCACATTGTCCCTCCTAAGATCAAATAAGTTTATAGAGTTAAGGATAAATTGGTCGAACAACCTTCCATGGTTCCTTCCATTCCTCCCTTGTAGGAAGAAAAGAAACCTATGGTTGATAAACCCGCTCCTGCACAATCACAACTTGAAAATCACACCAAAAAAAAGAAATGCTAAAGAGCATAGGAATAGACATCATGCTATTTATCATAGATTAAAAGAAGAGAATAAAAAATAAAATCAAGATAAACACCAATTAAAAACAAAGCATGATGATCCTCGACCTTCGCCACAACAAAAACAACAAGAAACTTCTATGGAATTTGTCATTAGGCCTCCTATTATGATTAACTTGGATGATGATGAGATTGCTAAGATTGATGAGGAAGTGCATAATGAGCTAAATTTATTGTTTTCATCCTCCATGAGCTTAGATGATAACAACCTT